>JAFIRS010001252.1:45000-402642 GCA_018342105.1 Gonioctena quinquepunctata | reverse complement strand
ATAGTGACGTTTTAAAGTTATCCGTCCTGCTTCCATGTCGCCGACAGTGCCTTAGTCCGCTTAGATACAAATACGAATAGTAATCATATGAATGAAGTTATCCCACGGTTCGAGCGTGCAGCTGCATACTCTCTTATCTTGTTAATGTAAACAAACTCTTTCACAAAGGATGCCGCCGCCGATATCTTATCTCAATGTAAACAAAGGATGCCGCCGATATCCGGTCGCTTAAATAAACAACTGATAAGAAGTGCTGACGTAGATAATATTCCTGCAAAGACTTGTCGGTTGAGTCATAGCCGCATCATCGCTGACTCCTCCCACTTTCCAAAATGGCCGCCGCCATTCACTGATCACGTGACACTTCCGTCCGACCAATGCCGTTGACGGATATTGGTTGACACCCCCATTTCAATATGCTGCTCGGCTATTGGATAACGGCCGGCGGCTATCACCACGCCCACGACCTATCACAGCTCTCCACACCTCCCACTCTCAATCACACACTCCCATACACAACATGGCTGCCACCATTCCGCCTCCGGCCACTCCCCCCCCCTCCCCACTACAACCTCCCCACCCCTCTCCCGCCATCTTTTCACAAACCCCTCCCACAACGAACCGCCCATGACCGCCACCATCATCCCTACCCCCACCCGAAAACCACCCCCTCACTCACTCGCCAAAACCCACCCCAAAATAGGGGTTGCGCCAGAACCCGCCTAGCATATCTACTCATCTGCCATGAGTACATGGAATAGTTTGTTCTAAAATATGTTACATCGATCGATCAACCTCAAAATATTTCACAACGAATTGACATATGCTTGAAGGCGACAGAAGCACAATCACAGAACGGATCGGAGACACAAATCACAAAAACACCCTGTGTGGTCTGTAATTGCAGTTTACTGAATTATGACAAGAAACGACGTCGGCGCCATCTGGAACTCTAGATAACTCCCTTTATCAAGTGGGCTAGTGTCCCCCAGTTTGTCCCAATATTTTACAGGTATAAGTGAATACACCATGGTTTTCAGACATCTTATTCATAACTTACTCAAGTTTGGCAATATACACTAACCATTGAGTATTTATCAGGTTTTCATTGCAAAATAAATAATGAATATTTTTTTCAGAAACATGAACCCTGGTTTTCTTTATGCTCATTATACTGTAATTTGGAGTGTTACATATGACGTATGTAATATGATTGAACTCGAAAAAATATGGGCTTTGAAATTTTGATATAAAAATATACCTTTTCAATTTAAATAAAAGTATCGATGACATCATATCTTGTAAGGTGGTGGGAGGAAAATTCGAAAAAATCTTTTGTTTTAAAGGTGGAAAATTAAAATACAAAATTGACCTGTCCGAACTTTACTTCCGAAAATGAATAACTCTTAAGATAATGGAGCGTTTTCACACTTCATGAAAGCACTGTATAGTCAGGTCTGAACGTCTTCCATATGTGAGCAATAGTTTCGATTGGTCGTGCCATAAAATTTTGACATTTCTCGGAATGACAGTTGAACTATATACATAATTTAAATGTGAATTCGATAGAGAATGGGACTCAAGTGGATCCCGTCTACCTCCCTGTGTGCTTTTGTTCAATTTTTGAGTGAACTTGTATTTTCAGGATTTTCATGGAATTCTGGAATAAAATGGAAACGGAAGGACACCAGTTGGGTTATTTTTTTATTGTTTTTGATTTGAGTCAGATCAAATAAAAATCTTCGGTGGATTTTAGGGAGATTTGAAACTTTCTACAACTTTTAATCGCAAAAAACAGGAATATTGTTCATGCTTTGCAATAAACATATGTCCAATTTTTTTCTGATACATGATGTGTCAGCTTGACGAAAGATATTTTCAGAATCAATGATATCCACTTTTTCGACTGTCCCATTTTTTTTCAGATACATTATGTGTCATCTTGACGGAAGATATTTCCAGAATAGATGAAATCTACTTTTCCGACTGGTCACGTCATCGTTTTATCTTCCGACCCTGTAGTTTTTGGGTTTAAAATTAAATTTTTTCATCTTCAAAATCAGAAATCCCGACAGTGGATTCGAAAATTTCAACTCCAAACTTGAAATTTCCGACTCTTGAAGTCGGAGAAATAAAAACTTTTCAACAATGTTTATTATGTTATTTCCAATAGTATTCATTATTCGATAGAATTCACGTCCTTCAGATAATCGTGATCTTCATCAGAATCTATCTTTTTACACGCTTTATATTAGCTTCACTTATACAGTGCTTCTCAAAAGTCCCTTTCCCCCCTCTCAGTTTTGGAACGATTATACATAAACAAGTGAAATTTGAAAACTGAATATAAAAGGTTGTAAACTACTAGTGATGATAGATGACGAAATCGTCAAAGTTGACGTCACAAGGCCATTGTGATCAATTATTTTAAATGGAAACCTATGGCAAGCGACACCTCTTTTAGAAGGTACCGAAAAAACCTATTCAATGAAACTAATTTTGTATGTGTTTATGGCAGTTTTAATGGCTCATTAGTAAACATTAAAATTTAAATTCCAGTCAGTATGATATTAATTACAGATTTAAGAATCAGTATCTACTCAAGGAAATTGCTCGAAGTGACCTCCATTTACTTTCTGACAGTGAAATATCCTATTTTTCAACTCTTCTCGTACTTTTGCAAATGTGTCTGCGAAAACAGCCTCACATTCTGCAACAATACGTTGTTTTAAAACGTCAATATTGTCAGGTTCAGTGGCGTAAACCTTCGATTCAAGGTACCCCCACAGAAAAAAATCCAAAGGTGTGATGTCCGGTGATCGAGCTGGCCATTCCGTTGATCCTCGTCGTCCAATCCATCAACCACGATACTCCTCATTCAAATACCGTCTTACTGCACCGTAATAGTGTGGAGGAGCACCATCCTGTTAGAATGTTATTTCCAAATTGCCGAATTCATCTGGATTATTTTCCAAAATTTCAAGGATTAACGGTTCTATTGCGTTTTGCAACAGCTCCAGATAAACCTCACCAGTTAAATTAGTATTTAAAGAAAGAGGCCCAACGATGTGGTTTCCCAAGATATCTGACCAAACATTCACCTTCTGGGGAAATTGGGTATGTGTTTCACGAAACAGGTGAGGATTTGCGTCACTTCAATACCTCACATTCTGTGTATTTACATTTCCATTCAGATAGAAAGTACTTTCGTCACTAAAACAAATTGTTTCAACATAGTCTGGCTGTTGGTTAATTTTAGTTTCCATATTTTCACAAAATTCTAGTCTTCGGTCTGGGTCGTCGTCTGAGAGTTAATGAACCATTTTTAATTTGTATGGATGAAATTTGTTTTTTTTCCAACACCATGTTTACTGTACTTCGACTCACTTCACAGGTAGATGCAACGTGAGTTGTTGAAGAAGTAGGATTAACTATTGCTTCTGCCAGTATATAAATTTGTTTCTCATCAGAAATTTGTGGTCTGCCAGATCGTTTCGCATTATTATCACTACCCGTTGTTTCAAACTTACGGAGAAGCCCCCTTGAATAAGTCCTCGAAACGGGGCGATCGGGATACCTCTCATTAAAAATGAGTTCTGCTGCATGAATATTTTGTCCAGTTTCACCAAGAATTAATATCGCTGCTACTTTATCACCTGAAGCACGTACCATTTCGCTTTTCGAAGCACTTAAACGTTCGGCTCACAACAGTTTAACAAATTATTAAAATGTACAAAAATATTAAAAGTACCAAAAGCTACTGAAACAGTTGAACGTTCGATCAACAATACACAAATTATTAAATGTACACAAACTTGTACAATTACAAAAACGTCGAATTGGGGAGATTAACAAAAACGTCAGCTTATTTGACAACTATCTAGAGGCGGAGCTTGAATTCGGAATTTTAGTATTAACTGATTTAATTCATCACAGCTTTGCGTTTTTTAGAAGCGAGTTGCCAAAACTGCCGTGAACACAAACAAAATTAGTATCATTGAATAGGTTTTTTCGATACTTTTTAAAAAAGGTGTCGCTTGCCGTAGGGTTCCATTTGAAATTAATTATTGGCCACAATGGCCTTGTGACGTCATCTTTGACGATTTCGTCATCTATCATCACTAGTAGGGAAGTTTACAACCTTTAATATTCAGTTTCCAAATTCCACTTGTTTATGTATAATCGTTCCAAAAATAATAGGGGGGGAGGGGATTTTTGAGAAGCACTGTATGTTTGTTTGTTTGTAACCGACTCCTTTGGGCGCGATTTTGACCCACTTCTAGACGTACGAATGATTTGAAATTTGGGAAGTGTACATTATTCCGGTGACAATGCATTAAGAAATTTTTGTTTAAGGAAGAAACAAAATGACGGCTCCAATATGGTGGACGAGTTTTGTGGTATCTGAGGGTTTTCGTGGTCAGAGATTAGGATTCTTCTATCAGAACTCAAAAATTCGAAATGGCGGCTCCAAAATGGTAGACGAGTTTTGTGATCATGGTCCGATTCTATTCAAAATTGGTATGTGGGGGTGATTGGGGTCCAATATTATGATTCTTCTGTCAAAATTGGAAAATTCTAGATGACGGCTCCAAAATGGCCGACGAGTTTTGTGATTATGGTCCAATTCTTTTCAAAATTGGTATGTGGCGGTTTTTGGAGTCGGAGATTATGATTATTTTGTCATAATTGGAGGATTCGAGATGGCGGATCCAAAATGGTGGACGAGTTTTGTGATTATGGTTCGATTCTATTCAAAATTGGAGAATAATAGTTAAAAAAATTAAATAATAATAAGAATAGTTTGAAAACCTAGAAAACACGCTTCAATTGAAAACAAAACTAAAAAGTTGAAAATAAATACTAGTTTAAGAACTAAAAAACACGTTTTAATAGAAAACTAAACTAACAAGTAGAAAATGATTTTAAATGAGTTTGAAATAAGAATACAGTGATCAACAACTAATTTATTTCATCGTAAAAAAGGGTGGGGTGCTTTTTGAGATATTTTCATAATGATTCTACTCTCACCAATATCTGTCCATGATTTATTAACAACAATTGACATCAAGCACCCCACGCTTTTTTACGATGAATTAAATTTGTTGTTAATCACTGTATTCTTATTTCAAACTCATTAAAAATTATTTTCTACTTTTTAGTTCAGTTTTCTATTAAAGCGTGTTTTTTAGTTTTTAAACTATTATTTATTTGGAAATCTTCTTCGAATACTGAAGGAATATGTATGGCTGGTTACAAATCGTTTCGTGCTACAAGTAGTTGAATTCATAGTGCATTAATAAATAAGTATACATTCAAATCTAGATAAAGTAAAACTCTTTTTTGACCTGTCGAGAGCGTTCGACTCCATCAACTTGAACTTCTTCGAAAGCAAGTTATATAACTTGGGATTACACCAAAGTTTAGCTCCCATGAAATCTTGAAACTTTTGTGTGGGACATTTCCATCGGTCTCCTACAGGAAGCCAGATATCGCCTGTCAAATTTACCGTGAGAAAGTACCCTGCACGGTTATTATGGAAAAAGAGTAACAGTGGAATTGGTTGAAAATTGTTGTCCTGATCAAATGTCGCATAGGCACAACGAGATCTATTAGACAGTTTTTGAGATACAGGGTACTAAACATGCGGAGGCAGGGTTGTTACTTGGATAGCGTTAAGCGAAATCGATCTAAGCGCCAAATTGCAGTTCTGAGATAGCGCCGATTAAGTTTAATAAGATACAAAAAAAATCACATATGAGCGTTCTTTTAGAATGATAGTTCCTTAGTTGTATCGAAATATTGTTAATTTTTTAAGTTAATAACAAAAGCAAATTACATAATAATGGGGTAGATTAACCCGTTTTTGTCGTTTGGATCTTTTGCTTAATTAAATATTAACATAGGGAGTTTATCGAAAAGTTAATTTATTGAAAATAAGGTCTTAAAATTTAACATGTGTGTTTCTCAATATTTGATAAGAGAGGCAGATGCATCAAAACGCTTTATATTAGCTTCACTTGTACTTTTGTTTGTTTGTTACCGGCTCCTTTGGGCGCGATTTTGACCAACTTCCAGACTTCCGAATGATTTGAAATTTGGCGGGTGTACATAATTCCGGTGACAATGCATCAAGAAATTTTTGTGTTAAAAAACAAATAATGGCGGCTCCAATATGGCGTACGAGTTTTGTGATTATGGTCCGATTCGCTTCAAAATTGGTATCTGAGGGTTTTCGTGGTCGAATATTATGATTATTTTGTGAAAATTGAAAAATTCAAGATGGCGGCTTCAAAATGGCGGACGAGTTTTGTGATTATGGTCTGATTCTATTCAAAATTGGTATGTGGGGGTTTTTGGGGTCGCAGATTATGATTATGTTGTCAAAATTGGAGGATTCGAGATGGCGGCTCCAAAATGGCCACGAGGTTTGAGATTATGGTCCGATTGTATTCAATATTGGAGAATAATATTTAAAAAAATTCAATAATAATGATAATAGTTTGAACAAACAAAAACACGCGTTAATAGAAAACTAAACTAAAAAGTTGAAATTAAATAATAGTTTGAAAAAACTAAAAAACATGCTTTTATAGAAAACCAGTCTAAAAAATAGAAAATAAGAAAAAATGTATTTTATTTTAAGACAAGCGTGGGGTGCATGGTATCATTAATTATATAGTACATTACACACCTAGGGCAGTAAAGTAAGAAATGTCTCAGATCACAGGTAATTGTTGGCCGAGGCGATACCATGCACTCCTCGCTTTTTTTTAAATAAAATATATTTTTTTCTTATTTTTTATTTTTGTAGTCTGGTTTTCTATAAAAGCGTGTTTGTTAGTTTTTTTAAACTATTATTTATTCAATATCTACTTCCTGCCAATTATTTCCGTCTTTATGATAAGCCTTGAAAAAGATGCTAAATGGTTTATCTTTTTCTATTTTTATCACCCTTGCTTCAAGCCAGCTAATCTTTTCGCCTGTGAGGTCAACCTTTCTGTTCTGTACATTGTCTTCTATTTTAGAAACACTTAAAGAGTCCTCTCTTTTCATTTCAGTTAAAACAATACTAATTTACGTAACAAGTCCGGAAAATAGGTTTTTTTTGGACGAATAGACAAAATTCTAGGACGAGCCGTAGGCGAGTCCTGGAAGTCTGTGAGTCCAAAAAAACTATTTTCGGGCGTGTTGCGTACAATATTTTTTTGGCAACCGTGTAGAATAACAGATCAATCAGACGACATATTTCTTTATTATACATTTTAATTCTTATTTGAATTGAACTGAACAGAACAGAAAATACTACATATTAACAGAAATATTCTTATTTTTATTTATATTAAAATTCGAGCAATTGCTAATATTGAAGGGATTCAATTTGTTTGAAATGCTTGGTATATTTAAATTCCTTTTGTTGAAGCCAGAACAAGAAGACAAAGTTTCCGTTTCACATTGATTGTTTTGCTGCTATATTGGAAATTTCCCAAGGCACATTTCCAAAGTCACTATCGCTGCTGCTTTCTATATTCTATTGCGAATTGCGATAAAAAAACATGCACATTTTTGACAACTAATTTCATATGAACTGTCAGCCGTTATTTCGTTGCTATGATAATGATCAACTGCATTTATCAAAACCATACCTACCAAAATTTTCATATTTACAATGACAACAACGACGTGATTCTTCCCGGCCCAGTCCGGGAAGTACGTACTTTCCAGACTAGGCCGGAAAATGCTACTTTCTCGAAGAAAACGCGTCCGGGAAGTGGGTACATCCCGGACGGTTGCCGACAAAAGGATTTTTCTTTTGCATGATAGAACTATTTTTCGAAATTCTTCCAAAGTGTGTACCATCAACTGATACTATAGCGCTCTTTCGATTTCACCAAAATCTCTGTCATTTGCTAAATAACTGTGTCCTGGCAGAAGGTACTTGGATGACACAGTCCTTAAGGATGGATGCGAGCTAATTATAGCCTTTAAAAGCAATGTTATTTTTATGTTTCGGTTCTGACCACCAAAAGAGTCAGACCACAGTATCAATTCTTGTATATCAGGGCTCAGGTCTACATACTTTTTGACACAGGAACCAACTTCTTGAGATCCTCGCCCTGTCACTCCTTCCTTCCAAGTGAAGCAATAGGGAGTGTCAGTAGACGTATAATGGAATCCTTCGTTGTCTAAAGAATGTTGCTTTTTATAATATACAATGTTCGAAGGTACTTTGGGTGAGCTTTACACTTTTTGCATAGCGAAACTGATGACTGCTTGTGTTGGCGATTTAGGAGCTCTTTCTTTCATGGCTTTCCGTGCGTCTTCAGCAAATGCGAGATGTTTTTCATGTGATGATTTAAATTACGTTTTTGTATCAATGTCTTGGGAATCATTTATTTTAGTTTCAACTCGTCGCAAATATTGCAAGTGTCGTTTACAGGCGGCTTTCGTCTGAGGTTGAAGTTGTAGAAAATCTTTTTGTAGGAAGCCAAACTTACAATTTTAATTCCCTTCTCATCTGAGAAAAGGTTGTGCATTTTCTCTAATGTAAGTTCGGGAGGTGAAAATGTTGACTCTGTTTCTGCTCTGGCGGCATAATGAGAGATAAACTTGGATAACATTCTATTGAGAATGATACATAGATATAAAAATGAATTTACAAAAACAAAAGCGAAGTTTTAAATATAAAATAATGAAATAATATCAAGATGAAAATCTTGATTGAAGCCCGGTACTGGCTGATAGCGCATTTGCTGTTTCAGCTCGGAAAACCCACAACACCATCAGAATTCAGATCATCAACTTTCTCATAGAAAAGGACACATGCTCCCTGTGAGATGAGAGAATCAATCTTGGAAAATACACGGCAGTCATCGAAGAGGTGCCAACAATTAGAATAAGGGTGTTTGCAATATGCCGTATAGTGTCCATTAGAAATGCTGCCGCTATGATTAGATATGACGTAGATATTATAAACAGTATTCATTCCATCCTGAGCAGGATATTGATCCAAATTCAAATTTCGTATGGGAAAATTAATCACATTGTCCAATTTACTGCCATGAGAAATATAGGTAGGGAATTGACTTATATGGCAAATTACTTCATCAACAGTCTCCTGACTCGGCTTGTTACGACCCCCTGTATTTCCTGTTCTATCTAAAGATTGCCGTTTCGGATTCTGTTTAGAGCGGAATCTACTCTTTTGGGAGTGATTTGAAATGTTTGAATGAACATCATTCTGCACACAATTTTATTTGAAATGTGATAGATTCTGGTATACATCCTTTTAGTATTGAGTTTATTTCTCTTCCTTTCAATTTCTTCTTTTCTTCACAGTAGATGCGATAGATCCAGTTTGGCTGTTATAGAAACCAAATTCCAAAATTCATTACAAAGTTTTTATCGCAACAAGGCTGGCACTTTTTCAGGACATTTAATTTGACAGTCACAATTGGAATCAATAAATAGTTATTTGTTTTACTAGGCAGCAAAGCAGTAGATTGACTGCCGCGGCTGATAGTTCATAGCCGAGAGTAGCGAGGCTAGGAATTCAGCTAAGGCAGTCAATCTCCTTTGCTGCCGAGTTGAACATATAATTTTTCTACGATTGTTCAAAATGATATATGTAGGATATTGTATTTGCAAATCATTACAATCCCCACAATCTTTTTATTTTTTCTGTAGTGATAAATTAAAACAAAATTTGATAGAAATCGCAATTGTTGGAATGGTTGGTTGCTATGGAAACGTATATGTCCATAATAATTATAGTTTGACAACTTATGAAATTTCTGACAGTTTTGTGGAGAAATATTGGTATATTTATATTATGGACAGTGATAGCGACTCAGAAGTACTTACTCCTCCAGAAATAAGGGAGTTGGCAAAAATATTGAGTTAAATTTGTTGCCGGAGAAGTCTCGGATGAAAAATGAGACAATGTATTACTTGCTCATTTTGCTGGATTATCAACAATGAAGAGTTCTACACTTTGTTCTGTATATTCCATGTTGAAGGCAATTATGAATGTTAAAAATGGCGTAGATATAGGAAGATATTTGAAGTTGCGGGCATATCCAAAACGGGCATCCGAAGGCTACAAAGCAAAGAAGTCCCGAGTTTTCGAAAAACAAGATATTACAAACTTTAAACTGGATGTTCCAGATGATGAATATTTATTAGCAAAAGTAAGTTTTAAATAAGATATTTATGCGTTATAGTGAAAATAGTTATAATCCATTCTTTTGGGTTGTATTGATTTTTGGAATTGCGGGTGCATGTCGCTGCGACGAACTATTGAATTTAAAGTTAGAAAATATTGTAGATATGAACAATAAACTATTGGTATTCCTATTGAACACGAAGACGAAGAATTTGAGGTCTTTCGTAATAATGGAATATTTAGATGTTTTTAGAAAATATATAGCTCTTCGGCCTGCTGAATTAAAAGACACAAGACTTGTTTTTAAATACGTAAAAGGTAAATCCGTAAAGCAATTTGTTGGTATCCATAAATTTGGTAAAATACCTCAAGAACCTGTCTATTTAAAGTTGCAGAATGCTAAAGAATATACGGGACACTGCCTCCGTAGAAGTTCTGCCACTTTACTTGTAAATTCAGGAGGTGGCATAACAATGTTGAAAAGAGATGGTGGGTGGAAATTCTCAACTATAGCAGGAGGGTACATTGAGGATTCAATGGCAAGTAAAACCAGTATTTGTGAAAAAGTTTTGACAAATGTAGGAACTACTTATGAGGTGAATCAAACTGGTCATAGAGTGAATGTGAAGAGAACGATATCTGAGGAAAGGAAAGGTGGCCTATTTATTCAAAATTGTAGTAATTTCACTATCAATGTTAATAACAACCAAAAATATGTTTTTTGAATTCTTGTTGAAAGTATTATGTAATCATTGCTAATGAATGTTTTTTTGTAAAAAAATGACAAATGTTTTATTCCCATTGAGAATAATTATTTTGCTGCCTAGGCAGGGAAGTCCTTACTTTGCTGCCTAGGCAGGAAAAGTAATACTTTGCTGATTGATATGTGTCTGCAAAATTAATATTTGCTGTCAATAGGAGAAAAACATTTTTGTTCTACAAGTTTTCCATTTTTTGTGTAATGTCTTCTAGGTTTTTCCCGCTTCTAAAAGTTTGTCCAGGAAACTTAGTTTTACGTCCCTTTCTCGGTCTACTATTTCTGTTCCTTCTTTCTTGCAGCAATTCTTCATTTCTTAATAAATCTCCATGTGTTAATGTTTCACATATTAATGTTCCGCCGTCGTCTACCTCTAGCTACTTTGATCAGTATTTGCCGCATTTTCAAAACTACTGGAAAGGTATCTTCAAAGTCCGTAAAATGTTCATCTTCTTCGGCGATAATTTCAGGATTGATCTGTTGATGTATTAGAGAACCAGAAGTAGAAGCGACACTTTTGAAAAGTGGATACTGAACAGTAGTGTAACTCTACAATATTACATTATCATTAGAATTAACAACAAACATACCCACGAAACCACAAACCTCATTTGTATCTGTTTCCTCCATGGGTTTAACTATACATAATTTATTTTTTGCCCTAGATATCATCTTTGTATTTATCTTATGCAATAAAAACACAAACACTTGCTACAATACTTATTTACTTATACGTAGTATCACTGCTTAAAAACGAACACACAACCACGTGCTACAATGTGATAATTTTAACGTTTCGAAGGAACCAAGCGACATCGGTTAAATGTTCAAAAGGAATTTGTCGCTTGGATTCTTTTATTCATTACAGAATCCTACCGTGAGCTAATGTCGCTTCAGAACTTGACCAATAGAGGTAGCAAATAGCATCGATATCTCTTAGAGCTGTTTACACAAACATTTGAAGAGCTTAGGGGTCACTTGGTAAATCTAACTCGAAAATGTCGATTTGGCGCTTGGGTCGATTTAGATTAACGCCATCCACTCATCTTTAGGAAATCAATAATGTGTTACAAAAAGTTAAGGATAATAATTAATATTGTCCATGAGTTGAAATGGGAAGTTTCAAGGCTGCGTATTCTACTTGCGAATGTTAAGATTTTCATGTAATTCTTTGAACAAACTCAGTCAAAGCAAAAGCCCGTAGAATTGCAGAAAATAAATATGATTTGATTTCAATATTGGGTGATCTGGGGTTACTTTTGAGGTGTCACTCAAAATTGTCTTTTTTAGTTGTATTTTTTTTAGGAACATATATACAAATCAAACATAAAGTAGAAAACTAAATATAATATGATCACTATTTCATGACTCTTGTCTATTTGCTGCATCTTGTACGGATCCTGGTCATCGGAATGATGATGCAGCAATCAAATGGATGACTACTGCATTAAAGATCTTTGTGATATATCAGGATAAAGTCCGTAATTAGTGCATTTTACTAGTTCATACCATATGATTGTCAAGACATTGTAATTAGATTGTCTCTAGATTGGATATTTGATTCTCTTCGCCATAGACAAATGTTTATGGAAATAGAGAAAAAAATGTCTGCAAACATAGTTTGAATATATGTGTTTTGCAAGGTTCAATACTTCGGCAGTGAATATTTTTTGTTCATCAACGATATGCCTCAACATGTTGAGCAGAACTGTTGGTCCTATTTGCAGACGATACTTCATTAGTAGTCACAGCTTCCTTGGGAAGATCCAATTCTGTCTTTTGAACAAATAATTGAATGTTAAATTGTTAGTGTGGGCAAAATGGCCTGATTCCAAACGTTCCCAAAATTGAGTTAATAAACTTTACTTTCAGAATTAGCCTGAATAACTACAATTCGATCTGAATGAAACAAATATCGGTTCCACTAAATATACTGAATTTTTTGTTCTATATGTAGATCAATATCTACGTTTTACCGACCATATCGATATACTCAGCGATAAATTAAAAAAATCCAGATTCGTAGTACCACGAATAAAATCCACAATGCCAAATGAATTTTTGTTAACAGTATACCATTGTCTGTAATATCGTTCTATGGGAAAATTTTGTAAACAGTGAAATTATTTTCACGGCACAAATAAAAGGATTCGCACCATTCTCACACTTTCTTCGAAGAGAGTCGTGTAGATGCTAATTTATTTTTGACAAATTCCAACATTCCCATGTGTGCACATCTAAAAATATCCATTGGTTGTTGAAAACAAATGCACACTATCATAATTATTCTAATATAAATGGTAATATCTAATCTATCTAATCTTTCGAGACATAAGACTACCTGATTTTAATTATCCATCACCTATCAGGGTATACTATTCTACAACCACTCACCAGAACCGAATAAAAAACTGGACAAAAATATGTTCAAGAGCCTTATTAAGGCCCTACTATCTTCGAAAGGCTAGTGGGGCATTGAATAATTCATATCTGATAACGATCTGGAGTAATCCAATCTTATCTTTCTGTCTTAATTTTAATTTTTTTAATTGTGAATAAAAAGATCTTTTACTATTATCGTGATATGTTTTTACACTCTAGTTGTCATTATTGTTTTTTGTAAATCCTATACAACCCGTCCTATTCATTTCATAGATGTCAGAAAGGATCAATCATTCATTATTATTAGTATAATGCGCATGTCGCATCAGTATGCGTAAAACGAAGAAAAGTTCTCAGTCCAAGTTTTGAACACAATACCGGTAAAAAACTTTATGAGAATAAAAAGGTACGTGCAAATTATTTGCCCTGATAATAGTTATTTTGCACTTGCAATTATAACAAATTCGGTAGATACTTTGAATGTTTGTCACTTTTAGTGATCACCATATCCTGCATTACTTTTACTCCATAATTGGTAGAACCCTTTTAGCTGATAAGAAATGTAGATTCCGAACATTCATGTAAGTCAATTCAACTCTCAATATATATATATATATATATATATGTATATATATATATATATATATATATATATATATATATGTATATATATATATATATATATATGAAGGATGAACAACACTTGGTGGAAACGACAAATCAACGGAGTCAACAAACAGAAGCCAGCCGCTCATTTGTGGTTTCAGTCAGCAGACCCGATTCCAGGAACAACAACGTCACCAGGAGGCAGTATAGATACCTCGTGACATCGAGTCAGGAATATAAATATGAAAGAGTGGAATATCGAGGGGACTGTTAAAAACAAAATGGAAGGAATTTAATGGACATAACCCTCAGAGAAGTGTTAACCGTAGACACGTGTTTCGGGCTCTCGGCCCTCATCAGTACGGTGGAGAAGTGCAAGGATGAACAACACTTCTGTTTGTTGACTCCGTTGATTTGTCGTTTCCACCAAGTGTTGCACTTCTCCACCGTACTGATGAGGGCCGAGAGCCCGAAACACGTGTCAACGGTTAACACTTCTCTGAGGGTGATGTCCATTAAATTCCTTCCATTTTGTTTTCAACAGTCCCCTCGATATTCCACTCTTTCATATTTATATTCCTGGACTCGGATGTCACGCAGGTAGCTATGGCTGCCTCCGTGGTGACGTTGGTTGTTGCCTTGGAATGCAGGGTCTGCTGACTGAAACCACAAATGAGCGGCTGGCTTCTGTTTGTTGACTCCGTTGATTTGTCGTTTCCACCAAGTGTTGTTCATCCTTGCACTTCTCCACCGTACTGATGAGGGCCGAGAGCCCGAAACACGTGTCTACGGTTAACACTTCTCTGAAGGTTATGTCCATTAAATTCCTTCCATTATATATATATGTTATGTTATGAAAAACCAGTTATATATATTAAAAGGAAAAAACCCACGAAAAGAATAATTATTCAATAGCTATTAGTTTCAAGAGATTGTTTTTACATATTTTGAAATTCTATTTCCTTTATTAAGCCTCTGTATAATATGAATAGATAAAAATATTCAAATACTATAATACAATCAATTTCATACACTGTCATAATGATTACAACCCATAATTATTCAAAAGACAACAAGAAAGGTATAGATTTACAAAATCATCCTGAATAAAATGTGATAAACAAAATTATAAGCTTGAAACATACAGTATATGAAATTGTATGTAACTAAAAATAGCCAATGGGAGAACAACAAACTTCTTGATGACAATAGCCAATCAGGGAACAGTATGGTCAAATGTAAGATTTGAAATTGTGAGAAAATAAGAACGGAAAAGTGTCAGAGACAATTATGATTGAATATTGTAAATAGTCTGTAAGAAATGAAAAATAGATTCATTCATAAGTTTTGACAAATAACCCCAAACAGTGAAAATGTGAGAACATATCGCGCGAATTCAAAAATTCAAATCAAAAGGAATGAGGAAAAATGGTATCCAAGTGACAGAAAAACAAAGCCGCAAGGAGATCGAAAATAATTTGAAAAGGAATGCCACGTTTTGTTTGGAAGAAAAGAAAAATTCAATAATTTCAAAAAGATAAGCAGAAAAACAACATAACCTTGTATGTACCCCATATACAAGTATTCCAAAGCTGATTTATGGATTTGTATGGTTCCTTCTTTGGTATTGGAGTCCCTGAGAGCATTGGATTGAAAGGCAATCCAAATTCTGGGTGTGTATTGAACAGCGACAGTTCCAGCGTCAGGTATAAACTTTCCTAGTGCACATCACGAACTGAACAATTCCACTAATAACTCATATTCCATCAGAAGAACTTTATTTCATTTGATTTTGAACTATTAAAGAAATTTTCACTTTCAAGGTAAAAGTGAGGTTGTGTCTATTTATCCATGACCTGTTTCTCATGATTATCCATGAAAATTTGTAGATTGACAATAGAATAAGTTATTTATCGTAGGCCAGGTAAATATAAGTTTTCCTGAATAAAGGAAATAATTGTTTTTCGAAACTTTCTCGTTTTGTTTTCCACAATTATCAGCAATCATATTTATAAACACAGAAATTGACATCAAGACCAGAATAGTGGCTCTATTGCCTGAACCGGCTATCTGAGACAAGAGGCGTACCAACTGAGTTTAGTCGTGGTAAGAAAAATGATAACAATTGGCAGCAACGTGACGAGAGGACAGTGACGTTAGCTAGCAATTATTATAACAACACAGTGTATCATACAGAGCGAAAATAATTATCTATCAATATTTCATAACAAAAAAGTTAATATCATAACTATTATTTTTACAATTATCATTACATTACAATTGGCACCCAAAACGTGGGGCGAAATAATAACAAAATAATTTGTTATAATATTATTATATTACAATATATATATATATATATATATATATATATATATATACATATATATTCATTGACAGTCCACATTCCAATCTGGATTCAGAAAACAATGAAGTTTCACACTATTGATTGGTCCTTCGAGCCAGATTGTTCCATTGTGTTGAAGTACGAATCGTTTAATCTTCCACGATTTATGGCCTGTTGTTGAAGCCGAGTAATATTTATACACCTTCCGCGAAATCTTTGGTGTCCACATCAATTAACAATTTTTTTCTCTTTCTGTGAAAAATTATCTTGGGATGCCAACACAGATCAGTGTTTTTGTTACCTATATTTCTGCCATCTTCGAGGGAGTATTTCTTTATTTCTGCCAACATTGAGAAAGTTTTGAAACTAACCATAAGAGAAAAAGCCCAATTGAAATAAAAGTTAATTCGATTAAAACCAAATGTAAAAATATTTTTCGACGGGCCTCTTTATGTTATGAAGCTGTGTTAGCTTTGAAGAAAAATCTGTCCACTGACACCAAAATAAAATACTCCAAAATTCGTTTTAATACATTTCCAAAATCCATTCTTCAAACTGAAAAAATCATCGAGTTCAACCACAAATTGAAGGCGCAACCGGTAAATTATTCTCTCATATTGAATGTTTTGCGTTAGTTTTGCTTCAACCAATCACCCATCTTCAAGTTAATAAGCAAAGTGCCAATGATTCCCGTAAGTTGTATATGCCCAGATTGGAACTCGTAAAATTAATTGGAGAAGACTCAGCTTTATGGCCGATGTTTCACGATAACTTCAAGTATTTTGTTAATACAAAAACAGAATGATCGAGATTAGTTGTGTTGGACGTAGATCATGGCATTATGCCACAATAAGGCGCAATGGACAACCCCCTTCACCCCAAGAGGACTGAATGGAGCCCACCTTTTTCGAGTTACCACAAATTTATATAACAAGTGTCAATATTTCCATATTTATAACGGCATAATGAGCTATGATGCCTCGATCTGCATCTAACACAACTAAATTTGGAAGGACAGAAGCTTTCTCTATATTTTGCAGAGAAACAATCCAAGCACAAATGTTTGATCTTCACAATTTCCTCACCTAAGAACATTTTTCATATAATTTGCAATATTCCTATTATTCAGGACGTCCATTACAAGTAATATAATCTGGAAAAACGGTAACCAGAGCCAGACAAGTTACCTTCTCTTATAAAAACACTTTTTTTAAAAGAATATTAGTTCTGGCACAAGCATTGAATATAATTTCCACAAAAATCCTACATTGTTGTCCCCAAAAAGTAGATAATCAGTAGTCAGATTAAAAAAGTTCGAAAGAGTTCATTGTCTTCTGAGGTAATTTTGGAAGGACAATATAATAGATTCAAACGTTTCAGGGCAGAAACGTTAATATACAAATTATCAAGAAAGCTTTCCATTTTCGAAAAAGTATTATTGCACAAACTGGGGAAATTTAATACAGGGTGACCCAAGAGTGCATGCAAGCTCCATATTTTTTTCTAACGATAGGTCCAACAATGAGGCACACTCTGAATTTATTTTTTCATTTATATACAGGATATCCCAGAATAAGATACACACCTGAGTTCTGTTTTTCAATTGACAACCCTCCATTTTTGTTACATTTTTGGATTTGCCAGCAAATTGTCGATAGAACGCACCTAGGTTTCTCAGACTTATCTTCGAAAGTTTTTTACTTATGTCAATTTATGTGACAAAATAGCGTCGTGCATAGACCCACAGAAAAATTCATAACTTCAAAACCATTAAGATAACTCAAACAA
This sequence comes from Gonioctena quinquepunctata, assembly GCA_018342105.1. Classification (NCBI taxonomy): domain Eukaryota; kingdom Metazoa; phylum Arthropoda; class Insecta; order Coleoptera; family Chrysomelidae; genus Gonioctena; species Gonioctena quinquepunctata. Next base: position 384,597 of record JAFIRS010001252.1, on the reverse strand, counting down.
CCTTTTTTTCAGTCGATTCCTTAGGGTTCATCATCTTCTGCCATTCATTTGAATACAAAACGCAACTATATTTGCAAAATCATTACTATACAAATCTTGGTATAGGTTCATATGATAAGGGTGGAACTTAGGTTTCGATATTATTCTATTCACACTACTTTGTGAAATATCAGTTTCCACTGCTTTCTCTCTAGTGCTACAGTGATTATTTTTATGTATCATCAATGAAACTTGCAACTCATTTTCCTCATTGATCCGACCAACAACAATTTTTTTTGGTACAAGTCCTCTTAACTCTTGGAATGAAGAGACCTGTGGAGTTCTTGCTTCTGAATATTTTTGATGAAATATTCTGCTTTATTTCTGAGATACAGGATATTGAAATTTAACAAAAAAATCAGTTCTTCTCCAATATCTCTGAAACCGCTTCGGCATTTTTCTCAATTTTGGTACTTGGTATTTTTTAATTTTCATCAGTCCCTGTTAACATCCCCCGCCATATTTTTGATCAAAATAATGATACGCCACTGTTTTTGTCCGAATGAATATTATTTTTGTGATTGTCTTCTATCTTCTCATAAAAATGGTCTCATGCTTTTTTTCCGTCAGGCGATCGGTTTTTGAGTTAGAAAATAGAATGCATTCATTTGCTTGTCCCTATGCGAAATCAGCCGATGAAGAGTAGTAGGGATTATCTTGTGGACTAGAAACATTTAGTATGCTAAGAACACATTTCGTTGTTTTCAACATGAACAATTTTGACACTTCTTCAGCTATATACGTGCTATTATTTAAGTTATAAAAACTTATTTAAAAAACATGGTAAATTTTACAAATACCGAATTAGCAGACATGCACTACTTGTATGGGCTTGCTGACGGGAAGGCATATGAAGCCAGGCAACTGTATCGAATGCGCTTCCCAAATAGAATTGTTCCTGATGCTCGAACGATTCCAAAAACCCACAGAAGGTTATGTGAAACAGTTTTGAGCCAAATCATCATTCGGAGGGAGCACATCGGACTGCAAGAACTCCAGCAATTGAGGTAGCTGTTTTGAATTCAGTTGACGAAAATCCTGAAATAAGTACGAGGCAAGTTGCTAATAATTTGAATATCGCCAATATTCTAGTATGGAGAATTCTTCATGATTATTTATTATATCCCTATCACATTCAACGGGTTCAGGCTCTACTTCCTCGAGACTTTCCATTACGAGTGAATTTCTGCCAATGGTTTCTCCAAAAAGTTACCGAAAATCCTCCATTTGACAGGGAAATTTCATTCACGGACGAAGCTCGTTTTACTGAAATCAGTATCAGAAATTTTCATAATAATCATTTTTGTGCCGAGGAAAATCCGCATGCAATCGTGGAATTAAATGGACATAATTATCGCCGATTTCTTGAAGATAATTTTTGAACAGATTGCGAAAACGGAATGAATGTGAAGTTCCTACGGTTAATACTGCCAGTTCTTCAAAAGCTAAACAGATGTCACAAACTATGCATGGTGAAAATGTCACATACAATAATTGTGTTTTCAATTTCAATTGATAATTTATAAACCTGGTGCTATTTCTGTTTGGATTTTGTTGATCGTTGTTGATATTTTGAATATATCATTCCAAATGGTTTCATTTTGTGAATATGTCTCTCTGATATAAGGAATTGGAATCGAAAAATAATCTTCATGAATATAACACGACCTTGATTAATAAGCTGCTATTTTTATTGCTGCTAAATTCCTCTTGTATTTATTAATTTGTCTCGACATCCTTTTGGCATTAATAATCAGAGATGAAAGCCCTCGAGCTTTGCTCTCGGGCTTTCATCAGATTACTAACGCCAAAACTATGTCTCGTTGAATTATAATGAAATACAGTCGAAATTTAGATGCAATCAGAATAGACGACTATTTATCAAGGTCTTGTTATAGTGCCCTTGATTATCCATCAGGGAATGAGACCAAGTAGAATGAATTTTATATCCATTACCTGTTTAATTTCAGTAAAACAAATTCAACATAGGAGAATTATTCAGGTTAATCTGGTCATTGAGCAAAAATTGCGACTTCTTGCATTTATCAATTCCCTGACTTTGTAGAAGGTCGAGTTTATAACCTTTTTTTATGTATGTAATATTTCGAAATCGTTAACAAAACAATGTTTTCCAGTCAAGAGGTGAGTAGCAAAAGTTGAATTTGTTTTTCCATTGAGGAAACAGTTCCTATCTTCTGATAATAGTTTTTTGAATGTTCTGCCTGTTTGGCCTATGTAAAAACTTGCACAAGAGCAACAAGTTGATTTATATACTCCAGATTCACCAGATTCCTCAGTTTTATTTTTATTGTTCTTAATAAATTTACTAAAATTATTATCTGGTCTATATGCGATTTCGATGTTATTTTTACGCAAAAAAGTTGAAATTTTTTCGGTAGGATGGCCTAAATATGTAATAACTTTGAAATTTTGTTTTTCGTTTAGAGTAGAAAACACTTCCATTATAACTTTTTTATGAAGTTTTTTTGAAATAATATTTTCCATGGGGTTTGGACTATAACCGTTATCAATAGCAATTTGTTTGAATAAATTGAATTCAATAAAAAATTGTTCAATTTGTTTTACCGAAGTTTAAACAGGTAATTGATATAATCTCCGTTCCACTTGTCTCATTCCCTAATGGATTATCCTTAATATCATCAATATCCTTAATTAGATCAATATACCTGCTATCACCTGCCTTGACTATTTAATAATATACATTGTAATTGTTGAGTTAGTATTTTCTCCACCTGAAGAAGCTATTGTATAGCAAAACACGTGTCGTGGTATTGTGAACCCAGTTTAGTGGAAATCATCAAGTGATGTGAGTGTCTTTTGTTCACTTTAATATGGATTTTCATCAAGTATCGGCCACATCAATTCAAAAAAGTTTATGATTTTCATAAACAAAACGTAGTGCCCACCTTGGACTCGATTAACAAGGAATTGTCCGACTATCCTGAATATACGTATAAGTCACTGGAAACACTACGCAAAATCCCTTCAGACTGTGGTTTAAAGCACAAGAAAAAAGCAATCAGTGAATGGTAATAAGGCAATCATCCTGGCTCGTCCGCTCAAGGCAGGATTGTTTACGACAAATGAAAGAACATCAGGAATCTAAGGGAAATTTAGTCTATCTTGAGGAGACTTGGTTTGATTGTCATGATATGATTTTCTATGGTTTTTTGAGTAATCTACCCATATAACTCAAAAAACTGTTGTCTCCAAGCACCATGTCCTAGAGGAAAACGGACAATTATTGTACACGCGGGGAGTGAAAATGGTTTTGTATCGAAAGCGTTGCTGGTATCAGCTAAACAAATAAAAAATGTTCGGCATATCATCATGAGGACAACACCTTTATTCCTAAGATGGTTCAGTGAACAATTGTTACCCAATATAGCACCAAATTTTGTTATTGTGATGATTAATGCGTCGTACCACTCACGTTAAAAAGTAAAGATACTGCTCAAAAGTTACAATAAAAAGAATATTTTGTAATTTAGGGCTTCTGAAAATCTGAATAATCCACAGAAGGCCACGAAAGAGTCATTATTACAACTTATTTACAATCTAAATTTCGAAAAAACTATGTCGCTAACGAACTTTGTAAAAATTCTGGTCGATGGTCACTGGTCACGGCTGAAGTAACCTCCTCATCATTGTGTTTTCAACCACATAGATTCAGTTTGGGTATTTATAAAAAACAAATTGAGGAAATCCCATCTAAGCAGAAAACTAGTAGAAGACGTTAGGAGAATCTAGTGAGGAATATGAAGATCTTTGGGCAGATTGCATTTCACATGTGATTTCAAATGAATGTGAATATTTCCTTTTGTCATCCATTCAACCCGTACCTAATCATAAGTATGAATGATTCCTCTGATACGGAGAATTGTCCTTATGATGATTATGGGTAGAAATGCGTTTAATTTCAAACGCATATTTGATATTCTTGTTTTCATTTCTCTCTCTCTCTCTCTCTTTCTCAAATGCTGAAAATGTTAGCGTGTATCTTTCATTTTATTTTCATACCTAATTTGAATTTTATTTAATTAGGTTCAGTTCTCCCTCATATTATTATATTTGTAACAAATCCTGATTGCCAACTTTCGTAATTTTTATGTAGCATTGATGCTAAATAAATACATTATTATTATTTCCCAGAACACTGAATAAAAAGTGATGGTTGTTTTTTTATTCTACACTTTCCTTTTCAGATCTTATATCTTTGATAGCTCAGTGATAATATCTGAAGGTCCCAAGCCCGAAAAATAAAAAAGAATTTGATGGGAAATCAAAACAATAAATTATTGGAAATTCTGTTCCATTATGATTTTTTCGGCACATTGAACTGACTTAAGCACATTTTCAAACAAAAATGGGCCAAGTTACATTTGAAGTAGAAGAATAAATCTTCGCCTATGGTCGGCATGTTCGGTCAAAGCGGCAAATCCTGTTTATGTCGGGTATTCCAGTCCATGCAACTTAGAATTAATATACCACATATTTCATGAAAAGTGGACAAATATTACTCGATACCAACAACAGACTGTGAAATTCGGAAGATTGAACGATTTTTGTTCCAACACAATGATTCAATGCGGTTCGAAAAAACCATACAATGGTGTAATAGTATATTGCACTACAAGCGCGAGAAGCTAAAATGACATGATGCCCGAGGCAAAGCCGAGGGCTGAAATATTTGCTCCCGCTTTTTGTCTCTCACTTTCTCACTTTCTTGCGCGTAATCTCATATATCTCGGTGTACATTGAGCTGTATGGGGTCGGCTTCAGAATAGCCCCATGGTAAATCCTGCCTGTCGTAAGAGGCGACTAAAAGGATAACCGTAAGTGGAAGATGGTCTCATCGCCCGGTGAAATACCACCATATCGACTTTGTGTGCTGTGAAATGGATCATTCCATGTTTCAGTGTTCGGTCGATACTTTCCGGTCTCCCTCTTTCCTTTTCCCCAATTCCTCCTTTATTTTCAGGTGCATCCTAATAGTAATGATGATGAAGTCTCCTAGAGTAAAACACTCCGGAAGCAAAATACCTCTCCATTCGGATTTTCGGGCGAGAGGTACTCGAGGGGACTCAACATTAAAGAATAATTTTTGCAACATCCGCGGACTCAACAAGAACATCAATGACGTCCACCATCACCTACAGACGAAAAAACCGGATATTCTGGCTCTAACAGAAACACAAGTAAACTCGTCCACCAACAAGGTCCATATGCTTTGTCCTGGTTACGAACTCCATTCTCGATTCAGGTTCAAAGGTGGAGTCTGCCTTACGCTAAGCTAACCTTTCATGCCAGCGTGAAGAGTTTGGAACCGAAAGACTTTGATGTGATGTGGTTCAAGCTATCTGATACCAAACTGACTAAGTTCCTCTGCTGCCTTTACCTATCACCTAATGAACCTACATATAACGACCTCTTTGGGTTTTATCACTCAAACTGGACTACATTCAGGAGAACCATCCAACAGCTGAAACCATAATCATGGGAGACTTCAATGTACATAACGCTGCCTGGCTCAAATTCTCTAACAAACAGATGATGCGGGTCGTCAAGCCGAGGCCTTCGCCATCACTCATGGTCTAGAACAACTGGTCGAGCTACCAACCCGCATCCTTGATGTCAACAAACCAGTCTGCCAATATACTAGATCTTTTCCTCACCACCAATCCTGACCCGTATAGAATAGAAGTTTGTGCCCCACTTGGAAACTCTGATCACACCTCATCTCCACAACATGCTCTTTCCATTCACCATCGAGCTGCACAATACCACCCCGTCTCATGTGGCATTACATTCGGCCGACTAGGAAGGTCTTCGTATGTTTTTCTCAGCGTTTCCATGGAAGAGAGTTTGTTTCTCTCAGTAGATCCAACACGATGTGCTGAGACAATTTCTGAAATCATCATGTTGGGGATGCAAACCTACATACCGAATACCGAAAGAAGAACATCATCCGATAAGACCCGGTTTAACAGAAACTGCTCAAGAGCTGTGGCTTCAAACAGGCAGCAACCATCGATGGCTAAAGAATCGGGCCAGACAGAGCATGTCGAGGCTAGAGGCATATGCAAAGAGACAATAGAATGTCAAAAGATTCCACAATGCCAAATAAGATCGAAACTTGCTGAATGTCCTAACGGATCCCGTTCATTTTGGTCTTTCGCCAAAGCTGTGGGAAGAAACTTCACTTCCAGCTCATTTCCTCCTCTAACCAAAGAAGATGGAACACTAGCAACGACTGCCCAGGAGAAAGCCAATATCTTTGTCACCTATTTGCTGGAAATTCACTCTGGATTCATCGGGAAAACAACCCCCGAACATTACACCTATTGACAGTCACATGCCCGAGATCACCTTTCGCCAACGTACTATCAGAAAGATTTTGCTGGGTCTCAACACCAACAAAGCCTGTGGATCTGACGGAATCTCGCCGATTGTTCTCAAGAAATGTGCCCCCGAACTAACACCTGTTCTTTGCAAGTTGTTCAACCACTCCTACAATTTGGGGGTATTTCCGTCCAATTGGAAAATTGCAAGAGTACAGCCAGTCCCTAAAAGAGGCAAAAGGCCCTACCTAGCAACTACAGACCTATCGCACTGCTATCTATTATTTCAAAGGTCATGGAAAAGCCATCAACATCGAGCTCATGAAATATCTGGAAGACTCCAGGAATTGTCAACGATAGGCAATATGGCTTCCGCCATCAGAGATCAACTGGTGACCTCTCGCACGTCTCACATATATGGCAGCTATCTATGGAAAAGTATGGAAAACTTTAGCTGTGGCTTTTAGATATCCCCCAAGGCGTTCGATCGAGTTTGGCACCAGGGACTTCTCGCCAAGCTTCCGTCTTATGGCTTGCCCTCAGCTGTGCTCCCTGCTTGCTAGTTTTCTCCAAACAGGTCTCCATGTAGTGGTCGATGGAGTTTCATCTGACACTCTACTCATAAATGCTGGTGTTCCGCAAGGATCTATTCTCCACCAACACTATTTCTCTCATCAACGACCTGTTGGAAGCAACTTCATGTCCAGTACACAGCTTTGCTGATGATAGTATCCTCCATACCGCTTTCCCTTCCAGGGCCCCTATATCAGCCCGTGAAACCAGAAATGAACGAGGAAGAAATGTTAATAATATAAATATGGACTTAGCAACAATTCTCGAGTGGGGATCTAATAACTTGGTAGAATTCAATGCAAACAAAACACAAGCATGTCTTTTCTCTAGGAAAGCCGATCTCACTGTGCCTAACATAACTTTGTCAGGAGTAACCATACCACTGAAGTCATCCATATCGATGCTTGGTATTACTATCAGCAATAACCTTTCCTGGGAAAATCACGTGAGGTCCATTGCCAAAAGTGCATCCCAAAACTTCGGTTTTGTTTCGTGCCAAGAGCTATTTCACCCCCACTCAGCTGCTTATGATCTATAAGGCACAGATCCGACCTGTCCTGGAATACTGTTCCCATATTTGGAGCGCGGCACCTAAACATATCCTGAGGCTATTGGATTCTGTCCAAAAGGGCAATTCGTCTCGTCGGTGATGCTCGCTTACAAACTCGCTCACTTGTCTGGAACACCGTAGAAAAGTTGGCGATTTGTCTCTTTTTATAGATATTTTCATGGGCGATGCTCTTCTGAAATATCAACAATCGTTCCTGCTTTGGCAGTCTCTTCGAGACTAACCCGTCAAGTTCAGTCATCACACCCCTTCGTGGTCACTTTGGAGACCTGCAGAACATCACTTTCCAAAGACTCGTTCATCCAACGAACAGCGAGGCTTTGGAACTCATTGCCTAGGGAGGTGTTCCCCGAGGCATACAACCTCCAGAAATTTGAGAAGAACACCAACTCCTACCTTCTTTCCGTTGGTTCCCACGATGTTCTCTGAACATTACAGGATATCCCTTTTCGTGGGAACCAGAACATAAGAAAAAAAAAATTAAGCATATTATCCCGGTTTACGGAAGGCGAGGTGTCAATGTCACCGATGCGAAAATGTAATGCTTTCTACTTTAAAATCGACAGACAAGATAAAGAAATAGTATATTACACTACAAGGGCAGGAAGTTGAAATTTCCTTCCCTGCGCGACATGATGCCCGAGGCAAAGCCGTTCCAGCTGACAGCTCGTTGCGCTGTCATGTTTAATTATTCCTCCTCGCTTCAGCGCCCCTTTCGGATACTCATGGAGCTTAAATATTTGCTGCTGCTCTTCGTTTTTCTCTTTTTCTATCTATTTCGGTATACATGAACAATATTAGCTCCCGCTTTACGGAGGGCGTGGTCTCTCAATGTCACCGATGCATAAATGCAAAGCTTTCTACTTTAAAATCGATGGAGAAAATGAGTACTTTCGACCGAGATATAAAGAAAAACTCTATTGTATTCCGAATTCGTATAAAAACGTGGATATGTATTAAGAGTCAAATTCGCTTACATAAATGTTCGGGATATCCACTTCTTCACAGCCAAAATTGAGTTCCACCAATTGTGGAGGTAGAAGAAGATGGAATGGGTAATATAGTGACTACTGAAGTATTTAACATTCGAAGTAAGGAGTTTGTTGTTGGTGCAAGTCCAAAATAACTATTATCCCTGCAAATAATTCACACACTTTTTCATTCGTGGAAGATTTACCGGTACTGCTTTCAAAACTTTTTTCATTTTCTTCTCAAGCTGCATACACTATGACATACATTGTTGAATGCAACCGACAATAAATATTCCTTTAGGAATACAAACAAGATTACTTGAATACGCCAAAAGAGATAGATTCTGATCAAAACCACAATTATTTTCTAAAGGTGAATCTTGAGATATAATAAATAACTGAATAGGATAGCGACCGTTGAATATGATTTGTGAATAGTTTGTTGGCGGAAATTCGGTCAGAATATTGAAGAACTCGATTGCAAAATTTCCGACGTTTTGAAATTTTATTGTGTTATATTCAGGACTCTGAAGTATAAAAACAAAAACATATATACGAAGGAAGTAGTCCATTCTCAAAGTGGAAGATTTATTTTTGATAAATAAACACACAAAATCGTCTCCACAACGTTTAATTCCATCGTTTGTTAACAAAGACCACACATTTTTTTTTTTCAAGGTTGAAGATCAGGTCCTAACTCTTGATGATGTTTAAACGTGTTTCAGGTATACTACAAGGAATATAAGAGCTATAAACAATATCATGTTTTTTTTTGAGAGGCTACTTATCTTCCACAATTTGTAAGTTAACCACCAACTGTATTTTTGTACTGAAGATGGACATATATATGCCCGAAACATGTTCAAACATCATCAAGAGTTTGGACCTGATCCTCAACCTTGAAATTTTTTGTCTTTGTTACCAAACGATTGGAATTAAACGCTGTGGAGACGACTTTGTGTGTTTATTTATCAAAAATATATATGTTAAAATGGAATTTTCGAATAGAATATTGATAGAATGAGAAACAATACGTGAAATGACGATCGTTAAGAAGGAAAAACCTCGGACAATTTACAGAAAATTAACATCGATAATATAATTACTCACACTTAGGGTGGCTTTTCGAGTTCAAAAGTGGTAATATAAATAATTTAGACATGAAATATAAATACATCCACAGGTCCACGAAAGTCGCTAATACATAAATGATGAAATGTATAAACTGAACTGGCGATTATTCGTTTCTTTGTAATGTAAAGAAGACTGATTAGGAGAATTGGAAAAATCATCTGTTAATGATTCACAATTTGTGTTTGATTTTTTCTATTGGGTTAAAATACGAGGTGTTCGGATTTTCGATATCAGATCTTTCATTAACACATTCTTCTACATGCTCTGTTATTTCAGTCTTTTTTTTTCTGTTGTCTAATGATACTGACTGTTCTGCAAGGCTTGTGGGATTCTTTATTGTTTTAAGTGGATTGTGTATATTTTTACTATTCCTATTATGTTCCGTCATTCTTTGTTTCAAGTATCTACCTGTTTGCCCTATGTACACCTTGTCACATTCGGCACATGGTAATTTGTGGTTAATTTATTTTGTGAGTCAGACATAACGATATCATGTCTTGGAATGGGAAATTGTTTATCCCCTATTTGTTCTCCTAATCTTCCTCATCAGTCTTTTTTACATTACAAAGAAACGATTCATCGCCAGTTCAGTTATTCCATTTCATTGTGTATCGACTTCTTTCGTGGACCTCTGCATGTATTTCTATTTTATGTCTAAATTATTTATATTATAATAATAATAATAATTTTATTTGTAAATAGACAACAGCATAATATAACAATACAACACGATGCAACACTAAACTAAATATAACAACACAAATATAAAGATATTACAACAAGTGATGGACTTTATGAATATATTTACAAATAAACCAGGAACCACAAAGTCAAAGACTGTCCGTGGTGTGAGTTAAATTGAAATAGTCATTCCGACCATATTCAAAAAAAGAAAATTCAAAATTCAAAGTCATTCCAACATTCTTGTTTCCATAAGAGACGTTAGAAGTGTATAGAAATTATGAGATTATGAATACTGAAAATATAGTGATAGACAATAAAAAAATCAAAAAAGTCATATATGATCAATAATACAGCATGGATTTAGTGTCTAGTGGTAATAATTATGTTTCATTGGAGCGAACTCTTCAATTACCCTTTGAGTCAATCAAATTGCTCACCCACATTCTATCTTCCGATAATAAGAATTTCTTTACACCATTTTTGTATGAATAGAAGGAGAATCTCGTTCTTACTTCTTGGGGTAGGAAGTTGAAAACTATAATTGATCAAAATTCTTAGATAGCCTACAAATGTTTTAGTGAAAAATTTTTAAAAGCGTTCATTTCATCTTTAAAAGATTTATTATAATCGGAATAGTGATTTATTACCCTCGTGGGAAGATAAGTATGATTGCTCTCTGATAAAAGGGTCCTTGATTAAAGATTAGAGAAGAAACAAATTATTACATTAAACTCGCCCAACCATATGTGATAATTTTGTGATAATTATCCGATATTAATAAACTATGCACTACAGTTCTAATGTTTGATATCCTTTATCTCAATTTCCTAGAGAATGATCTGAGGTTTTTTTTCGGCGTTACCCCGGTTGAATGCAGTTGGTGTGGCTGTTCATGGTTTGATCAATAATTGTTGCTTCCGTATTCGCAGGTTTATTTTCAAGATGTTGGGTCACGTAAGCTGAGGCCTTTTGTTCCTGTTCTGAAAATGATTCGATTGTTATTATGGGAGTAACTGGTTCACTCTGTGCTTTTCTCTCAGGTGGTGGTGGAAAGTTGAAGTTGGTATCTTCCTGAGTGTAGTCTTTCAGATCCTCAGCGGTGTAAACGTTTCCTTCTATTATGAGTTTTCTCCCTTTTATAGTAGCTAATTCATTCCTTTTTCTTGCTTCCTTCAGATTATCTACCGGTATTTTCCGTTCTTGCTGGTCTTTCTCTATCAAGTCTTCAGCAATATAAATTCTAGACCCCTTGAGCTTTTGGCTGTTCCACAGAATTTCTTGTCGCTTAATTTGCGAAACAAAGGACACTGAAATAGGCCTCGTGCGAGTTTCATTCATTCCTAGTCTGTAAATGTTGTTGAATTCTGTTTTGTTAATTTCGATTCTCAATTTTTCCCTCACACTATTTCCTATAGAACACAAGAGATGATCTTGAGATTCATTTTCTTGTTCCTTTACTCCGTAAATCACTAAATTATTTTTCTTCAATTGCCTCTCAACCGTTTTCAGGCGAATTTTCAATTCAAAATTTTTTCTTTTCCAACTGCATCAACTTTGTTTCTGATCTCACTTATTTCCAGTTCGACCACTGTTCTTATAGATTTCACTTCATTGTCTAATTTCTCGAATTGTTTTTCGATGTTTGCGTTGACTTGTTGAATCAGAGCGTATACATCTCCAATTGTTTTTTTGTTAGACTCTGTGATTGACATATCTAAGATAATTTCAGATTAAATTTGAATGCTAACTCCTATGTAAAATTACCCCGTTCGCCACTGTATTCTTACTTCAGTAAAAGGTATGTTGTTGCTCTTATCAGGGCTGATAATGATATTTCGGGCTGTTTTTCAGTCTGCACCTGCCGTTTTGTTGTTAATCAGAATCGTAATCCCGTGGATTTAGACGAACACAATTTTATTCACTCGATAGCATTTAAGATTCAGGATATTCCTATCTAAATTTTAGTTTTATCAGGCAATTGCTACCTTTCCGAATGGTATTATTTGTTAGACACTAATATAAACGTTCCTCTCTCTATGAACACTTCAACTCAACTTCCACCACTTTGGAACTCGAAGAGCCACCCTAAATGTAAGTAATTATATTATCAATGTTAGTTGTCTGTATATTGTCCTAGCTTTTTCCTTATTCCACGTATTGTATCTTATTCTATCCATACTCCATTCAAAAATTCCATTTCAACATATATGTTTTTGATCTTATACTTCAGAGTCCTGAAGATGAAACAATAAAATTTCGAAACGTCGACAATTCAGCAATTGGTTTGCTTCAATATTCCGATCGAATTCACGCCAACAAACTATTCATAAATAATAAATAACATTGGAAATAACATAATGACTATTGTAAAAACAAACCAAGTAGTGGGAGTCTTCATGACAACAGGTAATTTATCTTTCCGACAATGTTGTTGAAATCGGAATTTCTGATTTTGTAGTCGGAAAAATTACATTCCTAGTAGGCCAAAACTTCTGAATATCGGAAAAAATTATGGCCAGTCGGAAAGGTAGATTTCACATATTACTCGTCCATTCTTGAAATGTCATCAATCAAGCTGACATATAAAGTGTCAGAAAAAATTGGAGTTGTTTTTTGTGTGAACCTACTTTACGATTGAAAGTTATATAAGGTTTCAATTTTGTTTTTCAATTTTGACATTCAAAGTGACATTTTTCAAAATTCGTTGACGTTATCAAATGTTTCACTTTTCATCACCAGTTGCGAAAAGTAAAATTTTTCGCAACTGATGATGAAAAGTAAATTTCATCACCAGTTACAAAAAATACAGGAATAATTTTGTTTCATTGTTATTATATTCTCTGTACATATTATGAAGATTAAATTGAACTGGAATCCAAAACATAATATGTATGGTAAAAACTAATTATAAATATTAATTACATAATTTGAACAATTGGTTATATTGACCCCAGCTGACAACATAGTTTTCTATGTAGCATTAATTTCCGTTTTTTCCATGGAAGTCTCTCCAAGGATGAGAACACGCTTTTAACGCACTAAGAAGTATGAAATATTTTTTCCGGCGACCTCGTATTAACGAGTTGTGTGTTTAATATACCCGAAATCGATCGTTAATGACCCCTATTAACATTCAATTTCTTTTTTAATGCATAATTTTGATACATGCAACCAAACATACACCGAAATCACCCATTAATAACCTGTAAATCGTCGATTTGGTCCATTATTGTATAATTGTGGTATGGGCAACTAAACATACATGAATTCGAATATAGAATGTCAAATCATATTATCTTCGAGCTGCCAAATTTATGTGTTTTTTCTACAGTCATGCGGAAAACAAAACTTTATTGAACTATATTTAGTGAAAAAAGTGGTTCTGTATCGCACTGTGCAATAAAATGTTTAATGCACTCATTTGTCATTCTACATCTGTCATTTGCGATCATGACAAACATAAACGTAAAATCGACGCAATTTTTAGTGCGCTTTTTATTCTCTTACATTAAGTGCCATCTGAATAAACCATTTTTTGGTTTTGGCATCAACGTAGAAAAAATATTGTATGCAACTCGTGCAAAAAGTGTTGTCCAACTCGGCCTGGCGGCCTCGTCGGACAACTTCACGTCGAGTGCAATGAACACTCACTTTTTGCACTTGTTGCATAAATAACTATAATAATCCTAATATTGTTAGTTTCCTCCTAGTTGAAGGAAATTGATATCGAAAAGTTTACGTTGACCCCAGGAACGAGGGCGACAGAAAACTTTTTAATCAACTCGTAGGTATATTAAAATGGCGATAAGTGATTTCGAAAAAATATGTCGATCATTAATAGCCACAAAGCGTGAATACAAATTAAAATAGTCCAAGATCACAAAGCCGGCAAACCTACGTCATTTTAGCAAAGTTGAAATTCTGAGTATGAGTAGTGTGATAGGAAGAGGGGCCCTTCTACGGGTAGCAGGTATAAAAGTACATGAAACACTTTCATACTTACTTTCAAGTATGGTAATGCGTTTGACAATTAATATCATCCAGTTGGCCGAGCGGTATAAGGCGGAAAGATCTAGGCTCTGATGTAAAAAAACTGGCGAAGGTTCGAATCCCTGCGTCTTACATTTTTTTTTTTTCCCATCGAAATTGAGAAATGATTTGTTTTTTCTATATCGAATATTCTTCCCAAAACCAAATAATTTTTCAATTTCAAAGTGAAAATTAAAAAAAAAATCGTCAGGCGTGGGGGATTCGAACCCTCGCAAACTTTTGAGATTCAGAGCTTAGATCTCACGCCTTAGACCGCTTGGCTAACTGGACGATATTAATTTCCAAACGCATTACCGTACTTGAACGTGAGTATGAAAATTTTCTATGTATTTTTGTAGCTGATAGCACACTATTCATACTTGAAATTTCAGCTTTGCGTAAATGGAGTAGGTTTGTCGCTTCTGGGATCTTACTCTGAAAGTATTATGTTTCTCAAAGAAACGTAACCATATTCGCCATAGTCGTTGAATATTAAAATCATTTTTTAATGTTTGATGCGCTAAAAGCGTGTTTTATTTCTTCATCTTGAATTAAAAAGGATCACATATCCAAATCAGAAAAAATATTGTGCAAAACACGTTAGGAAACCCTATTTTTCGTAACTCGCTTTCTTTTGCGGAACCCGCTTTGCTCGTTCCACAGAAATTCGCTCATTACGAAAAATAGTGCTTTTTCCAACTGGTTGCACAAATAACTATTTAGGCTACCTAATATCTCTATGTAATCTGACTCAAATCAGAAACAATAAAAATATAATCATAATGTTTCCCTTTCTATTGGATTCAGCTTCAAAATTACATAAAAACATCACAGAATAGGTATTCTCTAATATTCAATTACAGAAAAAGAAAGACTGATGAGTTATGTGTGCCAGAGAAACATGAATTGTTGTCAGATGGCATCTGATCAACACGAATGAAAGAACTCCATATAAAATGTGCATGAAAGGCAAACAAAAATCATGAATCCATTGGGAAATGTCAATGGTTAATTCATGGCGATTTTCTGTTTGTGTGTAGATCTCAGAGACTGTTCGGATGGAAGTTGTAGAGCTTGAAAATCTCTATAAAACATGGGTATGAAAATGACAAACGCCATTTTAAAACCACCCGTCCATCTTCAAACATTTATAAGATTTGGAATACTCATTAACATTCTGCTATTCTGAGAAATATCACGATTTGATATTTTCGCTGGTGCCTCGCACTCAAATGAAGCACGATACTTGAAAGTTTCAACAATATCCCGAATATTTCCAATTTTTTTTATATTAACTAAAAAAAAAGTTGAATGGATCAATTGGGCATTAAAAAAAAAGGTTTGTCATATGCTGTGTTTCATCTATCTCAAAATTCAACATGTGTTCTTTGAACAAATAGATAGGACAATGATCAAATTGTGATCGATTTGGAATCATTGATGATTGAGTTGTCTATTCCAATATATTTTTTTTGCTGCAATACGACTCATGGAAACAGAGATATAAGCAAAAACGTCTACAAATATATAAGCAAATATCCATTTATCCAACTGAAAAATTGGAATTTCCCGATCCAGCAGAATAGTGAACTTGAGATAGTTTCAATAAATGTTGACTCACCTGTCACATTGCTTTTGTAGAATATTGCTTCCGCACTAACACAGAAACCTAAAAAAATCACGGAAACCGACACAAACATTGTTGAGAATGTGTAATTTATTTGTGATCAGTCTGAGAACAGTTGATATAACCCAACGAATCCCAATCATTGTATTTCCTGTGGCATATCACTTATCGTGGAATGCAAGCTGAATGTGAAAGATTTGAATTATCAGGCCCAGATATGAGGGGTATGGAAAAAAGTTATATGTATACCAGAAAACTTTGATTAAAAAAGACAAAGAAATGAAAGTTATCCCCAATCTTGATACTTTTTTGGGATCATAACCTTTCACAATCTGAAAACAAAATTGAATTGCGAGAAATACAGCGAAAACTGAGAACCGGAAACGAATTCCCGAAACGTCAAGAGTATATAGAGAAGTATCATATATTTCAATAATTGTTTGTTATAGGCAAAACTTAGAATGCGACAAGTAACTGAGTAATTGAATATTTTTCCATTCGTAAAAGATAATTTGGGGTACGCAGTAACTTATCGTGGCAAAGTAATTTTTTGCCTTTCCCTGATGCGTTTAATTTCGTTTTCAAAATATTGAAGGTTATAATCCAGAAAAGTGTCAAGAATAAGTATTCCTCCACAAAAAATAAGTTCCAATCAATACTTATTTCCAGTATTCTGAAACACTTTCTTATGATTCTTTCAAGCTACGACTCTCTATAAACATTTATAGGAAGGGTATTAAAATCACGCACGATGTCCTCATTCGAAATTCATTCATCAAATATAGACGGGGTTGAAATCTGAAATCATACATTTTCTCCATTTTGAAGCAAGCATCTGCAAAGTACCATTATATGGATTTGCACGATTATCTAACAGATATAATACAATGTTTGTCGAGGTATTAGCTAGAAAAAAAAAATGTCTTTAGAAGTATCTTCGACCCACTAGACAGCTATTGTACAAGTGATACAGTATCAATTATTTCACATATTTTGTGCACAACTACACATCCACATTATTGTTCGTAGTTCCGATGATTACCAATATATAATTATATTGAAAAAAAATAAAAGTTGATTTTAAAAAAAGCCCCAAACATGTTAGGGGTGTTCACACTCAACCAATCACTATTTCGAATATTTCTAATTGTTGTATTACAAAATAAACTATCCACATATATCTGTGATACAAGTAATACATCTACATATCGATATCAGATCTGAAAATGTTTAATACTTCCAGAAATAATTTTTACCTCCCTAATTGGAACACCTATTTAGTCAGATATATGTGGAAAGTATTTGCTGACTAGTTAGTTACAAAATTGGGGATATTGGGGTAAGCAGCAATGAAAAAGTAAACTCTTCAAGGGTTATCCAAGCTTTCGGAAATGTTTATTTCCATCATCAGGGAGACTACAATAGATGAAAAAAACCAATAGTAATACATATTCAAGTGCGAAACATTATGCTACTTACAACTTTGTTGAGGTTGGTTTCAATGATGTCAAACATATTCATCTAACATAGTGATACAGAAGAAAAAAACTTAGATCGAGGAATAAAACGAAGTTCAAAGTTACAACAACCACATAAGCGTTCTTCAAAATTATATAAATATAAATGTGTACTCAATGTGGTGTGACAAATGAAACCGACAGTTTTGGAACGAATCTCGCAATTATATTTAAGCCAACGACACCTGACGGGTGTCACTTGGAAATAGTTACAGTGGTGCCAACTGTTAGATTACCAACTGATGTTACCAGGTGGCGGTTGAAAAGAACTATTATTTTATATTACATTGTTGTGAATTTTGATGATATCCAAAGACAATAAATAAGAGATCACACTCAAATGGTTGATATCTGTGTTTTTTTTATTTATACAATTGAAACGGAGGCATTGGGGTACCAAAGATTTGTTAATGAATTTTATAATTGAATGAAAAATATGTATTATCGAAAAGGAAAGTCAACAATTCCAAAAACGTGTCTTCGTTAATGCTACAGTAATTACTGATACGATCCCAATTTTTGTGTATTGCTCTGCTAATACAAGCATCCAAATAAATGGGACCTATAGTGGCTTCTATAGGAGCCCCTACTGGAAGGATAGCCTATTTTCTGACAGAAATTTCAACTAACGCATACAACTTTGACAATGAATATTATATGAAAGACTCGTTTGGAGTCACTGATAAATTTAATAATTCAACACTTCCAGACAATTATGTTCTGGCAAGTTGAGATGTCGTCTCCCTTTTAAGCAATATTTATTTGGATGCTTGTATTAGAGTAATATACAAAAATTGGGATCGTATTAGTAATTACTATAGCAATAACGAAGAGACATTTTTGGAATTGTTGACTTTCATTTCTGATAGTACATATTTTTCTCTCAATTATAAAAGTTATAAACAAACCTTTGGTACGAGTGAATGCGGAGATTCCTACACCGGAGGAACAGAAAGGTCGTTATCGGTAAAATTCTGTACACAAGGAATGGGCTCAACGCGAAAAAACGTTAAAATCGGGAACTGCTAACGACGCCTGGATTGAGTATTACCGAATTGTAAGTAAGGGCCAACGCAAGCGTTCTATATAGAAGGATCATTGGTTCAAACGGGAGTTCAAGGAGGCCGCCTACATCGAAGCCAATAAAACCTTCAATCAGCCAAGCGTTGAGGTCAAGAATGGACTGCAGTGCCGTAAAACTTCAAGTACCACCACACCGCGCGGAATCACATGCATTACTGAACATGGCGGATTTAAATGCGCCAATGCACCGACATACATATAAATTAGCGAGTAGCACTTAAGCTTGTCAATATTCACCTGAAGACGATTGCAGATTCAAGCAATCGAAACGTCTGTAACATATCGATAGCAAGCTAATTTCATTAAAAAAAGAAATTGTTTTTTTTCTCGAAATAGTTGACTACAAATACTTATAAAATAGGTGTATGTTGGTTGAATATCGATCAGAAAACAATTATTTTCCTGGCTGATGTCTCGACGAACGTTGGCTTACACCAATGGATAATCGTGAAGAGCCAATTCATTTGTCACATTACAGGACTGTAGCTAGATATGACAGAGTCAATGCTGAACATGGTGAAACGATTATTCTTGTTGAAGAGACCACTGGACAATCTTATGGATTTAAAAATATAGAAAGATTATCTGAATACTCAATAACTCATAGCATAAAACTTGATATGTATATTATCTGTATTTATAGACCTCCATAGTCGAACGTTTTTCTGGAGAAACTTGAAGCTCTTTCATATCAGCTTACTAATAAGACTTCCATGATATTGTCCAGGGACATCAATATCAACTTCGAGAATAAAAATGCAACAGAAACGCAAAGAATAACTAATATCCGAATCCTTCAATATTTCAATGCATGTAAACACACTTACACGATATCTCAATATTCCGCTACAATAATAGACCACATCTGCTGTCCGACAGTACTCTGTAAATTGAAAATCTATGAATCACGATACAAAGTTTAAAGTAGGACGATTATTCAGTGGGGCTAACTTCAAAAAATTTCAAGAATACTGTATACTCACAAACTGGGAAGAAGTAAACACTTCAAAAAATTACTTTGAGGATTCTACATTCACTAAACAAACAATTTCAATCCAGCTTTTCCACTTAAAAAATCAAGATGAATAATCCGAAAAACCTTGGATCAGCAAAGGTATCAAAATCTCGGCAAAAAATATGAGGTCCCTGCACTACATACGAAAATTCACTAAAAATATATATTTTCATTCATTATACCAATCGTACAGAGGAATATATAAAACAGTAATTAGACACGCAAAGGATTAATATTTTAAGAGCAGAATTGAACATTCCAGCAATAAGTCAAAAGAAAGCTGGGCTAAGTGAATGAACTGAGGGGAAAACACAAAAAAAAATTAGATACTCCATTCTGTCCAGTTACTCTGAACGAATCTACTGCAATGTCGCTGTCAAACTCACTGAAAAGATTCGTACTCAAATTGATCCTATGACATACTTCAACGTGAGTACATACGATGAAAATTGCTACCTTTATGATACATTTATATAAGTGCTAAGAGAAGTTAGCAGTAGTATAAAAAATATATGCACATCTGGACTAGATGGCATATCTGTAAAGATATTTGAAAACCTTCTAGATGCCGCGCTGGGTATGCTGGTCTGCCTGATAAATTATTTTTTTCGAACCGGAGATTTCCCACCATTCCTAAAAACGTCAGTCGCTACATCGATTCATAAAGGAGGCGAAGAAGACAATCCATCCAACTTCCGACAGATCTCGCTTATTCCGACCCTGTCAAAAATAATCGAAAAACTGGTTAGGATCCGAATCATTCAGTTTTTAGACAGACACAATATACTAACGTACAACAGTTTGGGTTTCGGAGCAAAAGAAACACAAATGATGCCATTCTTGACTTCCTCACTGAAGTATATACTGAAATCAACAAGAAAGAATTTGTTGCAGCAGTATAATGTGATTTGTAAAAGGCATTCGACTGTGTCAAACACAGAATAATCCTGCAAAAAATGGGTCGAGTCATACCTGTCACATCGCAATCAAATTATCAGAACCTCATCCTATTTGCTGTGGTGTACCCCAAGGTTCGGTACTTGACCCTGTGCTTTATCTACTATATATCAATGACATGACAATCTTCAATATATCAGGGAGTTTCACCCTATTTGCCGACGAAACTACCATTGATTGGCATGGGAAGAATGAGGCCAACCTATTTGAAACCATTTCGAGAGATGATGACCGCATTAAAGAAAAGTTTGACTCGAACTTACTATCACTAAATATATCAAAAATGAACGTTATATGCCCCCGTGGCAATCTTCCTTAATTGTTACTAGGAGAGCATACTATAGTAAGAAAAGCAACTATAAGATTTTTTAGACTGCAGATTGATGCCTCCTTGAAATTCGATACCCACATTTCGAATCATAGCAAAAAGCTGGCTGGATGCTATACAATGCGAATAATTTCCAACAATTTGGGATATTCAGCTACCAGGTCAGCATACTATGCTCTAATAGAATTCCACCTAAGTTATGGTATCGTTTTCTGGGGAGCCTCTAACAAAACTCTTTTTAAAGCAATTTTCACTTTACTGAAAATTGCAGTTAGATATTTGTCTAAAACAAAATTCAGGGAACCTTGTCGGCCTTTTTTTACACATCGAAGTATTCTCATTCTCAGGTTTATTTTCATTATCGAATCAGTCAGTCTAGTCCACAAAAATAGAATCAGATTCAAAAATAATTCATCAGACAAAAAAATCATATCAGATTACCTTTGCCATCAACCAGCCTAATCAAAGACCTGGTCATATTAACGGATTGAAGATGTACAACCACCTACCTACTTATATAAAGGAAAAAACAGAGCACAAAAAATTCGGGAAGAGTCTCAAAAAGTTACTTGCCACAAAAGCTCATTATGAAATTGGAGCAATATCTTAGTGAGGTCTTTTAGTATCATCCTATAGAATTACATTGTAACCCGTATAATTGGTTCCATTCAAATATAGATCTTCGCCTTCAACATTGCTTTAAACACATTATTATTATATGTTATGCATGTTTTATATTAATTATGTTGTTTGTTGTATTTGTCTACAAGAATTACTTCTCTTCTGACAATAAAGAATATTCTGATTCTGATTCTGGTTACTTTGCGAATGTTTGTTGCGGAGTGAATGGATATCAACCAACCCACCCGGGCTAACCACCTGTATACCAGTTTCGGTATTTGACTCTCATCAGTACAGGGTAGGTCAAAGAGATAAATCTTAATTAATCGGTGGATGGAACCGCGAATCTACACTGGAAACGAGACTGCTCACCGGACATTGTTCTATCACCTCAAAAAAATTATAGCTCAAACAATGAACTGTGTCGTTGGTGCAAGAACTTCGCTGAAGCTGCAGAACACTGACTTTGCGACTGCCAAGCGCTGTTTTGCAAAAGACTCAAGTTCCTCCAAGGGGTTCCTTCGACGCCTTCAGACATCAGCAACTTAGTTCGCAGGAAAACTGATAAGCTTCGCGAGGAGTCTCGGAATCCCGGGTCTTGAATAGTTGAAGGGTGATGTACAAAAGACCTCATAGGTTGAAGTACGGAGAGGCTGAAGAGCCATATCAACCCCCCCACAATTTACAAATCGCGTATCGAAAAAAAAATCGATTTACGAGCGCGATTTCCTAAATCAGCGGGTTAATTGACCCGTTGCCACGAATTAAATCAAGAGGTGAAAAAATTTTTTTATTTTATTTACGCCTGCGAAGCGGACGCCTGCGATGCGGTTAATGAAGATATTATATATGTATAAGTCAACGAAGCGGACGTTTGACTGCGAACCATTCAGTGATGAAACATTTTACTGAAATACATGCTTCTGATTGGAAATCAGAAACGAAAACCATCCCTTCCTACGTCAGCATAGCGAACTGCTTCACTTGTTTTTCTCTAGGGGTGAGCATTTTTTCTACTTTACAACGCATACGCAAAGCGCAGATTCAACTTTCCTTAAACAGGAGGATGGTATAAAACTACGAATTTTGTTTTCAAACAATCATTCCTTCGACTCTTTTCGCTAGAATAAATCATATTCAGCTTTGTTTGAGATTTTTTCCGGGAATAATCATCATGAACATTTCGCAGAGGACCCTACCGCCATGTTCCAAGATTTCATCACATTTGTCATCTCAAGAAGACATCGTATCATTGAAGGCTACCAAGCGCCCACGAGAGGATTCAGGAAAAGATTCCGTTGAACGATCCCCAGCGGCGGAGCCGCAAGCTAAGAAGCGAAGGCACCTCAAAATTCGAAGGGGTAGGCCAAGGGTTCAGGACTATAGGTGTTGATAAATGATGGACAGTCCGTCTACTGTTGGACTTGTGGCAGAAACTTCAGGAGTGATGCCTTCTGAAGTGAGGGTGATAAGAAACTCTGACCTTACACTACTCAAAAATAACACCTTCATCCTCTCGCATGTTCATATGTCAAAGTGTGTTAAAGTGCTGCCACTGAGCTGTACAAAATTAATTTCAACTCTGACATCATCTGGAAAAACCCAACATCCGATAGGAGAAAATTTGAAAAATATTAACTTAAACTCCATACGTATTGGAAACATTGGGAAATTCTTTCAGATCTAACTCTCTATTGAAATGTCACTCTGAAAAGCAATTGAAATTCACTTCTTGTCCAGTGAACGTGACCCAAGAATCAGATAAATAAGACCAGAGGAAGAGAAAGAATAAAATCTCTAGAAAATACTCAAGAAAATAAACTACCGTTACACCACTGAAATTACACCACTGAATTATGAGAAAGATCCATGCAAAGGAAAAAATGGAAACAATCAAAAGACTTAACACTTGTATTTCCAAAGATAAGGATTTAATAATCCTGAAAAAATATAGTGTTTCATACAGGGTGTCAATTTGAAAAGTTGCCAGTGCCAGATATCAAGAAATGCCCAAACCCGTTTCGAGTCAAGGTCGGGGAAACCAAAATAGCATATGAGTTAACCTCGATGCTCTCAACCCATCAACTCGCCTTCAAAAAGTTAAATGGCAACCCCACATGTGTAATAAATAATCCGAAAGTACTTTGAAAATGCTTTTCAGTAATACCCCATTTGGGGGTGTGGGGTGTTATTGTCAAAATACTCAAATTAATCCCAATTAACAGAATTATCCTGTTCACATACAGCAAATCCTTTCCTCCTGGAAAAACCATACAAAAAACTGCAAAAACTGAGGAAATGACAATCAATGGAAAAACTCACAAAACTGGGACATTTTTACATTCATTGATCTGCAGAGGAACGGAAAAGACGAATAGCCTGGACAACATGTGGTTGGGACCATTATTTTTTATGGAAACAGAAAATAATGAGAGGTGTCATTCGATCCGTAATGGCATTCAGATTTTTTTTTTAAATACTCCCGTTTGCAAAAATTGCAAAAGTTATACACAATTTAATAGAAAAAAAGGGGTCTGGTTTTTCGCAAATATCTCAAAAATTATTGCAGATATCCAAAATCGGAAGAAAGATTCAAAGGGAGCAGGGAATTCCTCAAAAGAATTTCTATCGATATTTATAATTTTAATTGGGCGGTGAAAATATGGGTAAAAACATGTGGTTAAGTTCGAGCGCGCGTCACCCGGATCAGATGCTTGAACAAAAACTAATATTTCAACCAATTAGATATGAACATTAAAGAATGAAAAAATTCAGGTACTTTCTTAATACATAAATGAACAATACTCCGATGGCAAAACATTTTTACCGAAATTTTCTATTATTTTTTTTAATTAAAATTCTTAATAATTGAAGATAACATAAAAACCCCGATAATTTTAAAAAAAAAAATTTCTTTGTCATTCTTCAAATAACTAAAACACGATTTCCTGGAAAAAAAAAAAAAATTTTTCAATTTTTTATAAACAATGTAGGACATTGTAAAATTCAATCCAAAAATAAAGTATTGTTTTTTTTACAATATGCCGAAATTTTTTACTCTTATTATTTGAATAATTGTTATAAACAAATGCATTGTATACAAGATAATCCGAAATTTTTATCTAAAAACCTAATCTTTGATAAAAATATGATTTTTAAGAATAAAATGGTTTTGAAAAATTATTGCTTGAAATCGCACTTGTTGTTAAATTTTTTTGCTGGTAAATATTGATATTAGGAACCATTTTTTCAATCATCATTTCTATTGTTCTTTCGTCTTAATTGTTTTTGAATTTTTTATTTCTTTATTTGATGAACAATTTGTTGTAAGAAAGAATTTTGCGTTATTTTTTTTTTGTTCAAAATAAAACAATAACAACCATGTGTCGTTTTTTGGAGATTTTTTTTCTATTTTTTAGCATTTTCAATATTTTCGTCTTTTTGACTTTACCGTTCGCACCTGGTTTTTTATCTTTGTAATTAAGATAACTTATAAACTATTGGAGATACAACAAGAACATGCTGACCTTTTTTATTCTGCATTGAAATCAACAAAGTGAGCTTCCAATCGAAATTCCAACTCAATTATTCATTTAATTTTTTGCAATTATTAATAAAAAAAAATTATAACTATTACAGATTCGACAAAATTACTTTAAGTCTTTCCCATTTTTTGTTAATCAATATACAAATTGAGATTTTGGCTGAAGCTCTAACTCTATTATTTATTAAATAAAAATATATCGGAAAACATTTTTTCGGCTTCCTTTTATATATTTTATACCATGTCTAAATTTATTTTAGTTGATAAGACACTTAGGCTAATAAACTCTGGAAAAATGTTTTTGTTTACATACTTTCATCCATAATTTACAAAAAACCAAACTTTTTAACATTTTTCTAAATGCCATTACGAATTACTTGTTTACCAGACTAGAATGCTATCATATTATCGGGTAGGTATACCGTTTATTGTTTTTTAAGATTTATATCTGCTAATTCGATACCGTGCGGTAAAGAGTTATTGAATTTATTTGTTAGTTTTGCGATTGTATTGCTGTTGAAGTTCTCTTCATTTTATCGAGTTAGTTTTGGACGCTGAGCTTTGGTGAATTTGTTAAGACTGGCCATATACAGGGTGTTATTCATTCAAAAACCAAACACCTGACCACCAAAATGTTACGCCACTGGTCTATTATTGAGATCACTCCTTCAACTATATACCAATAAACGCTATACTTACTATATTTGATTAATCCTTATGTTGTAAGTTGCTTGCCAAAGTTGTTACTTTGACGTATAGGGAGCATCGATTACTTGTAAGTTATTGAACCGAGATTAATCTCGAGAGCGGCTTCGAGACAATATCTCTTTCTCTCTATACTTGAGAGTGTGGGTTTTTTATCTAGGGAGCACGTTTCTCAGAAAGTGTGAAAGAATACTCTCGGGCATGCATTAGGAATATACATATATATTTCATGAAAGAAACCACTTCCATCTGTTCTGAATGCTGATTAGAGCTACAATGGTCATAGAACAGTGGAGCGCTACCTCAAGTTCGTTTTTGTTAGTCTCAAAGTCAAGTAGACTGAATGTACGTGAGAATGACATCAAATGTTACAAACGACTATTGATTGATTATTATTTGAAAACTGAACATATAATATGGAGAAACATTTAAAAACACATAAAAATCATAAATGGTTCAATTTGCCCAAGCATTAGATACAGAAAAATATTTGAACTTACTCCATACCACCAGGTCATTCACACTTATTCACTTGTTATTGGTTTTCCACGATAATGGTTCAATTGGATTATTATTTTAGTTATTTTCGAGCAAATTATTTATTTACTTTTGAATTTTAACATTTATTTGACTATAGTTGTATGGATACTGTTTTTCTATTGAGTCGTGAAATGTCGACTATTGACTTATCTCGTTCTTGAAGCGTTGATGAATAATAGGTAATTTCGGAAAATACTGTTTACTTGTGAATTCACTTTGTGCCGTGATTACTCTGGTAGTCCGGTTTAACTTGATTTGAATTATTTTTTCCTGATAGCTTCGCAAGTTCACTGCAAGTGACTATATTCGTACGCTTCTCATCTTTATTTCACTATATGGTAATCGAATGAAAACTAACCTCATTTCGAGAGGAGATGTTATTTGCGCAACGTCTGTACTATCATCATAGTTATCTTCACCCTGTCGTAATAAATCGGCAGCTTAATAATTAATGGCTTGTTACTGTCGCTGAAAGAATATATAAAAAATACTCCATCTATTTCGTGTTCGTATTGCACTTAGCGAGCTGTCACAACCTAGGATTTATAGTGTCTTTATTCAAAAAGAAATTCCCTAGATATGCGTTACTAGGAGGTGACGATTTATCAATAGCTATGTTGAGAAAAAGGGTGACTTTTTATAGCATTCCAGGCACGCAGGTGTCTATTCTAATTTCAGCGTGCGTTTGTTTATTAGTTTGGTCGAGTATTTGATCTCAGAATTTATTTTCATTCATAGTGAATTATGTGGAGTTCATATTTATGACTATCTGGTTGTTCCTTATGCTTGAACGTTTTTCTAATACTTATGGGGGCATGACAAATTTTTCCATTAATTTTCATAACTTGCATTCTATTGAAGTTTCGCGGTTTACTCTATGGATGAAATAATCGAAATGATTCACCTGTATGCGAAACATGATCATTGCACCAGGAGATTAACGACCGTTTTAATGAAAGCTATCCAGAAAAAAAAATAACCACGAATATATATGTAAGTTCGTGACAAAATTCGAGGAAACCGAATCCGTAAAGAATGAAAAGAGGGCTACAATACGAAGGTGAAGTACTGGTTTGATTCGCAATGAAACCCCAATTTTCACTGCGAAAGGCTGCAGGAAAAATAGTAATTTGTAATGAATCACAAGAAAATGGAACTTTTGGTATAGAACTAGAGGATGATGACCCTAATAGAAGGAAAGAATAACATTTCGCGAACTGATGATTAATTCAATTGATGCTGCGCCTGCAACCACAAAAAACATTTGTTTCAGTGGTGGATGAATATACTTTCTTTCTGAATGGGAAGGTCGATGAGCAAAACTGTCGTCATTGGAGTGATGGAAATTCGCACCGTTTTAGGAAAGGGTGCACTCAAAAAATAAATATGTGGGCTGGAATTTATGGTGTTGAAGTTTTAGGAACCTACTTTATCGATGGCAGTCTAAATGAAGAACTATATCTCAATATGTTCAGCTGGAAAATCAAAAACATTCAGACTGCAACCGAGTCTTGGATGAAGATTAGCTTCGTTACCAACAAGACTGCTCCACCGTACTATTACGGCCCTGTGAAACCATGATTGGATGACTATTATAATAACCGTTGGATTGGAAGGAGACGACCTATCGAGTGGCCTCCAAGATCTCCAGATTTGACCACCTTATATTTTTTCCATTGGGGTGATTTAAAATCTGCAATGTATAGAACTCAACCAGCCTAACAATTATCGCATTTCCTCAAAAGACAACACATGGTTGTTATTGTTTTATTTTGTAAAATAAAAGAAAAATAAGACAAAATATCTTTCTTTATAACAAATTGATAATTTTTTTTTTAATACGAAAAACAATAGAATTAATGATTTGAACAGAAATTGTTCCTCAATATTAATATTTACTTGCAAAAAATATTAATTAACAAGTGGATTTTAAGCAATATTTTTATAAGAAATCATTTTACTCTTGAAAATCATTTTTTCATTAATGATTAGGTTTCCACATACAAATTTCGGATGATCATATAAACAATGCATTTGTTTATAACAATTATTTGAACAATGATGGTAAGAAAATTCAAAAAATAATAGCATCGGCATATTTTGAATGAAAAAAGTTTCAATACTTCATTTATGTTTTTTATTTATCAATGTCTTACATGATTTATAAAAAAATTTGAAATCACATTTTTTTTTCCAACGGTGATCGTTTTTTAGACTTACTATTCAGGGTTACCACGGAGTGGGCGACATCTAGCATTCACGAATCGAATGTCAAACTAGGGGAAAACATGATTCGAGTATATACTGAATAAATTTGAATTTTTCTTTCAAATCTGGAGTATCTTTCTGAATGGTTGTCATGTTCACTTACAAGTTCATTATATTCAACTATCTATATTCCCATAATACGTTAGTATAGTTGAATCCTGGAAAAAATTACCAAAAACACAATTTCTCCAGCTTGCTTGTATTCAGAAGAATATGCCATCCAAATGAATATCAGCCGCATTTTTTTGATAATAATTTTTATTGTGAACAACGCACAACAATATACCATAATTTGTGTTCCGTAAAAAATCGGTCAGAGATACCCTCCCATATATTTTTATATAACCTTCCCAACACTTATCGATGATATTAGTGAAGTTAGGCGGGAATTTTGAATTACGATCCATCAGTGGATCCGACCAGTGAATTCCTCATGCATTTCTTATGGGTCTAAAAATGACGCAAATCTCTCGCCTGTTTTGAGATGCTTTGGCAAATTTCTTGAGATTTATTTCCAATATAGATTCATTAAACCTTTCTCAACAAGCTATAATCAAAATTTTACAATGAAATTTATATTTTCAAAATAATTGATGAATATAAAATTGGTGGACAAATTCGATGGAAGTTTGTCTTCATTTCGTTATTGATTGGTGGAAGCTAAGTTTGGCGGGAAATTCAATGTTATAAACATAAATGAGACATACATACATACATAATGATGCCGTGTGCTCTGATGGAGAAAGAAACTTGAAATGATGCATTGTTTTGCGCCTGGCTGCAATCACAGACACTCGAGTGATTGCAATTTCTACTCAATGCCAACAAAAGAAAAAGATTAAAAAATGCGGATAAAATATTTGGCATGGTATGTAACAAATCCATTCAGGAGATGAATTATGAATAATACTGTTTTGAACGTGAATTTTCAGCCAAACTGATAAAAACCCAATAAAAATGGTCGTGTGTGTAGTTGTCACTTCAAAGATGGTTTGAAAGAAAATGGACCTTGATAATTCGAAATCCAGGATCCAAATTACACATTTCTAAATGTTCAGATGAAAGACTGTTTTCACCCCGTTAAATGCATTTCATAGCATCCTGAAAGTATTCATTTATAACAGATGGCTTCATAATTCTCGAAGCCATTATTTATTGGTATTAACTTCACAGATCACAGTCACAAATCACAAATAATATCATAACCTTAATTTGACATACAGCCCACATTGGACAATATTACTTTTCCGATTTGTTTATGTTGGGGAGTTGAACATTTTTACCGATTTCAAAAAGAACTCAGTAGTTGGATTACAAATGTTATTGTTTAATTCGTAGATGATCATGCCTTCATATTGTGCTCTTGTGAAATGCAAGGATTTGTTTTCTCTTCATATCGTTCTGGGTGAACATCCTCTAAACTGGAATAATATTTTGTCAGGTCACAATATTTCACTCTAAACAGAATAAAAATAGTAAAAATTCTGAATTAACCTTCTTTAACAAGCTAAACGCAGTGGAAATGTGAGGTTGTTTTATCTCAAATGTGCACGAACGCACATCATAAATCATCTACGACATACGGAAATCTTTCGAATAACACTGGTTTCAATTTCAATTCAAGGATATATAGAAGTGCATTTTTCATGTGAAATGAACTTGAAACATGCACTGATGATGAAGGCACCCAATTTGGATGTCTCTATACTAATATTCACTTTTAGATAACGTGGTTTCATCTCAAAGTTGAACCTCCATAAGACTCCCATGTTATTTTTTTTTATTATGGATCTACCGCCAAGAGAGTGATTTCAACCTCACTAATATGGTCCAGTAGAGAACATAACAACAAACGCAAATGGACTAGTTGACATATTTGACATTTGACACGTCGGTAATAAAAAAATCTGATTCAATATTTCACACGGCCTTCTGCCGGTGCTGCCTACAAATATATTTGCGTATTGATAGCAGAAATAAAATCATAGTTCCTACATGAAACATTCTTTGGAAAGCTTAAACAAAAAAATATTGTATGCATCACATACGCAAATGGCTTTTGCGGACTCATCTTCATAGTACGATTCATCCGCAAAATCCTCATTTTGTGTACTTGTTACATAAACCACTATTTTCATATTACCCGACATTGAATGAAAGTTCAAAAACAGTTTCAATGGCTCAACGCAAGTAGCGATATCCATCGTTGACGGAAACAAGTAATTTGTTATTCAAAACTCAGCCATCTGTGTTACAAGAAAATGGGGGAAAAATAATAAACAAAATAATTTATAAGCAGGTACTTTATTTCCACTTTCACATGGCAGTGCATGAGAATGCTAACAACAGTTAAATAACAAAATTAAAACAAGCATTAGTAAAAGGATATATCTACATTGTACAATCAGTCGTATTAAAAAAAGAAAACAACCACAAAGTGAGTGAATACACAATTTGTTATTTTCAACTAAGTATTTACAGCAATAAATTCTATTCTAATAAATATAATACCAAACAACAACATTGGATTTTCAAAATAAGAAGCATTGCTCTCCTAACATATGTTTTTTGATAGAATTCTTCAATTTTGACTCATAATCTATACATCTAAATTTAGTAGCACCGATACATACTGGGTGTCATCGGATTCGTTAGCATTTGCATATAATGTGTTGAAATGTAAAAAACAATATCGAATCTAATGGCAACCAGTATATTTCTACATAAATAATAGTTATCAAATCATTTAATGATCGTGCAAATTAATTAAGGGAAAAATATAATAGATATGTACAGGTTTGCTGAAAAATATACATCAAGGTGATGTCAATCTCATTCAACACAAAAATTGTCAGAGAATATACCAAATTCGTCAAATATTTATACCAAACAACAATATTTTTACCACTTCTCATTGAAAAATGTCCATAAATTAAATTCTAATTTCTATGAATGTTATTACATTTTTGCTGAGATCGTTTACTCCTTACATACACACATCAAATGTGTTTACTTTGAAAAATGGTAAGGTTTTGAAATTATTCGTATACAACAGGATAGTAGACCAAAAATATAATTCCGCTACTCATTCCACAGAAGTGATCCCAACAAACAGAATATAAATACAAAAATTTTAGAAACCTGTATTAAATAGAACAAAATTTATTTTAGCTCTGATATACAACATAATGTCTCTCTTTCCAAAATCAGTAATTCCTATGAAACTATTCTCTGATATTTGAAATTTGTGCTACTTGTTCATTGTTTGAAAATAAATATAATGAATTGTCTTGATCTTGTACGTTTTCGAATTAGTCCAATGACGATTTTGAGTTCACTTTCGCTTTAATATCCCCTAACAATATTATATCTACCAAGTTTATTTCTAGTGTGTAAGAAGCTGAACATTTTCATATACATTTACTTTGAGATAGATCGTGATGACATACAGTTGCCTTTGAAAACCTTTTTTAACCTACTAGAAATTCCTCATTAGACTTCATAAACATTCTCGTATATTTTATTGCTTGTTCAATAAACTCAACTCGAACTGATGAACAACCCTAAACAACAAGAGTAGGAATTAAAGAGATATTGGAAAGACGATACTGAAATTGTTGGAATAACTCAAGAGGAGAGTCAAGATGAAGAAAATAAAACATGAAAGATCAAGAATTTGTTACTTTGAGACGATCTCTCAGGTCCAATAAAGAGAAAACACAAGCTAAATATGCAAAGGAAATGAAAAAGAAATGAATAATTGTAGAACCCAAGACGCCTACTGAGAAATGATGCAGAAGAATGGAAAATAGCTATGAAAGAAGAAATTGCAGCACTACAAAATAATAATACCTGGACAACAAGTGATCGACCCCCAAATAAAAAAGCAATGGGAAGTAAATGAGTATTCAAAAAGGCTTTACACAAAAATATGGTCAAGACGATGGGGTTTCTGCACTTG
Source organism: Gonioctena quinquepunctata (assembly GCA_018342105.1). NCBI lineage: Eukaryota > Metazoa > Arthropoda > Insecta > Coleoptera > Chrysomelidae > Gonioctena > Gonioctena quinquepunctata. The sequence goes on along the minus strand of JAFIRS010001252.1, from coordinate 352,071 downwards.
TTGTAAAGCAATCTACTTTCCGGTTGCTACTGACAATTGGAAGTAAATGAGTATTCAAATCAAAAAAGGATTCCCAGGGACAAATAGGCCAATATGGAACCAGAATTGTTGCAAAAGGCTTTACACAAAAATATGGTCAAGATGATGGGGTTTCTGCACTTGTTGTAAAGCAATCTACTTTTCGGTTGCTACTGACAATAGCTGGGACAGTAGAAATATATATAGAGGTATACCATTATGATTTTGAAACTGCTCTTTTGAACTCAGACTTGGGAAAAGTGTTATATCTGGAACAACCAGAAGGCTTTGTGGAAGTCGGCAGTAGACATAAAGTGTGTGAATTGAATAAAAGTATCTATGGATTGGAACAAGCTACGAGAACATAGAATTCTACGATACATAAGGTACTTCTCGATATGGGATTCAGACGGGGTGGTTTCGGTCAGTGTCTATATGTCAGAAATAACAAGCAGTTGATTTGTACTTTGATTTATGTTAACGAAATAATGTCAAATTCATCAGAAAAATTCCAGATCACTTGTCTTGGCCCTATTGAGAATTATCTGGGCATTGAAATCAAAAGGGATAAAGGACGAGTATTCTCAATCAGCCAGAATAACTATATTTCGAGAGTTTCGAATATCAACCAAAACTGCGAATACAGGATATTATAAAAGCAGGACACAAGAATTCGGACATTTTAATGAAGAAGATTCCTACAGAAGTGCCAAAGCAGCCTTGCTATATTTATCAGTGAACATAAAACCTGATATACAGGATGTCCCAAAACATAGGTGCCAAATTGAAACAGAAGTTTCCCTTCGAAAAATAAATAGAACTTCCCCAATATCCTTTTTCTCGAATGTCGTTTGTTGCAGAGATACATGGTGTTGAATATGAAAAATTGAAAGTATGTTTTATTCATAACTTCCACAGTTCTGAAAATTTTTCAATAACATCAGAAGGAATGTTTTTAGTCAATCAGTGCTTTATTTTGAGAAAAACAACAAATTTTCAGTTGTTACCTGTGGCGTACGAGGGTATCATGATCCCTTTTCTCCCGTATTTTTTAGGCCACGGTGATATCAGGAAAATTATTTATTTTTCGCATTCCTCATACTATTTTGAGTAAACATTTATACCTGTTTGAATCCGGAAAAATCAACCATTTTCAAGATAATTGAGCTTTTATGAATACAAACATCCTAGTAATGAAAAAATTGTTCGGCTGAAGTGAATTTTACAATTCTAATTACTGGTTCAAATTACAACTGGATATTCCACCAACAAAATTAATGACACTTTCACATGCGTTTTTTCACAAAGCTACTTTCTTGCAGAGGTACAGGGTGTTGAAACTGGAAAATTGAATGGCATTTTTCTCGTACCTTTCATAGTTTTGAAAACAAAATCAATTGAATTTGAAGGTATGCTTTCCTTCAATGGGTGCTCTATTTTGGAAAAAAATCAGTTGTCACGGTGACGTGCAGAAGAGTACCATAGTTTCTTTTCCCACCTCACGTCCTACGGGTCTGATATATTGTTAGTAAGAAATGTATGAACACCCCTTTAAAAATAAATTTTGATTATAAATACAAAATGTTTACGATTTTTTTTATTGCATTGTATTATTATTTATAAAAAATATTTTTATTGAATTCCCACCCAATTATTTCAAACAGAAATGCACTTTTGAGATGCATCTTTTTCCACTCATTCGCCATAATATTGGAATAATTTAAATATTTCTCCTATGGAAATGTGTTACAAGAAGGTTCTGTTGAACTTATTCTCTAAATGCTTACCGAATGGACCTGATTGAGAAGATAGAAGCACAACAAAACCATTTGATATACAGAAAAATATTCCAAAATCATATCCAAGTGGGGTAGAAAATTGAACAAGTTTACATCATTATTTATTTCAATTCAATTTTGCAATGCACTCCTATCCGCAATGAAGTGATTCAGATGAGTATGTACGGTAATCAAGTTGGCATATGTCCTTGCAGTGATATGTTATGAAAAATAATTTGAATCAAGTAGGTACCTACTTGTCATCGAAGATGGACAAGTTTTTTTTTAGCAGAGTAATAAATACAGTTCCTCAGAAGAATTTGTTCCAGAATGCAAATTTTTTTCTTTAGTGAGCTTGCAGTTATGTATTTTTTTTATGGTATGTATCCTCCTAGAGAAAATATAAAGAATTATATCCTCATAGGCGACAACCTAGTAAAAGGATAATCAGCTCCTCACATCGAAGGTTGAGTGAGAATGGATCACGACCAATATGAGATCGACAGGAAGACCAAGGTCAGCCAGAAATGTACGGACAGAAGAAAGGGTTCTCGAAAATTCATATCAAGACCCGTCAATGAGCGTTCGAAGAATTAGTTTGGCAGAAATTGTATCCAAATCTTATGTTCACAGGATATGTAAGGAACAGCAACTTCATCCATTTCATTTTGTCAATGTGCAAGAACTTCGTGCTGGTGATCATCAAAAAAGATTAGAGTTCTGTAATTGGGTTATCGAGAAATATGAAAATGATGCTAGATTCATTGATAAAATATTATTCACTGATAAAACAACATTTACCAGGACAGGCATTTTCAATCAGCACATGTATATGCAGAAGAGAATTCACATTAAACTATGTAACACCATTTCCAATATCCATTTGAAATCAATATTTTGTGTGGAGTAGTAGCCGATAACCCATTGGGATTTTTTGAAATCGAAGGAGCACTAAGTGGACATAATTATCTCGAATTCCGGAACAATAATCTTCCAGAATTCTTGGAAGATATAAATTCACAAGATCGACCACAATTATGGATTATACATGATGGTGCATCTCCCCATTACATAATGCCAGTGAGGAAACGGCTACATTTTCATTTCAATAACAGGTGGATTTACAAAACAGGGATAATACAAAATATGCTGAAATAAAGTCGTAAACAAAAAGTACAGTTCCTAGTTAAAAGTTTCATTCACAATGTAGATATTTTTTCAATTGAAATATCATGTTATGTAGATTCGTGGTGTTTTTGAACTAACAAGCTCCTCCACTATGGAATATCGAATTCAGTCCATATTTTGTATGTACGCGTGGAATGAGCACGTTTCGTGTTGTGTTATCTGAATCTCATGAAACTCAACATTTGGATGTTGCAAATTCGTATTCACAGCTTGAATGTTGAGGAGTTTCACTGATAAGTATAATTTCATGGGAGAAAATCTTTAACCCGAAGATAAATTTAGCTGAAAAAATGCACATCGGAAGACATAACTGATAAAAAGCAAACGAAAAAACTACAAAAACGGCTGCACATGAATAGGTGAAAAATATCCGGTGAATAAACTTATGTTCCATTTCTTCCACAGATGTTGACAAAAACACCGTGTAGAAAGAAATAAAATTAGTGTGGATAAAAAATGACAACTGGAATGCGATTTCGTTTTGTTGAGTTCGTTATGGACATTGTACCTACCTATCATTTCTATTTTCATTACAAATTAATCTTTTCGAATAATGGTAGACATCTCAGGTTGAATGTCGTCGAACAAAAATGCATTTTTATCAAAAATCGTTGCTGCGATCGATTTTCCACACAAGTACTTTTATTCAGGAAATTGTCCAGGTAACCTTGTTTTGTTAAAACATATTGATAAATCCTAGTCATTTCAATGTTTTGAGGTGTGGGCCATCGGGGGTAGTCCGTTCCTGACTTTGTAGCAAAACAACTGACTCCTGCATGAAAGCTCATCGAATGAATTCATTTGTTTAGTCAAACACAATTTAGATGGTTTTGAATATTCACTATGAAAGTTATCAAAGAAAAGCATGTTTCATTTTGTAACTTTGAGAGCCCGTAACTTGGTAACGAAGGCTTTTAGGGACGAAAGTGATATGAAGTACTGGTGATATTTTGACCCCATCTATACATGCCCGCGAGGAGAAGAGGAAGTCCAGGGACACCCTGTATAGTCTTCTATTTCTATTTTTTATGACATTGCCATGACACTCTTTTTGTACGCCACTGTGGCAACTGATTTTTTTTTCAAAATAGTGCACTCATTGAAGGAAAATATCTCTGCAAATTTGATAATTATGAGAAAACATGTATTTTATTTTCCATTTTCAACACCCTGTAACTCTCCAAGAAAGCAGCTTTGTGAAAAAATGTATGTGAAAGTGTCATTAATTTTTTTGGTAGAATATCTCGTTGTAATTTGAACCAGTAATTAGAATTGCAAAATTTACTTTAGCCGAACAATTCTTTTATCACTAATATGTTTGTATTCATAAAAGCGCAATCATCTTGAAAACGTTCAGTTTTTCCGGATTCAAACAAGTATACATTTTTTCACAAAATTGAATGATGAATGCGAAAAATGAAGAATTTTTCTGATTTAACCAGTGGCGTAAAAAATAAGAAAAGGGACCCTTCTTGTACGCCACTGGTGGCAACGAAATAAAGCACTCATTGGAAAAAAACATTCCTTTGAATGTAATTGAAAAATGTTCAGAATTGTGGGAGTTATGAATGAAAAATACTTTCAATTTTTCATATACAACATCCTGTATCTCTGCAACGGACGAAATTTGAGAAAAACTATATTAGAATAGTCATATTAATTTTTTGATGGAAATCTTCCATTTCAATTTGGCATCATAATTTCGGGACACCCTGTATGGATCGCTACTTCGATTTTGGGAAGGAGAGTAAGTATATAAATATGATTGGATCCAGGTGGAGGATATTGAAATATCTAAAGAGAACAGAAGATCTCCATATCAGGTTGGGAAGTCTATCAAAAGATGAAGACGTTTTATATAGCTACAACGATGCTGATTGGGCAGGTGATAGAATGGATAGCAAATCGAACAGTGGCTATTTATTCAAATACAGAGGAGATGGGATTGATTGGCGTTGTAAAAAGCTTATCTGAAGCCTGTCCGCAAGCAGTATACCTGAAAGGGTTTTTCGATTATTTCAGCCACACTTTGATGATGCTTTTAATGTACGAAGGCAATCGAGCTTGTTTTAAAATGCTAGAAAGCAAGAAGATTGGTGATAAAACCAAACATTTTGAAAATAAACTAAATTTCGTAAAAGATTTGAAGCAAACTGAAAGAATATCATTTCAGTTGACTGATTTTTCAACGAATCCGCTTGGTCCAGAGAAATTGACCATTTAAAAAAAATGGTTGGGATGGAAATTGAGAATTCATTATTGTCGAGAAAGGGTATTGTACTGGAGATATCAGAAGAGTGTGACGACGAAGATGAGGGACTTCTGTATTGATGTTGTTCATTCATCTTGTATATTGTTTCTTGTTCATGTTTTGTTTTTATGATGAACGTCACTTTATGCCAATAAAACGAATAGTGTTGAATCAAGAAGTCATTCTGAATAAGAATCTGATTTCCTTTCAAAAAGCACAGTACTTTGCTAACACAATGAACATCCAATATATTCTGTTGGAGTATCGACAAGGGTTCTCATTAATTCATTGAAAAGGTATCAGAATAATGCTACTTTGCAATGAAACTGGTCTTGTTGAGCAAAATTACATATTGTTTTCCTTAGAAAACTTGCTGATTCAAAACAACCTTCTTTGGGTTGTTATCTTCAATGGAAAAATAGTTTTGTTTGACGAAAATATTCGATTCATTGGGTGATAGTCATATGACTCACTTATTCTAGTGAGTTTTTCGAATGGAAATACGTAGATATGGCACTATTCAATCGGAACTTCCTTGTTCCTCACAACTTGGTCGTTGCCTGTAGCTTAACGTATCTATTGTGCTGTACTTGATCATCACACTCTGGTGGTAGGAAACACTGATGCGTTTCCAGTTTAGGTTTCAGCAAAACCTTTCTCACCCCCCAAACTGAAACGATAACCATGAAACATAACACCAAGAATATAGATACGAAAGCTACGTCTAACTGCGTGAAGCCTTTGACTTCTCTCTTGAAAACAGTTACACATCTCGATTTATTGAAATCTACAGTCGGTCCTGATTTCATAACATTGGCACACACGCGATAGGGACCCCCATCTAGACCTATGAAATTATACTTGGGATTATCACAAGTAAGTTGTCGTTGGGATAGCAGGGCAGTTTGTTGCAGGATGGCAACGTTCAATTCACAGTTTGTTTGCGGATAAACGTTAATGTTGATTGAAAGAACTCCATAACTGGATAAATTTGCCTCGATTGATATCACTTTGGGTAACTTCACTGAGTAATTGGTTGTGTGTTGAACTTTGATATTTGGAATCAACGGTAAGACATCTGAACAACCAAGTATCAAAGACACATCATCAGATTGACCTGCTTCTAGTAATACAACGCAATATCTGTACATATGTCGATTTTGTAACTGTATGTTACTGGGAACGGTAACATTGAGGATCTTTGCGTTTGACATCGCCGAAGAATTGCATTTTATCGGGCTTGATTCCACGAGAACCTCATTGGGTCCCTCTTCTTCGTAAACAAATATGGCATCGCAAGTATAAGGGGAAGCTTCATCTTCAACACTCCACTGTAGCCTGATATCGGTTCCGTCGTACTGGAAATTCCGCAGATTGATTTTAGCGCGGAACGGTGCCGCCAGTGGTGCCATGAGGGTATCATCTTCGTCTTCTCCGCAAAGCAGGCTCTCTTGAGGTACTTCAATCAACAAACCGTTTTCCAGAGATGGAGGTGTTGTACAAACTGCACTAGATTTATCCTCCTGACTCAGAGTGGAATTGCTTAGCCAGGTTGCAAATTCGCCTAAACTGCAATCGCAGTTCAAAGGATTGTCTAATAGGGTGAAGTGCTGCAAAATGGTTGTAGGCTTCAGTGCATCACTAGCGACGATAGATATATCATTGTCGTCTAGTTTGAGGCTCTTCAGGTTCCTCAGAGGAAGAATCAGGTCGGCTGTTAGTGCTCTGAGAAAGTTGTGACGTAGGTCTAAATCTGTGAGTTTGTTGAGATGGGCTAATGAGGAACCTGAAACAGCAACGATTCTGTTATGTGCTAGATCCAAATTCACCAGAGATGTCATATAACTGAAAGCGTGATCTTCGATAACATCAATCTGGTTGTGTTGTAGTCGGAGGGACGTTAGATTCACCAGCCCTTCCAAAGCACCCATTTTAACACTGCTCAGAATATTATGAGATAGCTGGAGATCTTGTATGCATTCCATCCTGGGAAATGTTTTGGGTCCTAGGGGTCCGTTCAAGTTGTTTTCTGATAGGTCCAGTTCTTCTACTGTTGGTAGAGGGTTGAGCCTCGTAATGGTTGATAGGGAAAGCCTGTTTCCACGAAGTCGTAGGATCCTCAGTTGTGGAATATTGTCAAAAGTGTTGGGTGAGATTTTCAAGAGGATGTTATCGCTCAAGTCTATGAAGGACAGATTCCTCAATCCCTGTAAAAAATAAATGTCATATATAAACTCTACGGTATGAGATGTGTCATTTGGTTGATCAAATATGATGAAAATAATGATGAGAGTTCATTTAGAAATATGACAACTGAATGACAAACATGAATCGACCCATTTGAGAATTTAGTTTCCTCAGCAAGTATTAACTTGGTCCGCGATACTCGGTAGAACTCGAATACGAAACCAAAAATAAATAGTAGACTGGTTCACATGTTAAAAATCGTGCTAATTCTTGCTACTGTGGATTAAAATACATGTGAGGACTCATTGGATCCGTAATGACATCTATCAAAATGTAGTTTTCAAACCCGCACACAAGCAATTGCAAAAGTTATAAACAATTATTGATTCCAAAAAAAGGGTCTAATTTTTTGCAAATAATTCGAAAACCATTGAAAGAAAAATCTTGAAGTGGAGGTAATTGAAACAAAAAAAATAATTTTTATTTTAAATACTCTTCAGTAGATGTTGAAAGTACGGCTATGCGCGTTGAGTGCTGAGCCGTTAAGCTGGCGTGAAACCAGCTGTTGCAGATACTTTTTCATACTATTAAATATACTTTTTTTTTAAATTATGCTATTATCTAGACAATTGAAAGAAAAACATTCTGCAGAAAAAATACATTCCAAAATCGAATCCCAAGGGGTTGAAACTATCTCCTGAATAATTGAATTATTTTTGTTTATGAAAGTGTCAATGAAAAAAACGGAAAAACACGTTATAATAATAATAATTATAATTTTAATACACTTTAATCGAATTGCCAAAATATTATAACATTTTCAGTTCTATTCATATATACAATTGAAAGGATGAAGTTCAGCATTACAACTGAGGATGCGTTGCTGTTCTTCCACTCAACCCAGATAAGGAAGAATTAATTGCATTCACATTAAGAAAATAAAGAATACAGAAAAACAAAATTAAATACACTCTCTCCTTTTCATTCTCTTTCATTGAATTGGGGTAAGTAAGAGTCCTTGGTAATACAGGGATATAATCAATTAGTTTCACTATGTTGTATGTGTATGATCTATAGAAGATTGCAGTTTTATGGGAGGGAGGGGTGAGTTTTTCTTTGGATCTAATATTCACATTGCGAACATCAGTAAGAAATTTTATTTTTCTATAAAGATATTTAGGCATGCATCTATTAATTATTTTATGGTATAAAATACCACAGTGAAATGTTCATCTGTTTTTCCTGTTGAGCCAGTTTGCTTGTTTTAATTCATTAATTGCTTGTTTCAATTCATGAGTAACTTTTTATGCCATATATAAATCTCAAGCAATAATTCTGATTTTTTTTAATTCTTTGTTTTGTATAGTCTGTGATACAATGCTCATACATAGTATCACATTAATATTAAATTCTGTGTTTAGAATATGTCTCGAGTTATACAGTTTTAACCTAATTATAACTTTTTCAATACAATAAGAAATGTGACTCTCGTATCTCGAATCAGTATCGATTGTAAGAACTGAAACTTCGGTCTCTTTCACCAATGGAATATCTACATTGTTCATTCCCACATGTACCAAATAGGATAATTTCACACTGTCAATTTGTCTTCCAAAAAAGATTGCAGAACATTTCGTTGGATTCAAATGAAGAGAGTGTTCTAATGATATACTATAGATAATTTAAAGGTCATTATCGGTTGGTTTAGAACTTTGCTGGAGCTCATTTTGATCGAAAGTGAACATTAATTGAGTGTCTTCAGCACACATCTGAACACTGGAATTCTGTATGTAAGATGGAAATGAGGATGTGTATATGATGAACAGTATGGGTCCTACTATAGATCACTACGGAACCCCACTGGTATTATACATTGATTCAGATATCATATTATTATAAACTACTCTTTGTTGTCTGTTCTTAAAGTAATTTTTCAATAACTTTATCGCTTTTTGGTCAAACCCAATGAATGTCAAGATTTGCAGTGGAGTGTGATGTTGTATAGTATCAAGGTCCTTTCAATTGTCTAATAACACCAAAAATTATACAGAGACCTGCATCTGTTGGAGTTATGATATTATCTGTCAAGTTAAGTAGATAAGTTTCACAACCATGTCCAGCCCTAAAGCCTGATTGCTGCTCGGGAAAAATGTTATTGCAATTAAGGTGAGTTACTATCTGTTCTTTCATGGTGTGCTCAATAATTTTTGACATGTCTGGTAGAATGCTTATAGGTCGGAGTTCATCTACATTTTTTGGGGAAGCAACCTTGAGAAGTGGATTAATATCAGCTATTTTCCACTGACTGGGAAAAACTGAATCTGTTAGACAGAAATTCACGATGAACTCTATAAATGTACAACACATTATCAGAAAATTTATATGTATACCATCTGAGCGCACTGAGCGGGATTTGATTCTGTAGAGGTAGTTGCTTATTTCGATTTCTGTTACTTTTTTGAATGTTAATGAGGTATTTATAGTTTCTTTGACACCATCATATTAGTTCGGTAAAGCATAATATGTTTTTTGGGGTTTACAGTTTACAAAATATGAGTTGATAGAATTGACATCAGCTATATCCGAAGGAATTACCGTCATTTATTCCTTATTCTGTATGTTTAATTTTTCAAGGTGTTCCCTAGTACTCTGTGGTTTGAATTCTGTACATAAGCCTTCTTTTCTCTCCCGATGGAACTATTTGTGAAATTGTTTGAATCTCTAAATTCCTGTAAATGTTGTTTTTTGTTTTTTTACATTTTTGTAGAGCATTATTTTCAAGATTGATCATATCCTTTATATCTTCAGTGATCCAGGGTTTATAAGGTTTTTTAAATTTGCATGTTTTCTCTGGAGCATGTAGTTCTAGCAGATTATGAATATGAGCATTGAAAAAATTTACTTTATCGTCAATGTTATCTATGTCATATATATATTCTTGCATGGAATTGATCTCACATGATCATGAAGTAGTTCTACATCAATATTTTTAATGTTTCTATGATTTGTTGATATCTTTACATTACATATTAAATCGAATAACGAATGAGGAAAGACGAGTTCATGATCACTAATATCAATCAATGATAGTGCACCACTGACTGAAATTGTTCTCTCTTCGCATAATACTATGAAATCCATCAAGGTAACACTATTTCCGGCAAATCTCGTTGGACTGTGGTTAAAACTACCTCCTGGATATTGATATAATTCCAATTCATTTAAAAAACAGCAAAACACACATTCAGTTAATTTTTTCAATTGCTTGTCAATACATAAAATATATTTTCCTAACAAAAATCATGATTGGCAAAATTGGATTATTTTAACCGAATTGGTCGGCGCTGAGTTTTATGTCATATTCTCATCATATTCCCCAGTAATTGAAAAAACTAACGTAATTTGGAAGTTGAGAATTATGGTATCAGACATATTGACCAACAGGTTGAAGACAAATGAATAATGAACACATAATAATGGACCTTTCAACCGTTATAGTCTTCTTGAATCAGCTATAAGGAACAACAAAATTAAAGAAAGAAATTTTGAGGAACGATAAATTGTATTTTAGTAATTTCTTGCATAAAAAAATGTATTGAACAATAATTAATAATTACTTCGAAATTCACGCAGGCACATAAGCTCTCTTAACAAAAATCAATGTGAATAAATAGGAACAGCACATGAATATTGTAAACAAGGACTTAGTTGAGGTTAATCATATGAAAGTAGCTGATACTCTTTATTGTAGAAAAATGTTGCAATCACTCTTATGAGATGCTAGGCAACCAGTTAAGTTCCTACTGGTTTGGACGAAGTAGATTTTGTTACAGTTAAGACAACGAATACTATAAATGACATTTGACGATTCAAATTTAGTTGAGGGAGTTTGGATTTTTGTATATCAGTTGGCAATAGTTTTTTCATCATTCATTCAACGTTGGCCTATTTCTGCAACCAGTGCTAATCACCGACGCCGGTCAGCACACGTTCCCCAACTGGACATTTTGCCGAATCCTGGGGATTTCAGAGGTAGGGTCCTTAAACGAGCTCAACATCTATGAACTCGGGACCATCATCTTAACTTTCCTTCCGAAGGATGACATATCTCCCGATATATCTCATGCTCATTGATACATCGCCTGCAGCCGCAAATAAGCCGCTACGCTGCAGTTGTACGGGGCTTAATGATTCGAGAGTTCCCTGGCAAGCAGTGGTCCCACATCCAAGTACTAATCGCATGCAGTGTTGCTTGACTCCAGATATTCAAATTCCAAATTCCAAATTCTAAATATCTATTCACATAGCTAAACTAATCCTAATATATACAACTAATTGAAATATGTACAGAAGATTCTTCCTACAAAGTGGGGTGTTACCACCCTCACTTGCCACTGTGTTTCGGTGGCGAAAGGGGTTATTTCGCTGGTGGTAGCGGGTAGTCTGGTATATGCCATGATTTGGTTTTTGAAATAAATGTAAATGTTCTCTCCCCTCGTGCGTGAGCTTATGAGTGCATTTCGTTTCTAGATCCTATATAATAACTGAGTTTTTTTTTCAACTTCACATATCGGAGATTATAAGAACATTTCCAGGACAAGATAAAATCAAGAATCCTGTGCTTGTCTGCGTGGGTATTGATTTGCGTAGTGATTTGGAGATGTTGTTTGAGGGTTTGGTTGTATTGGTGTTATTCTTTAGGGTGGTTTGCTGCCTTCCTATGCTTTTGTCTTCCACTACCCTTGAACCACGGGAGATATGGCACCCCCTGCCTCACCCAGGCTGACATCTTGTTTGGATGAATTTGTTTGCGAGGTGGGTGATTTGAGGGGTGGCTTTCGTGTAGTTGTTTTTTTGAGGTGCTTGCCGCTTTCACGTACTAAGGTACACGTACTAAGGTACACCCACACCCAGGTGTTTTGCCGTCGCCTCCAGTTATATTTGAAATCGCTTGTGACTCGTAGCACCCCCGGCAAGCCTATCGTCTCCACCTTGCACCATTCGGCCGCGTTGTTTTGTATTTTGGGGTATTTCTGATTGTGTAATGGGGTTGTTGAGGATGTGAGAAATTTGGGGTATGCTTTTATGTGTGTGGTTGATTTTGTGCATGTATGAAAATAACAAAAAAAGTTGTGATGTACGGATCTGAACCCCGGACCTTGTGTGTTCAAAGTTGGAGTCTAGAGCAGGTGACATTGAATGTCGTTACACTCTTCCGTGAGGAGCGAGGAGGGGTAATAAGGATGATGAACATGCAGCATTTCCCCATTTCCCCGATTCCCCACTGGGAGAAGTACGACATATTGTTAAAATTGAATATGTGTTTTGTTTACTGATTATTGGTAATATTTGATATATCGTTTTTTGTATCTTAAGTCTTGGATTGAGGAGAGAATAAGTTTTGAAAGGGATGATGTTCAGTATCGATATGTTTCTCTTTTGATGGGAATACGTTGGTGTGTATGGGCTTTGCACCCCTACCCTGGCCTCTCTTGGGGTAGGTGGTCGTGTTTGTGTTCCTCGTCCGCGTGTATGTTTGGGTTTCTATTGTATCGTTTGGGCGGTCTTTCTGCGTGATATCTGGCCTCTCCTTACTTCAGATATCGATGGACTTTCGTCAGGCCCCCTGGCAATAGTTTGATTATTATTTATCGCAATGCAAAGTTCATCTAATTTGAAGATGTCGGTGGGTTAGGTTGTTGATTTTTTGACATAATGGATTATTTCATAGACATATACAGTTCTGGGTTGAGGTTGAGAGTTTCAAAGTTTTCATTTGTACTGCTATTATTGTCAATATTTGTAATGCTTACGTTCAATTTATGATCTGAGTTGAATAATAATTCATCATAAACTTACCGATGTTGACAATAATAGTAGTACAAACTCTCACACTTCAAATGAAAACTTTTCAAACTCTCATCCATAACCCAGAACTGCATAGGTCTATAAAACACTCCCTTATGCATAAAGATCTAATAACTAACTCACCAACATCTTCAAATTAGATGAACTTCGATGAAATATTGAAACTATTACCGGCTTATATACAAAAAAACTATTAAAAAAATCAAGACATGCTTTTATACAAATGCACTAAAAAATAAAAAATAATTTCTTAATGATTGAAGAAATTATTTCTTCCTTTTCAGTGAATTTGTATAATTGCTTGTCTTGATTTCTTTCAACTTTTTCAGTCAATTATTTTCCGTCATTCATGAAATCTGTCATCCCATTGAATTCCGACCCCAAAAACAACCACCCACCAATTTTGAATGGAATTGGGCCATAATAACAAAACACGTCGCCATCTTGGAACCATATCGAAACATTAATTTTGACAAAAACATATCACGATGTCCGACCCCAAAAACCCCCAAATACTAATTTTGATTGGAATCGGGATATACTCACGATACTCGTCGTCATCTTGGAGCTGCCATCCCAAATTCGTGGATTTTGACAGAAAAATCATGATCTCCGACCGCAAAAGCCCCCACATACCATCCTTTATTGGAATGGAGTATAACCACAAATATCGTCACCATGAACAAATTCGTGATCTCTGTTCCCGAAAATCTCCACATACCAATGTTAAATAAAATCGAACCATAATCACAAAACTCGGCCGCTATTTTATTTTTATAGCAAAAATTCCATAATGCATTGGTCACCGGAATTATGAACACCTGCCAAATTTCAGGTCAATCGTGTCAAAATTCACTTGCATGATTTGAACTGAACATACATACAAATGTAAAGTTAAATAAAAGCTTGTAAAAATCAAAACACCCTAAACCATATGCATGACATTTATAGTATTTCTTGTCTTAACCCTAACAAAGTGTACATGTCCAAACCACTAAGACTTTGACTGGACGCATAACATATCTTGAGAGTGATTGCAATAATAATGAGAACAGTTATGCTTTAGCTGAACATAATATTAACTCCAACCATTTTAGCAATTTCAACAAACCACAATTTTAGCAATGAACAATAATTACCTGAAAAAAAATTTTTCTTGAAATGGCTTCTATTAACGATGAACCCAATAGCTTGAATAAAATATCTTATATCTCAAACTTAAGTGTCATCTATAAATCTAAATAGTATTTCTATATTTCTTCTATTTCAAATCACCTAGCATAATTGTCATAACAGTTTGTGATGACGGAACACATGTTTTAATTTTTTTCTACCCACCTTGAAAGAATCTCCATCTAACGCTTTCATCTTGTTTCCAGAAAGGTCCAGTCTATCCAATTCGGGTAGGGACTTTAAGGCTGAGGTAGGAACGGAAACCAATCGGTTGTTGGGCAAACCCAAGGCTTGTAATGGTGAAGCGAGCTTCTGGAAAGCACTTTGGTGGATTTCTTTAATCTCTCCTGATGATACCACCAGCCCGTGCAGAGCAACTCCTTCTAGAAGGGGTTCTGAGATGACGCTGACGTTTTGAACCGTGCAGTCCAGCAGAGAGACTGAAGCTGAAGTGATATTTCTGAGTGTACGGCCTAGAATGAAATCAAGGTCATTTTTTTATTTGGAATTATTTCAATTTAATTCAAGGGAAATCGTTCCATTTATTCAACGCATTTTCTCAGGAAGAACTATATTTTTTGCCGTGTTTTCATCTCCATTCACCACATCTAGAGATGTTCACTTTTCGGGTGCCATATCGGTCCTCAATTTTGGAGTTGTAAATTGAAATCTGATATAGTGATTTTGACTCTCTTGCAGATTTAACTCAAAAAAACACGCCAAGAAATGTAATTCTATCGGAAGTAACGGTTGTATTTCCTCTATGTTTAGTTTGATTTTCTAGTTCAGATCATCGTGTACTTTAACAAAAACTGTGTATACAGAAAACAACAACAATATGTACGTTATATCTACTTTCCACTCGAATAACAAAAACGAGTCCATTCACCGTGACCATTATATATTTTTGATACAATGACTTAGCATGTATTTGCGAACTGTTCCACACACATATACTTCTCCCACGGTATGAAAAGAGTTGATAATTTCAACGATATCTAGATTTGTTAAAAAAAATCTAGAATCAACAACAATTGATCAGGAATCCACTGTTCAAATCACTCCATTGTCAATTTTCACTAAACTTTTCTCAATATATCTACCTCATTGTCATCTTGACTGAACCAATAGAATATGAGAATTCCATGTCATTACCCAACCTTAATTTTTCATAAAAAAATAACTTTTCATCCAGTAATTGACCATAAAATGAAAAAAAGGAAAACTCCATTGGTTCAACCAAGATTATGTATGAACAAAAACGCAAAAAAAACAATTGGTATGTGCAGGAATGAAAGAGCTACTGAACATTATTATGATAAATACAGGGCCATATTTATAAAAATAAAGTCAATGATGAATAAGTCATTTTATAGATATTTGGAAGTGGTATGAAGTATTCCGTTATCCATATCTACAAAGATGGAATGGGATGAAATAAAAACTCAAAATTATTCTCTACGAATATATCTCCATGAACCAAAAAAAGTTATTGTGAATTTTCTTTGGCCATTCAATGCAGCAAGCTCTGCAACTTTCTCCGCATTCAACTCTTTTCGAGTTCCCCGATGTATTGAGAAGCTATAATATTATTATAATAATAGCCTGTATTTATTATCTTATTACTTTGAACGAGCAATTGTAAAGGGCACCGCCTACAGGTCTTTGCCTCTGTTGGGGAGTCACAACTTTGCCGTGCATGTATGTATCACATTTTCTAGAAGGAAAATCGATTCCTCTATGATTTTTTCGTGAAAAAGGTATGCTTTTCAAAAGCAGCCGTTTCGAGATATTTTGATTCAAATTAATCGATGCATATGTTTGTCAAAAAGTGAAACAATTTTGAGATTTTTTTTTTTAATTCAAAATAGAAACATTTGAAATGCTAATTTTCAAACAACAATAAACAACGGAACACTAGATATGAATCTAAATCAAAATCACAATAAATGTTCGAAATATCCACCTCCTGCCTGTATGGACGCATCCAATCTTCTTCTCATCGATTCGGGCACTCTTTGGAATATTTTGAATCGTTCTACAAGAGTTAATCATTCGATTACTTAATTCTCCTTTATTCTGGATAGGTGTCTGGTGAATTAAGGATTTCAGATGTCCCCACAGGACAAAATCCAAACTGTTAAGGTCTGGTGACCTAGGGGGCCATGGTTGAGATCCTTTCCGACCTATCCAACGGTTGCCGAAAGTTTTATCTGAAAATTCTCACGCTTGGATGCTAAAATATGCCGGGCACCGTCATGCATAAACCACATTTCATTTCGTAGTCCAAGCGGCGCATCTTCCAGTAAAATAGGTGAATCTTCAAGAAAATGACGATATCTCTCTCCGTGTAATCTACCTGGAATAAAGAATGGACCTATGAAATAATCTCCAAGGATTCCTGCCAACACGTTAAGAGAAAACTGTTCTTGGAAATGTGATCCCTGTATCGCATGGATTTGATTTTCGAATAGAGGATTTTGAATAAGGCATTGGAGAAACCAACGATAGAAGTTGATAGTAACGGAAAGTCACGAGGGAGTAGTGCCTGAACTCTCTGAATATGGTAGGAATATAACAAATTATCAATTAAAATTTTCCATACCAGAACATGAGAAATGTTTAACGTCAGCGCTATTTTACTGAAGCTTGTTTCCGGGTGTTTTCCTACCAGATTAAGAACTGCGTACGATGTGCACCCAATAGATGACTAGCTTTTCCAAAACTTCCTGTTTCCCTTAACCGAGCGTGAATTCTTGACAACATTTTTGAAGTAGGAGTTGTACGGTTCGGATAACGCTACTTATACAAACGTCTAGCCTCATATGCATTTCCGTTAGCAGGTCCGTATGTAAAATGTTAGTCAGCATACTGTGCATTGGTCAAATTTATCATTTTTCAACGGATAATCACAGTTATAATAGATAACTAACTAAACTATGTGTCACGATATTATTTTTGACATGACAGCACAAAAAAAAAACATTGGAATGAACTAACTAGCCTACTTGACCCTTTCATTTTCAAAGAGTTCGTGAATCAATGAGAAGAAGATTGGATGCATCGAGTAATTTGAATCAAAATATTTCGGAAACGGCTGCTTGTAGCGACTTTTGAACAGCAAATCTTTTTCGCGTGAAAATGATAGAGGAATCGATTTTTCTTCTAGATACATACATGCACGACATAGTTGTGACTCCCCAAAAGAGTAAAAGACCTGTAGGCGGTGCCCCCTACAATTGAAGGCCAAACTAAATCAAATTTGAATTCATCATATAAAAAAATTACCAAATACTAATTTGAGGGGTAGCTACCCAAGGACCATCAAGGCCCAGCTAAGTACCCTACCAAGGGCCCCCAACCAAGTGCTTCCGGAGAGACAGAAGTTGTAAAAATGCTCGAAAATCTTAAACTTAAACCAAGATAAATTAGCCCTAAGGAACTATATTTCGCCAGTATTCCCATAAATGCAACCAAGCATGGAGTTCTACAGTTATAAGAACAATTTGTGGTGAAGCCAGAATAACGTGTATTTTACGAGGAAGTCACAGCTTTGAAAGGGCCAGAAAACACAAGAGGACGAAACGATGCCCAGCTTGACAAAAAAGAGCAAGCAGAAGAGGAAGACGGAGACGTCAGTGGTGAGTTATTCGTTGGTTATGACAATTTTTGAGGAGAAAACGATGAATGCCCAAGTATTCCTTCACATAATTTTGAGTATAAAATATATCTCAGTTAATAAAGCGTTCTCAAATTGGATTACATCTTAATTTTCAAAATTTTCCCAATTGTCATACCCTTACTTCTATACGTTTTCTAACTTTCAGAAAGATTTTTATCAAAACCAATTTTACATAACTCAAACCATTCCCCTTGGTCTTCACTTGATAACCCATCGGAAAATAAACAGATTTTCCTCTAGGGGGTTGGGGGAGGGACATATACATCAATGCAACCCTTGTATACCGGTGTCGAGGTGTATGCCTACCCTAATGGATCGATCCAAATATCTGAACTTCATAGCCCAGGCTGAGATCAGCACTGTCATATGGAAAAGTCCGCCTGGCAGCGTCACCCTTACTCCAGCGCAAGTATTACCCGAAAGACACCCTCTGAAAATGGAAGCGAAATCTGTAAACAGAGTCCAGCGAGTTTCTCCATGTGCCTGATCAAATCAGGAGAGCTCACTGTTAACTTACCCCAAACTATGGTGGATTGAATTGAATTAATTGATATGAATCTGCTTCACAACAAGCACATTCAAAGTCACCTCGTATTGAGAGGTTTTGCAAGATAATTCATCAGATGTTATCCAAGGTTTATCGAGGCCTTGGTCCGGAAAGTAGTTGTTTTCCGATGCATATTTGGCCCACTTCACTAACCCCCTTCAGTTGTATTTGACGTGAGATTATGTTTTTTTTAGTGCAGTTTTTTTTGTGATCTGAGGATCATGATCGGCGAATATATAAAAAAAATTTGATCTGTGATGTCTGCAACAGGTAGTATTTTCATGAAACCTATTTGAAGGAAACATCCTTTCTATTATCTCATTATACTCATAGAAGTGAGGAAATTAATGGGAACCTGTGGAAGTACTATGCATGGCAAATCCATCATTCCGAAAGTCGATACTGACACTGAAATAACACTGGTGTTTCATTTCTAGCTTAAACATTTTTTGTTAGTTGTTAGTTGAAACTGCTCAATAAGCTCTTTCAATTGGAGTACGGTCTCCCCACTAGTCATACTCACCAATGACTTTCATGGCTGTCTTGTCGCCCGTACACCTCAAAGTGTGAGGCATATCGCAGCTGCACTCCACCACCGGTTGTTCTGCTATCTCTGGACATTTCCATTCCTCCCCACCGGATGTTCCACACCAACACACGGCTGATAAAACCAGCCACAACCACATCCTGCAATGAAATTCGGATGATTATTCAGCAAGAATAGCACAGCGCTAAAATTATTTGGACGCGATAGGACCAATCAATTATTCTCAGAATACTTTTATGAGATGCGAAGTTGTCATTTTCTAGAATATCCTAGAGACATATTGATGAAGTATAATAGAAAACATCATATACATTGTGGAGTACGACTAAGAGTTATTTCGGAACAAGATACACAAGGTTGTTACATATACTGATATGTATTCTGAGTACACATAGCATCGTTTTTAGCTCTTATTTTTACCCTCAACAGAATCCTTGATTTTGGAAGGCTTTATCCTAGGGAAATATTCGTATAATATAATCATCAGGAATAGGAGATCATTGTTAATTATATAGGGAGTGATTTCGTATAGTTTTCAAGTAGCTAAGAATCCATTCAAGCATTGTTCTTTAGCTGTAGTTTTTACCCAAAGCTAAATTCCAGATTTCGAGTGATTCATCTTGAGGCAATACTTCTAGGATATAATGATCATGGATTGGAAATCATTGTTGATGAGCTGCGTATGAGGAGTAATTTTTGGTTACTTTCAAGTAGCTATAATTTTTGCTAAAACAGGAACTGTCGTGTGTGTATAATAATAATTATAAACGTCTTCATTACTTTCAATCGAAAGGATTAGAAAAAACTTTTATTATGGTTGCACGAAACTTGCTCTTCCACTCATCCTTCATAGTACTGTAGTGCCATTTATCATTAATAGTATTTCATATACTGATAAATGATGAAAACATAATCACATTATATAAAAATAAAGAAAATGTATAATAATGATTGGTAATGAAAGAAGTGGAAAAAAGCGAGAGGAAAAAAGAGTATAGCAACTGTAGGGAGGAGTTTAATGATGATTTTGCAGGAGGTGTGATTTGAATTGCGTTTTAAAACGTGAGATACTTTCATCATTCATTGAGCGAGTAATTTCGTTGTAAATTTTACATATTTGATAAGAGAATGAAGGCTTGAAAGTTTATGTTCTGAAAGCAGGAGGTGTTGAGGTACCTTTGAATCTCACGTTCAGGTTATGCACATGCAACCGAAATTTATTTTCCCGTGTAGGTAAGAGGGGGTTTTATTGATAATCTGTCTTCTATTGACCATATTCAACCAGCCAGTTTCATGGAGTTAAGAAGAGATCCTTTGAATTTCGTATAATTTGGATTTTGTTTCTGTAATGGCTAGTTAGACTTGGACCATAGAAAACATCCCCATAGTTGGAAAGTAACAAAATCAATGTTTCACAAAAAATTTTTTCGTCTCAAAATGCTATTTATTATATTTTTTGAATCTCAGGTCAGCATCCATGAAAAAGCCTAGACTCTTCGTCTCATTAACCAGCAGAAGTAGCTCATCGTTCACCTTGAGCGAACAGATGTCACAATGATTTTCGGATAAAAAAAATGAAAAATTTCTGGTGTTCATCTTGAGACAGTGTTCTGAAGCTGATTTAACTAAAGCATCAATATTGTATATGCAATTTCCTTTTCTCTCGGAATGAAAATGTTTTGAAGTTGTGTGTCATCTGCGTAAAGATGCACCGATCAATGTCAAGTGATGCACAATGATGAACAATACCTGACGTATATATTGTAAAAAGAAAGGGTCCCAAAATTGATGTTTGGGGAACACCTGAATTAAGTTTCAATAATTTAGATTGCTTTCCATCAATACAAACTTTTTGTCGCCTATTAATCAAGTAGTTTTTTAATCAAGTTACAGCAGATTCCGATAGTCCGATATACTGTAGTATTTCCAATAAAAGGTTATGATTTATTTTATCAAAGCCGGCTGAAATCAACTAGAATTAATGATGTGCAATGTCCCTGATCGTTTGCTCTGAAGATGTCGTCGGCAACATCCAGTAGAGCAGTAGTGCAGCTAAAGCCTTTACGGAAACCCGATTGTACTGCGGGAAGCAGTGAAAATTTTGTTAAGTGACCCTTGAGTTGGGACTCAATAGCTCTTTCTGAAACCTTCGACAATATTGGTAAGATGCTCACGCTGGTTTCACACACAACGGTTTTGAACGTACGTTGAAAAGACGTACGTCCACATTCCTTTATAGTCTAGTCAACATGTGCCTTTTAGGTCAAAAAATTTTATTTGCCTCGGAAAATTATGATCGACGTATCATTCAATTCGTCATCTAGAAACTTTTTGAAAAAGTGGCGCTTGCAAAAATTACAAAAGTTATAAACAATTTAATAAAAAAAGGGGTTTGGTTTTTTGCGAATATCTCAAAAAGTATTTAAATTTCGATCCAAAAAGAGGAAGAAATTTCCTAAATAAAAGTTTCACCTCGCGGAACTCTAGGACCAATATTTATAATTTTTCTAGAGGGTTGAAAATACGGCCGAAAACGGGAACTCTCGCTTGCGTGAGCTCCGCCCACTTCGGACCTTTAATAAAAAAATATTATTTAAATTTATTAAATATGAAAATTAAGAACTGAAAAAATTCTGGCACCCACAGAATAGATCAATGAACAATAATCCGCCGATCAAAAATTTTCATCACGATTTTTCAATTAGTTATCCATTAATTAATTAACAATTTTTTGTAGCACGAACATCAACATTGAAAGGGCGATAATTGTTAAACTATAAATCTGAGATAATTTTTCTTTCATGGAGCTTTTAAACGTTAAAAAAAAAAATTCTTAATTTTTATTTTTAATTACAATTTACTTAAGTTGAAAATTATCAACTTCGATTAAACATTGAAAATTTTTTTTTTTTATTAATATTGCTATTGGTCCGTTTTCTTATGATCAAAACTACTCAAAAATTATTTTTTATAATTTTTATCCCATATTGTTAAAAAAAATTGTTATAAACAAATGCGTTGTTTATAAGAAAATCAAAAAATTTTTTTTGTTTACATATAATTTGATGAAAATTATGAAAAAAAAAAAAGTCATAAGTCTAGATAATTTGTTGTTCTGCAATAGTTTATAAGTAATATTAATAATAAATAAAGAAAAGCAGGCGCGAAAGGTAAGTTTGAATATACGAAAATACTTAAAATTAAATAAAAAATTGAAAAATCTATTTTTTCCCAAAAACTGATACCGGGCTGTTTTTGTTGTATTTTTTAGAGCAAAAAAAATATAAATAAAAAATTCAATTGTTTATAACAAATTTTTTATTGCATAAACAATTGAAATTTGAATGAACATCGAAGGGCAAGATGAATAATGATTTGAAAAACAAAATGGTTCCTTAATTTTCATAACAAGTGGTAAAAAAAATAGTTAATTAACAAATGTGTTTTTGAGCAATACATTTTTTTTAAGAAATGATTCTTTTATTATCTTATAAACAACGCATTTGTTTATAACAATTTTCCAAACAATATGGGATAAAAATTATAAAAAATCATTTTTGACTAGCTTATGATCATAAGAAAACGGACCAATAGCAATATTATAGAAATAATATTTTTTTCAATGTTTAATCGAGGTTGATAATTTTTAACTTGGGTAAATTGTTAATAACAATGTGAAAATTGTCAATTTTGTGATTTTCCCAACGGGAATCTATTCTATAGTCTTTGTAAAATAGCTCCATGAAAGGAAAAAATTCCCAGATTTATAGTTTAACAATTATCGCACTTACAATGTTGATCTTCGTGCTACAAAAAATGGTTAATTAATTAATGGATAACTAATTGAAAAATCGCGATAAAAATTTTTGATCGGCGGATGATTGTTCATTGATCTATTCTGTAGGTGCCTGAATTTTTTGAGTTCCTAATTTTCATATTTAATGAGTTTAAATAATATTTATTTATTAAAGGTCCGAAGTGGGCGGAGCTTACGCAAGCGAAAGTTCCCGTTTTCGGCCGTATTTTCAACCCTCTAGAAAAATTATAATTATTGGTCCTAGAGTTCCGAGAGGTTTTCAGGAAATTCCTTTCCCTTTCTGGATCTTTTTTCAAATTTCAAAAATTTTATATACTTTTTGAGATATTTGCAAAAAACCAAACCCCTTTTTTTTACAAAATTGTTTATAATTTTTGTAATTTTTGCAAGCGACACTCCAAATTTTCCAAAAATTTCTAGATGCGATGACGAATCGAATGACACCTCGATCATAATTTTCCGAAGCGAATAAAAAATTTTGAGCTAAAAGGCACATGTTGACTAGAGTATTAGTGGAGTAAAGAAATGCATGGGACTTTTCAATTGCCACTACAAGGGACGGCGACCGCGCCGTTTTGAGAAAACAGTGGCCTATGAGATGAAATGCAGGCTTTCACACACAACGAATTTTAGTCCCAATTATTATATATAAGGGCATTCAACAAATGGAAACCAACTCTCACTGATAGAAACCTCACAGTTCAGACACGGTTAAGAACACTCCGCTGTTACGTATGGAGCATTCTTTTGTACGGATGTGAGACATGGACGCTTAAAGCTGACATCATGAATAAAATAGAAGCGTTTGAGATGTGGTGCTATCGGAGAATCCTCAAGATCCCTTGGACTGCACATACCAGTAATGAAGAGGTACTCAGACAGCTGAATAAGGATCGAGAACTCCTGAACACCATATAATGCGAGGTACCAAATATCACATCCCTCGCCTGATTATTCAAGGAAAGGTTGAGGGCAGAAGATGGATTGGTCGCAAAAAGCTATCGTGGCTACGAAACATTAGAAACTGGACCGGACTGGGAGTAGAACAACTATTCCGAGTAGCGACAGATAGAGACCAATTCAACCAAATTGTCATGGAGATGGCCCACGCTTGAAGACAGGCACGGCACCGAAAGAAGAAGATTATATATATATATATATATATATATATATATATATATATATATATATATATATATATATATATATATATGAAAGAGAGTAATATCGAGGGGACTGTTGAAAACAAAATGGAAAGAATTTGATGGACATAGCCCTCAGAGAAAAGTGCTAACCGTAGACACGTGTTTTGGGCTCTCGGCCCTCATCAGTAATATAGTTCTGATTCAGTATAATTCCTTATAACGACGTTTCAACAGAATATTTGTCATCTTCAGGTCAGGTTAAAATCACTGAAATAATTAAAAACATGCAGTTCGAAACATAATACGTTACCTTAACACAATATTGGAAGCTCTATATAAATTATATATATATATATATATATATATATATATATATATATATATATATATATATATATATATATATATATATATATATATATATATATATATATATATATATATATATATATATATATATGTATATATATATATATCTATAAATACAGATTTCCTTCTGTTCTTGGAATACAGTTCTGATTCAGTCAATTTGTATAATTTCTCATAACGACGTGTCGACATTGAATTTGTCATATTCAGTTTAAAAACACTAAAACAATTATAAATATGGAGTTCATATACATTTTCTTGAATTTCTCGGTCAATTTGCCTAATTCTTTTCAACTACGTTTCGATATAGTATTTGTCATCTTCGGGTTAAAAACATTTAAAATAATTGAAAACATGGAGTTTGAAACATAATACGTTACTTAACACAATGTTATAAACAGAGTGGTGTTATGCGTTTATACGTCTGTGGCATCGTAGCTCCCAAATGGATGAACCGATTTGTATCTGTATTTTTTTTGTTTGAAAGGTGACTTGATCGAGAGTGTTCTAGGAAATCTGTTCAGCCGTTGAAAATCGCTCTTTGCTAGTAGATGAAGGGATGTGAGCAATACTTCAATAATATTGCAAAAACATGGCAACCTTGACCTGCTGCTGCAGCATCACCTGGAATCTGCAAGATACCCAACTACTCACCAACTTACAGCAGAGGTATCGTATTTGGGCTGATCGGAATAATCTCAATGGATAGGCTAGATACTGATCAGGGTCTGATGATGGAGCAGAAAAGGGAAAATGAGGATAAATTGGTACAATCGATATGAAATTTTGGTATACGATGTAGTACCAACTGTGGCGAATGGGTGTATGAATGTTTAAAGGGAATTAAACTATGAATGAGTGAATTGGATACCAGAATACGCAGATTTCGGCAAGGCAAGATCTCATCTCGCAATTTCGTGTTTCGTCCTGGAAAGTATTTGTATGGATGTAGGGATAGACTGTCGATCGTAGCCCGTCTACTAGTGATATATAATGTTTAAAAAGCATAAAATAAAACTCAAATTAAAAACTGGAAAAACCCCTTACAAAAAACCTCTTTGAAGTGAATACAAATATTGGCTCTTTAAATTCAATATGAGTTGTAATATTTTGAACCAAGTGTCGTGGCGTCGCGTCGGGGGACCGTAAATAAAATAAAAACAGAATACAACCAAAAATAAAGTATGGAATTTAAATACAAGTAAGCTACCTATGCAACGTAGATAAATATCAAAACAAGAATATCAAACAAATCGTTGAGTCTAAGTCTTGCTTAATTTACTCCGAAAAATTCGTAAAATAGACACGCGTCCTCACGCGCCTGCCCCTTAAAGGTTCCCCGACGCGACGACGATAAAAATATGACTACTTATGTTGAATTTAAGGGCCAATATACAGGGTGATTCAAAAAATCTTCGACAAACTTCAGGAGGTGATACCTCACAATATTCTAATATGAATTGTTCAAATGAATATATGTCCGGAAACGCTTCCTTTCCAAGATACAGGGAGTTGAATTTTTATTTTTATTTTGGTTTTTTCTGAATAACTTTCGAAATACTGACACAAATTGAACGAAAATTGGTATTGAGAGGTTTTTTGAGGTGTCAAATTCAAACCTGATGTTATTATCGCTCTTACTCGTGGGGGGCGCCACCTACACGTCTTTTTAATTTTTGAAGATTCATAACTTTTTTGATCGTACTTCTAGCACATTTTTCAGTGAAAAAATTAATTCCTCTATCATATCTTCGTAAAAAAGCTACCCTCGTTAACGGCATAAGCAACCGTTTTCTAGATATTTGGACTTGAAAATTTGAAGTCGATTATTTGATAATCGATGCGTGTTGAAGTTATCACCATACTTTTGCATTTTACACAAGAATGCTTAGGAAAATTTGACGTTGAAGAAAGTAGTGTTGGTAATTACATATTATGTGACAGTTGAACGTTTTGATGTTTTGTTGAAGTCTCTGTAAGTTTCGAAACACTAAATTTGAAAAAATAGATTATTTGAACAATAATGCTCATTTAGCCGATATGCATTTCGTTTATGGCTTTGCGGATGGCAATGCGGGCGAAGCAAGACGTATTTACCAGGAGCGATTTACTAATCGAGTACTGCCTTCAGCTCCAACATTCACCAGTCTCCACCGTCGTTTGGCAGAAACAGGTAGCTTTGAGAGGGCAGCTGATATAATTGGAAGACCACGAGCAGTCCGAACCCCAGAATTGGAAGAAGCTGTTTTGAACGCTCTCGAGGAGAATCCAGAAACAAGTTCAAGAATAATTTCTAAAGCTCTCAATTCTTCTCAGTCCACAGTTTGGAGAATTATCCACCATCAACAATTTTATCCATACCTTATTCAAAGGGTACAAGCTCTTTTGCCATGAGACAAGGCAAACTTCTCCCGAAATGCTATCACAAACTTTCATAACAACCATGTTTGGGCTCTGGAAAAGTCGCACGCAGTTATTGAAAGACATTATCAGTATCGATTTTCTGTAAATGTATGGGCGGCAATATTTGATGATTACTTGATAGGTCCTTTCTTTCTTCCGTTCCAACTGAATGGCGCAACTTACAGATACTTTGTAGAAAATGAATTGCCGGAACTACTTCAGAATGTACCATTAGAAATTCGTATTCGCATGTGGTTTTTGCATGATGGGGCTCCGGCCCATTTTAGTGTTGTAGCCAGGGAATTCCTTTACACTGTCTATCAAAGTCGATGGATCGGTAGGGGTGTAGAAGAACCTAACCAGGCGTGGGCACCAAGGTCTCCAGATCTAAACCCGCTAGATTTTTATTTTTGGGGACATTCGAAGTCACTAGTTTGTAAAACTCCAGTAGCGAACGAGGAAGATCTGAGAACCGAACAGTAGAGCTTGTGAAACACAAACACCAATAATTTTTGAGCGGGTACGAGATTCAATGACTAGAAGACTGAATGCCTGTATCTTCGCTGAAGGTGGACACTTTGAACATTTATTTGGATACAATTTAGTTTCCTATATTTGATTTGATTCTACATATTCAAAATTTCTTGAAATAAAATGTTGATATTTCTTGCAAATTTCATTAAAACAAATACAGATTTTGCACCCTTGTTACAAAAATAACTATTTCAAACGAGTAAAAATAAATAGAATAGGCGGCGCCCAAATTCATTTTTCAAGCATTCTTGAGAAAAATGCACAATAATGGTAATAATTTCAACACGCATCGATTATCAAATAATCAACTTGAAATTTTCAAGTCGGAATATCTAGAACGGTTGCTTATAGCGACGTATAACAAGGGTAGGTTTTTACGTAGATATGATAGAGGAAATGATTTTTTTTACTGAAAAATGTGCTAGAAGTACGCTCAAAAAAGTTATGATTTTTCAAAATAGATAAAGACGTGTAGGTGGCGCCCCCTACGAGTGAGAGCCATGATAACATCAGGTTCGAATTAGACACCTCAAAAAACCTCTCAATACCAATTTTCGTTTAATTGAGGTCAGTATTTCGAAAGTTATTTAAAAAAAACGAAAGTAAAACTTCAGCACCCTGTATCTTGGAAACGAAGCGTTTCCGGATGATTCATATTGGAATATTGTGAGGAATCACTTCCTGGAGTTTGTCAAAGTACTTTTGAATCACCCTGTATATTATATTTTTTATTTTTAGTGGTTTTTTATTTTTTTTATTTAAGTTTGATTTTATTCAAAAAGGACAGATGTTATGTTACATCCACTAAATGCGTTCCAAAATTAAAAATGTTTTTAAGAACAAGGATATTTGTCGAAGTTTCTGTACTACATACCGGATTCTACAGTTGACCTAGCGTTATTATAGGTACATACAACTGAGCGATCCTTACTCTCAAGAACGGTTAATTGTATAAAACATTCAATTAAATTTTTTGCTTTTTTCATATTTACAAAAGTCATTCAGAGCATAGAATACAAGATATTCACAAAAAATAGTTTTTGTGACCTTTGACCTTGATTATAAAATGCCAAAACAAAGATTTGTATGAGTTTGTAGCTTATTTACTTTCATTCCGAGGTTCACCCATTTTTCCATCATATACGACAGATTAAAAATGAATATGTGAATATAATATACCGGGTGACACAGGATATCGGGCCACCCCTGTAAGTTATGCATTCGTGAACGTATTTTTCTGAAATTCGGTACATTTATATCGGACTTCCAGTTTTTCTGCAAATGCCAGCAACTTTGTTTTTTCAAATGGAACACTCTGTATATTTTTACATATTCGAATTCAACAGATCAAAACAAGTCCAAACTTCATGTCAAATGTCATTTTTTTGAAACAATTGAAATTGAAATTTTTTTATTTTACCTCGTGGATATATGAGACTTGGTCAAGGCTATTCACAATGAGTCGCACACATATTCATTTATGAATATATCATATTATTTTGATCAAAAAGTATTTTTTTTCAAATGAAAACCATATGGGCCACCTACCTGTCTCTCTAGAACATTCATTAAGGAAAAAAATGATATCATTTTTGTGTTTCGGTGCAGTAACAAATTGTATAAACTCACAACTCTACAACTAGTTCATGAGTTTCCTTGCAGTTCGAATAATTTTTCAACTTAGTAAGTTGTGGAAAACAACATTTCTGAATCTTGTCAACTAATTGTGTTTCGCTGTCATCTTTCATCTCAACTCTCGAAAATTAGTTAACTTCCGAGAATTAGTTTAGTAGAAATGTAAAATCAAAATTTTAGGTTCACAGGAAGTGAACAGGTTGATAAGTTACCAATTTACGGATAATGTCTTAAAAACAGTGTCGCTGCTTGTCAGTTATACGCTGAACGATACCCACACAGAAAAATAAAACCAACAATGGAGAAGATGATCGTAAGTGAGGAGGCAGAAATGAACGTTTTGCTTATGTTGATTTTGATCCAACCGCTTCGACGCGGGAATTGGAATACCAATGCAATATAAGTCGAGAAAACGCTTGAAGAATTAAAAAAAAACACCATTATCGTGCTTATAAGTATAACTTACACAATTAGTTGACAAGATTCAGAAATGTTGTTTTCCACAGCTTACTAAGTTGAAAAATTATTCGAACTGCAAGGAAACTCATGAACTAATTGTAGATTTTTGAGTTTATACAATTTGTTACTGCACCGAAATACAAAAATGATATGTCATTTTTTTCCTTGATGTATGTTCTAGAGAGACAGGTAGGTGGCTATAGGGGTTCCATTTGCAAAAAATGAATTTTTGATCAAAATGTGATGTGACTGAATTGATCAACCAGTAAGTGACACAAAAATAATTTTTCAGAAAAAAATAAGTTTTTCTGTTATTTGCGACTCATTGTGAATAGCTCCGACCAAATCTCATCTATCCACGACGTAAAATAACAAAACAATTTTAATTTTAATTGTTTTAAAAAAATTACATTTGACATAAGGTTTGGACTTGTTTTGACCTGTTGAACTTGAATATGTAAAAATATACAGGGTGTTCCATTTGAAAAAACAAAGTTACTGACATTTCCAGAAAAATAGAAAGTCCGCCATATTGGATTGTAATGTGATCAAATTCGAAATGGCTGCTTATATAACTGTACCAAAATTCAGAAAAATCCGTTCACAAATGCAGAAGTTACAGGGGTGGCCCGATATCCTGTGTCACCCGGTATAGTTTTTTTAGTAGCTCTAATGATAAGACGGATTTCTCTTTCTGCTTTGAAACCACTAGGTTTTTTGTTACGGAAGATATTTCTGGCAAACAGTTTTTAAAAACGACATCTGAAAATATACAAATAAAAACAAAATGGGGTCAGAAAAAATCTTTTTGTATCTAAAAGCACTTTCCGTTTGATATTTCTTCATATAAAATAGTTTTTTAAACTTTTCGCAAAAAATTTCATATAAAATGTAGAGCTGAAAATTTTCACAGATCAATATATTTCCATTTGTTCTTTCTTTCTTCAGAATAAAGTAAACTATACCGTATGTTCTATACGGTATAGTTTACTTTAATTAAACCGTTTAATTCGATTTTTCTATTCATTCCACTTCACATGGCACTTATCTTTCACTATATGCTAGACGGGCTTGCCACTCCTACTGAGAAGGAATCTTTTATTTAGAAACCTATCGAGGTGGGAGATTTTCGGAGTGTTTCTTTCTGTCACTAGGTACCGCCAGTTAAAGTTTATCTTTTCCGGCGTACCTATAGGTGTTACAAGATCGATGATGGTTTGTTTACGTTGTGTCTCACTTCAGCCAGAGTTCTTTTGACCTTTGGCTGGTTGACTACTCCGTACTGATGAGGGCCAAGAAGCCTGAAACCGGTATGCGGATTGTTAGGTGAACACGACATAAATTAAACATAATCGAGCTTATCAGAAAGAAACATTTGCATTCAATGTCCATTGATATTATATGGAAGTATGCATGGATTTTCAGGTGAATATCATTCAATGTTCTGCGTGGTATTTGCCAGGAAAGTAGTTGTTTTTCACCTGAGATCTACCATTTTCTGGTTCAATTTTATATTGAATCCTTTATGTGAAGAAAACCGTTTAATTCGATTTTTCTATTCATTCCACTTCACATGGCACTTATCTTTCACTATATGCTAGACGGGCTTGCCACTCCTACTGAGAAGGAATCTTTTATTTAGAAACCTATCGAGGTGGGAGATTTTCGGAGTGTTTCTTTCTGTCACTAGGTACCGCCAGTTGAAGTTTATCTTTTCCGGCGTACCTATAGGTGTTACAAGCTCGATGATGGTTTGTTTACGTTGTGTCTCACTTCAGCCAGAGTTCTTTGGACCTTTGGCTGGTTGACTACTCCGTACTGATGAAGGCCAAGAAGCCTGAAACCGGTATGCGGATTGTTTGGTGAACACGACATAAATTAAACATAATCGAGCTTATCAGAAAGAAACATTTGCATTCAATGTCCATTGATATTATATGGAAGTATGCATGGATTTTCAGGTGAATATCATTCAACGTTCTGCGTGGTATTTGCCAGGAAAGTAGTTGTTTTTCACCTGAGATCTACCATTTTCTGGTTCAATTTTATATTGAATCCTTTATGTGGAGAAAACCGTTTAATTCGATTTTTCAAGTCACTAGAAGTTACACTCGCAATTTTGATTTAGTTTCTATGTCTACTTTCGCAAATATGAATTTTTGAAAATCATAAAAATGGCTGTTTTACTAAAACATATTGTAGTTCACTTATCCAAAAGTATTACTTTTCAGATGATTAGTAACTTGATGAAAGCATTGCTGATTTGAAGGAAGTCAAATGACATGTCAGTCAGTCGGTCGTTAAGACAAACGAAACCGCCTTTTATACCGGGTGGTATGAAAATGAGCATTTTTCATTATAAAATAATCAATAAAAAACCCATTTGAAGACAAGCTTTTATTTAAATGCACTTAAAAGTAAAAAATAATTGCTTTTGGATGTGTGACGTAGGTTATTCCGTGATACATAGATTCAAAAGCTTGACGCGCAAAGTTTTCAGTTCGAATACAAAAGCAGCAAACTTTTGAATCCATATCTCACGGAATAATCTACGTCACACATCCAAAGCAATTATTTTTTACTTTTTAGGGCATTTGAATAAAAGGTTTTTCATCAATTATGATTTTTTTGTACTTTTTACTACTTAAGTACGCCTTAATCTATGCATTTTTGTTAAAGCATCGTTATTATATAGCCTTTTTCCTGTAAGTTCTGAGCTTCAATGAAGAAACCATATAAAGATCAACTCATCCGGCATCTTGGAGTTGCCATCTTCAATTTATGAATTTCAACTAAAAATCAATAATCTTGACTAAATTCATTATATCCAACCCCAAAAACCCGACATACCAATTTTGAATCAAATCGGTCCATAATTACAAAACTCGTTCTCCATCTTGAATTCGTGAATTTTGATAAGAAATTAATAATCTTCGACCCCGAAAACCCCCACATACAAATTTTGAATAGAATCGAAGCATAAACACAGAGATCATCGGCCATCTTGGAGCCGCCATTATGTTTCATGAATTTTTAAGGAAAATGCATAATCTTCGACCCCGAAAACCCCCTCATACCAATTTTGAATCGAATCGGAAAAGAAGCCAAAGTCTCTCTTCATGGAAGCACTCATGTATCTCCCATTATCTTTGGAATAATTCTAAATGATCAAATCTATAGAAAATTCCAAAATGCTATCGAATATTATACGGGATTGACCTAATATTCACTATAGGTCACATTTGTTGTGCAGATAGATTTCCTATGATTCAATGAAATAAATTTCCAAATTGAATTTAGATAATTCTGGAAAAATTTGATCTCAAGTAGTCATTGATGCCTTATTTTCTCGTAGTCTTGAAATATTTCATAATTTTACATGACCCCTTACCTAATTATTGAGCATATCTAACAGCCCTAAAAGTGTCATAATACTACGTCGACAAATACAGAATACAGACAAATTTGGAATTTTCAGAATTGTATTTTATTAATTGTACGAATAGTGAAATGATTATGAATCCGAAGAGATTTCCGCCTTCTAATATTGTTTTCCGAAAATGTCGGTTGGTTGTTAAATCGCTTCTGGCGTGCAGTGTTTATCGCTCAAGGTGACCTACACCTAGTCATTGAGTGTATTTTTGGTATTTCTGCCGATTCTGCTAATCACATAACTCTACGTCAACATTTACGGACACGGGAGTGTTTCCATGAGAAGTGAGACACCTTGTATGAATACTTAAGTGTTGGTTATGCATTATCTTCAATATTTTTTATGAAATTGATCTCATCCCATTCAGGAGTTATTGGAAATCAAGTCAGTAAAACTGTATTTCGAAAAATTTTCTTCTAACAAACTATCAACGAAATATTTCTTTCTTCAAATTAACAGAATTAAATAGTAATTATGTCATTATTTTTCAATTATAATATTCCTTTCGAAAGCATTTGATGACTAATACATCGATAGACTCACCAAACATAAACAAATGGAAGGGGAGACACTCTGGTAAGGTATTGACTTTCAGATTTCTTTCGCCCAGTGTGGATTGGGTTTTAGCTAGAAAATATTTCCCTTTATACTTGACACTACTATCTCATATATTCCAGAAGTTGCGAACATATCATTTCAAGTTCTCGGGTATTCTTGAACCCTTTCGACTCCGTTGAACTTTACCGACGTTTTGCCGCGATTTTTGCGCAAACACAGAATACAACCAAACACAAAACACAAGACGTCTACCGAAGAAGAGATTTCATTAAGATAAAGTCTTCCACAATGGCCATTCCTTCAATTTTGTCGACGTTTATGGTAGTTCAGCATTGATTCAGCAAACATGTGTGCGTTGCCTTTTCTCTGGCCAGCGTATGCAACTCAAGTCGTAAGATTCAATGGATTACCTAATATGGCACAACATAAGTTCATTTATGGCCAATGAATTTATTAATGCTTTTATTAAGAGTGATTGATTCACCGACTATTCGCCAGCTCTTAGGGAATTCACACGTGTTTAAAGTTGCTCGATGTTGAGCAACAGTGGCTGAGGTGATAAAAATGCCCGACTATGGGGAAAAATATGAGAGGAACAATTTCTCAATAAGAAGGAATACAATAGTTTCTCATTTACTTATCACTTCATGTGAGAAAATCAATCGCAGTAAAGACTAAAATTGTTGAATAATTCATAATATAATAATAAGAAGAATATTTTTTTTTTAAATTTCACTAGTGTTAGTTTGCTACTTTTCAAGATATATTTTTATATTTTTATTTCGGAGCTTTTGGTAGAATCAACTTATTATTGTTATCGGAGCTTGAGAGGTTATCATAAAGAGGCAAAATAAATGATTTTAGTTTAATTAAAAGGCTCTTTTAATGAATTCATATGGAGAACTTTTGTTGAATCTCAATATTTCTCGAATCTAAAATTTGAATAATGAATGAACAGAATTCAAACACCCGATGAGGTAGAATTCCACTTACAGATGCTATCAAGTTTATTTCTATGCGTAAGAATTATTCGAATTTCTGGCGCCTATAAAATAATTCAGTTATTTCAGATTTCAGTAAACCTAAAAATATATCGACTTTTGACAGCTGAAGCTTCTTTTTCCTTATTCTCATCCTCACAAAGTTCAGGCCATCATGGATATCCAGATTATGATCATATGTATGACCATCATGGATAATAAAATTTCCGGTAATATTCTATAGCGTTCACGGTGTTCACGGACATGAAACAGCTTCCAAATGGAATACATTATAAGGTATAGTTGAACCATTTACAATTGCAGAAGCCTGAAAAACGCAGTCTTGCGGCGGTATCTTTTGAGCAACATAGGCAGTCATAAATAATTTTATTTAGATATTTGAATATTTCAAAAATACGTTAAAATAAAAAAAAATGCTATAAGCGAGGAAGTATGTATTAATAGGCAATCGAATCATCATAATTTCATTTTCCCATGGTCGAAAAAAAGCCATATTCTCCAACAAAACACAACAGAACTATGGAATAATTTTAAACCTATTTCGATCCCAGACCAGAGACGCCACTGGCTTTCATTCGTTCAGACCTCTCCAAACACATATATAACTCGTGATTCATTTGCTTTCTTGGCCTCGACACACATACAATCATTGGCTTGCGATCCGTTTTGATAGGCTCAGGCGAATATGCTGTAAAACTAGACAGCTGTCAATCAAACCCACGTTGACTGTCGCCTCTTCTGATCTTCTTTTGATCTTCCGTTTGCCGATGGAGAATGTTTACGAGTAGTACACATTATTTTTCGTTCCGTTACTTCGCATATACGCTCGTGTTAGCGAAGTGAGTTTTTGATTTGCTCCTTGAAGAAACAGCTTCTGCAATTGAAGATGGTTGAACTATAATTCCATTTCGCGTCCATGGATATCCTGGACTTCTGATAGAAATAAAAAGGATATTCACCAAAAAACATGTGTTATTAGGGCAGTTGGTGGAATACCTATAAAAATGTTCTTAGAATATTTTCTCAACACATTCAAAGTGGATTGAGTTTGACATTCTCCTAATTTCCTCAGAATATTCTTGGGAATCCTCTGAGAACATCTACTTACTATTCTAAGAATGTCTACCCAATATTTAGAATTTCTTTAAGAGTATGTTTGGATTTTATTTTACAAACCATGTGAACGTTCCTAGAATATTGGGAAAAGGTCCAAGGAACATTATTAGAGCATTTGAATAATATTGATTTTTTTTTCTCGGTTGACTTGGCCGTTACTTGATGAAAATCTATAGTTATTTTAAATCACACCACATGATTGGATTTCCACAGAATTTCTATTTGAATTCACATGTTTTGCTAGCACACACACACCATTATTCATCGGATGTTATCCAACGTCCGTCAGGGCATTAGCCAGGAAAGTAGTTGTTTTTTTATGGATATTCGAGCAAAATACACCTATTGTATGGGTATTTGTAGTCAGCCGTCCTGAGGAATGGTGGTTTTTCATTGTAAAAGAAATGATAACTGGCTACTGATGTGTTACGGACTTCTGTTTCGAATTACAGATTCATATCCTGATAATCAGGATAACTTGTCAAAGTTGGTAATAGTTGAGTTGGCGTGAGCTAATGGTGTATACCATTTTGTTTATGCAACCTCAACGAAGACTCAGAAATGGAAGGATTTTTATCGATTCAATCAGGTTCGCAGACATTAATCGTTGGTCTGCTTGACCTACCCTGTACTGTTGGGGGAGAAATACTCCGAAACCAGTCTGCAGGTGGTCAGCCATGATGAAGTGGTCAATATTTATCCATTTCGCAACACATACTTGCATAGTAACCTTAAAGGACTATGCACGATTATCCATGGCATGTAATCCAACGTCCGTCGAGGAATTAGACAGGAAAGTAGTTATTTTCCGATGGCTATTATCAACATACACATATTCTATGAGTATTTGAAGTTAGCTGTCTTGAATAATGAGACATTTTTCATTTCAAATGAAATATACGAAAAAAGTTATTTTCCTTATTTTCATGATGATATTCAGAAATGAATAGGTATGTCCGCAACGGGACAGTTGTGGCATGAGATGTTTTTCACTCCCAATACACTACCTGGAACCAAATCAGAATAGTACTGTATAGGAACTAAGTAAGGAAAGCCTGTTGTTTTATCTATTGATTGTAAACCCCTTTCGTTTATCAAAATTTCAACTGGGAGCAGGGGAATAAAAGCCGAACAGAATTCATGAAATACTATCATACCATCCTCCAGCATCACCTTAAGAAGCAATAATATCATGGAATAATTATTTTTAAAATCTTAATGTACTAGATTATAATGAGCTAATAGTTTTGGGAAATTGGGACGGTGCTTCATAATTGACATTATTCATATACTATGACTGTTAGGGTCTTTACTAATTTATAAAAATCGTGGAATTACTTATGGCCATGTTGGACACCTTTCCGAAATTTTGTGCATTGGATTGGCAAGGAATTATTTGGTACCTTCTTTGTACAATAAAGTTCTAAAATCAGAGTAATTACTCAAATTCTATATTTTTTTTTATCATTATTTGATATTGATATTTTTCTAAAGAAACAGGTAATTGATTTCGTCCGATGGAATGTTTATACTTTTTCAATTGCTCAATCTACATAATGCATAAAACTGTGTTATTGTCATCCGCTTTCCAGATGAATAATTTTCCTGGTTCATTTACATTATTTCTGTACATATTTTTTTCTTTCATAAAATTGATCACACTTCCGAAGAATAAAGAATTGATATGCCAATCACCTAGTACTTGAGTGCCAATAAATAGCAAAATGTTTTGAAAATATAATTTCAGCACTCTGGAGTATAAAAAACAAGAACATTATATTATATATTGCTGTATCCGGATGATATAATTATCTCAATATTTATTCAAATATATATGAAAATTTGTCAAACCTATGTTTGTTATTCAAAATTATAATACCCTGTTACACCAGGATGGTATCGCCACTGAATTCAGTTACCCTTGTTTCCGTATGGAAACGAAACAACATAATCAATAAGATAACAAATTCCCACAAAAATACACAAAGCAACGTGCACAACACTCTCCAACCGACTCAATTCATCCAGTTATATTGGGCTAGAGCTACATTCATCTCAAGAACTTGGTTATCTCACCAAATTGGAGAGAAACTCAAGCATAAGTGGCTTATCACCGTTCCTTGTTTCTTTTTTCATTTTATTTTAATAAAGTCAACTGCATCATTTCACGATATACATAACAAATATATATATATATATATATATATATATATATATATATATTATATATATATTTATATATATATATATATTGTTATGTTAGGAAGGACCAGTAATATATTTTAAAGGCGAAAAAGAAACAATTTCTTAAAAAACCACAAAAATAATGAATATTTAATAGTTAGTAGTTCATGAGAAATTGTTTTAAATTTTTTTTGAGATTCTATTTCCTTTATGAAGGTAAAAATATGCAAATACCATAATGCAATCATTTCATACATTGTCAAAATGATTGCAATCTATAATTGTTTGAAATACAACAAAAAAGTCTAGATTTACAAAATCATTCTGAATTAGATGTGATCAACAAAATTATAAGCTTAAAATACAATGAAATTGAAAAAAATAGCCAATGGGAGAACAAGAAACTTTTTGATGACAATAGCCAATCAGGAAACAGAGATGGTGAGATAAAAGATTTGAAATTGTGGAAAAGTAAGAACTGAGAAATGTCAAAAATAATTATCATCAAATATTGTATTTAGTTTATAAGAAATGTAAAATATATTAGTTTATAAGTTTTCTCTTATAACACCAAATTAATAGAAGTGCGACAAGGAAGTGCGTGAGTTTGAAAATTCAAATAAAATAGACAAAACACAAATGGTATCCAGGGAATGAAAAAACAAAGCTGAGGGGGATTGAAAAAATTTTTTAAGAGAAGCCAGGTACAAAATTGGAAAGACAGAAATTTAGGATTATATTAAGGAGAAGATAGTTTTTCAACAATAAAAAACCAATACAACTTCTGAATAATCTCTACACAAAATAAACAAGGATAAAAGAAGATTACCTTTTTCTTTGGTTCTCCACATGAAAACTTGTCCAAGCTGATTTCGTGGATATTGGATGGTTCCTTTTGAAATGGTGAGTTCCTGAGAGGAGTGGATGAAATTGGAATTCAGATTATGCCAGGTATTGCATCAGCGACAGTTCCAGCTCCAGGTATAAACTTTTGTAGCGCACGTCACAAACTGAATCACTTTACAACGTAACTTGTATATCTGAAGAACTCTATTTCATTTTGGTATTGAACTATAAAAGAATTCTTCCAAGTCGAAAGAAAAAAGTGAGGTTATATACAATATTCAACACTGTTTCTAATTATTCTATGACAATTTATTAATTGCTCATAGTTATAAGTTATCTTCCGCAGGCTAGGTTAATATAAGTTTTCCTGAATGAAGGAAATAATTGTTTTTGATAATTTTTGGTTTATTTTCCACAATGATATGCAAATATTTTACTTATAAACACTTAATTGAAAATAGTTCGACTGACAGCAAAACAGGCAGTGCCTCTATTGCCAGTACCGGCTCTTGAGGCGAAGGCGTACCGACTGAGATTAGTCGTGGTAAGAAAAGTAATAATAATTGGCAACAACGTGGCGAGAAAAGAGTAACGTTAGCTAGCAATTATTATTTCATAACAATTAGCTATTATCATATCACAATATAACAATTGGATTCCCATCTCGGAGCTGAATTGCCTACATAAGTATTAGAGGTATATCGGTTCGGTTCGGTTTTAGGGAAAAAACCTCAACTGTGGATGCCATACTCAACCTAACAAAAAAAATCCATACATCTCTAGAAAGAGGTAGGCCTAGCCTGTACCTATTTATTGATCTGAGTAAGGCTTTCGACACTGTGAGCCACACTTTATTAATTCAAGCGTTAGAGAACTCGGGCATCAGAGGTATAGTGCTAAATTTATTTGAGAGCTATTTGAGTTCAAGAAAGCAAGTTGTTAGAGTGGGAGATAAAATAAGTCAAAAACTAGACACTGAATATGGAGTACCACAAGGAACGGTCTTGGGACCAACATTATTCAATCTATACCTTAACGACTTATTCAGCTTGAAAATAAGTGGAGAAATAATAGGTTTTGCAGACGACACTGCTGTTTTATATGAAGCAGATACTTGGTCAAATCTAAGGAAAAAAGTAGAGAAAGACCTCAAGGTAATAAAAGACTGATTTGATCACAAACTCCTTACCATGAATCTCAAAAAAACTAAATTTCTGTCTTTTAGCTGTAATGCTGCTGGCATGACAAATATGCAACAGATCAATATAAACATCAACGGAAGGACACATGGTATCCAATCAGTGAAAGAAATAAAATACCTAGGGGTATATCTAGATCGGCATCTAAGATGGGATAGACATATCAACTACGTGATAAAAAAATTACAAAATATAATATTTACCCTCAAACACATGAAAGAGTACCTACCAACGGAAAACTTGAGAACCTTGTATTTTGCCCTTGTAGAAAGTCATCTCAGATACGGAATACAGGCATGGGGCGCAGCTGCACGTACATACATCAATCCACTCGAAATTCTACAAAAAAGATTTCTGAAAATAGTTTTATCAAAACCGCGCAGATATTCTACTGAGGATCTGCACAGTACATCACAGATTATGGATATTCGTCAGCTTTTCTTTTTTAATACGTGTATAACATATCATTTCAGTATAGATAAAGCACCTCACCCCTCTCATCAGTATATGACTCGAGGGCGCCAACTTCTTACCCACCCATTATTGAAAAAATCACTGTCACAGAGGAGCTACTCCTATATTGGCACTAAAATGTATAACACCATCCCTGAAAGCATAAAACATACTACCAACAAAAAAAAAATTAAAATGTACCTGAAAAAGTTCTTACTGCAGACTCCCAGAACATTTTTTATTACCATGATAGAATCCAATGGTTGATCAAAAAAAATTAGATAACTGTACCCTATTCTTTACACATTAAATTGTCTTTTTATTTTATCTTATTCTAATGTATCTCATAGTATTCAACTATGGGTCTTTGTGTTTTATTGTATTTGTATTACTGAATTTCATTATATATCATGTATTTTATATTTTAGTATTTTAACTGGATCTCATCACTCATTCTTTTTTTCATTGGAAGTTATGTATCTTATCTGTTTTGTTTATATTTATCTGTACTATATTTATCTGTATTTTTTATATATTTATCTGTATTTTTTCATTTATCTTTTTTATGGGAAACAAGTGCTTGCACTTATTCCTTAGTACTTTATTCACTCCTAACATGTAGCCTTTTAGCTGTATTTATTTATCATGAATAAAGTTATATTATTATTATTATATCAAAATGAAATAAAATATTCATACAGGGAGAAAATATTTGTGGGGCAATAAAATTAGTGGGGAAAAATTAACAAAATATTATTTAAAAGTATTAATATTTCATAGAATATATATATATATATATATATATATATATATATATATATATATATATATATATATATATATATATATATATATATATTCTTTAATTGTCCAAATGACCAAATAGTTTTTTTTTTAAAATTCGAAAAAAAAGTTAGTTGAGTGATCTTGAATAGTTCTGAAGTCATGAATTTGTCTGTGGGTCTATGCATGGCGCTATTTTGACACCTAAATTGACATAAGTCAAAAACTATTACAGATAAGTCTGAGAAACCCGGATGCGTTATATCGACAATTTAGTGGAAAATCCAAAAATGTTATAAAAATGGGAGGTAGCAATTTATAAAAACAGAACTTGGTTCTGTATGTTATTCTGGGATATCTTAGGAAGTGCCTAATTGTCGGATCTATCGTTTGAAAAATAAATCAAGTCAATAGTTTGGATAGAAAAAAGATATAGAGGTTGCACGCACCCCTGGACTACCCTGTATTATGTCCATTCTATTCATTCTATATTGACAGCAAGGAAAGCGAACCTAATGTCAGTATCATTGTTTCATGTTGAATCTGGATTTTTTTTCTCAGAAGATTGATTATCATTTTAGGCTATCTTTTAATTTTTACTTTATATAAACATTATTCAAGAATTCTATTTTATCTGTTTTTTGGTTTTCGTTCTTCAGAATCCTGAATATCAAAAAATAAAGTTTCGGAACGTCGACCTCTCACTATTCAGTTTTCTTCGATATCCCAATCAATACTAAGCTATAATTTGAAATATTTATTAATTGTTCTTTGGAAAAAGGACAAATTTGTGAAAAATAACAATGATTTGTACTTCACTTTCCGTGGACTGCCAATAATTGGCTATTCTACCCTATCATTACTTCAAATCGGACTGATCCTTCTTTCGTTCCAATATAAAAACACGATTACCTTACGGGATGTGTGGAAGCGGCTACGTTCAGTATTATTAGGTATCAAAACTTCAGAAGCCTATTTATCTCAAACTCATCCACAGAGTTTAAATGTTTTTTTTCGCTTGTTGATTAGTTCTGGTGTTAATTTTACTACTGTTCAAGGAAATTTCAAATATATTTCCAATTGTTGGTACGAACAAAGAATTGATAAGTTCAAAAATGATTTTTAACAAAAATCGTACTCTTTTCCCAATATAGTTCCCTCAATATCATGAATCCGGTACTGACCATTGAGCCCGAACTCCGGTCCAGTACATGATCACAATTTATAATGACTGTCAATGTCTTCGCAATGCAGTCTTGACTCAAACTGCACATAAAAAGTCACCGAACACACATCACGTTTCTTTGGTTGACTTCTCCTCGTTTATGGTGTCTTTCAAAAGTCTAAAATAGTATCCACTCATTCAACATTCAACGTGGTGTGTTGAGGTGCTGTGA
The DNA here is from genome assembly GCA_018342105.1 of Gonioctena quinquepunctata. Lineage (NCBI taxonomy): Eukaryota > Metazoa > Arthropoda > Insecta > Coleoptera > Chrysomelidae > Gonioctena > Gonioctena quinquepunctata. Next base: position 309,500 of record JAFIRS010001252.1, on the reverse strand, counting down.
GGGAACCTTCAGGCAATACAATATTTGGATATAACTTCAAATGGAATGTTCTCATTATAATATGACCAATGCTATCTAAAAATATTTTGAATATTTTCTATCAACGCCTATCGTTCAAACTAACCGTCCAACCCCTGAATTGTTCAACTCACTTTGACATTCGCGTACATATCACTTTCATTCTATAACTTCTAAATGACCCTAGTCAAATTACTGCTTGGTTATTTTAACAATAAGGCATTGAATGAATCTTTTTTCATCCCAATTAATTTCAAATGTCGCTAAAAAAATATTATTGTTGATCTCACTGATTATTCATATTATAGTTTTAATAAAAAATCACTTTGTAACGAAGCATTTTTTCCAAGCCCCGTTACTTAAAACGGCTAACCAAAAGTTTGATGTAACTTTGGTACGTACTCGCCTATTTGGGGTTTAGTATCATTTAAAGCTACTGAAACGATCACAAAATCGAGCAAAAGAAAGTTCTGATGCCTTTTTGCACCGTACAAAAAGACTAGAAGACTTCTCTGACTGTTTCTACTATAAGAGTAGAAAAAGTTAAATATTAGTAAAAACGTGGTATACTTTTTCATAAAGGGACAAAAACATAACCTTTTTTTTGGTCCAGTTCTTCTGTCAATTAGACAAAAAAAGCGTATCTCTGAAACAGGATTTTGTTCGATATTTCTTTTAAATCCGGTGGATATAAGACCGAGATTTCATTAGGATCGCTCTCTTCACTTCCAGTCCGAGAACAAGCCCTTTTGGCTTCCGTTCCGAGGAAAAGCTCTTTTCTTCCAGTCCGAGTACAAGTGTCTGTAATCATTAGTTGTTATTTCGGATTGATTTATGTAGTGGGGTATTTTTGTTTAACAAAGAATATCTATTCATAATTCCTATCACTATGATAGCAGGCTATCTCACCAATTGACCGTCATAACTTCATTTATTTTAAATCAATTGACAATCCTACCGTACTCGGGAGAATTTGACATTTTGCATCTATTTCGCTGCTGTGGAGTTTCAATATCCTATAGGAAGAGATCGATGAACCATACGATCCCATAGTGCCCCGAGTTATGTTCTTGGATATTGTCAGGGGTAACAATATGTCAGTTTTTCTAGCTGCTCAGGTTATGATGCATGGCCAAACGAGAGCAGTTGAGCGCGCTAATGAATTAAATCACAAGTTACATTTTTTTTCTCCAGAATTCAGAGTGGAGTTCCTGAAGGTGGTTTTATAAGATACTTGAATTTTCTGAGATAAAGTAATTGTGAATATAATGATAATACACGTGGATGTCTCGTACGCAGAATCGTAGCCATATAACTGCATTCCTGATAAGTTGGTACTCAACTAGGGAGTGTGATAACAACGTAGTTTAGGTTTTGACAAAGAGTGGTGCGAATTATCAACGTGGTGCCGTTTTCTCTTCGTGAAGCCCAAAGTAATTATTACGAGGAGCCCGTGAAGTTTTTTTTGTTTTAAGACGAATTTATAAAGTCATAAAGTTGAAGTGGGTGAATGTGGGTGAATTTAATTCCCACGAAGCCACCAGAAAAACCACGTTCTGAACTAAGATTGTAAAAATGGGAAAATAGGTCTCCGGGATGACGAAGTGAGATATAGCATCTCACAACGGGATTGTGCAATTATATTTTGTTAGAGGTGTTCCAGTTCATGTTCATTGTCGGAACTTACAAATTGATGAGTTTACGTTCATCTCTTCAATTTATTGAATGAAATATATTGTTGAAGTTGAAGTTTAAATAAAATTGTTATATGTAACCACACATTTGGAAGCTTCTATGGAAAGTACCCTTTCTTTTTCAAGCATATAAACTATAGAATCAGAACAGTGTTTGAGTTAGGATCAAGACAGGTCTATCTGACTGTCTGTGCAATCAAAAACAACTGGAGTTCAGTCCCAAGGGCTTCAATAGAAGCCTACAGTACTTCGGAGATTTCAATTGAGTCAGAAAAGCAGTACTCCTGGACATCCGTATCTCCATCTGATGCTACCCCTGGTGAGTGGAGCAAACCACTATACAATTGGCGCTCGAGGGTCGGAGTTGAGTTTTGAAAATTGTTTGAATAAGCGTTTTGGCGTAATAAATAACGTAACGAATCTAGAGATGGTAGTAACTATTCCCGACCCTAGAAATACTTCATGATTTGACTGCTTGCGGTTAGTATTTACACCACTAGTAGGTCATGACCTGCGAAATCGTTTTTATAATACAATTAATAAAAGTAATAGGTGTTGATGAGACTTATTTGGAATGAATATTCCTGAATCTGTGAAAGAAGCATATAGAAAACACAAAATTCAGAGCGGTGGGTACTTGGAAAAGTTTACTTCGACTATTTCCCTTATTATTTTTGGACCAATTAAATGTCTTTTTGCTGTTTTCTACTGATGAATGCACACTAGCCATGCGATGAATGCACAGTAGCTCCTGTCGAAACGGGAATGCAAAAACCGATAGTGCGGCCAATCGGAAAAATATATTTCGGAATTTATTTATTGATTCAGAAATTTCCGTCAATCATGCTAACGAATGTTCAAAAACTTTATTTTTGTATAAGCCTCAACATGTTCGCTGCCTCTCCCGCGTCTACGTGGTCTCAGGTGCGCACGTCGAAGTCACCCGCGAAAACGCGGGTGACTTCTATCTTGTTACGACAGGCCTGCTTCACTACATCGTTGACGTCTGTAGCGAGTGTTCTGCGTAGGAATAATAATAAAGTATAACACGTATGAAATTTGTGTTGGTTTCGATTTTTTGAATTTTCGAACTGTACCACTGAGCGGTCAACTCAAATATTCTCTATCGGGATGAAGCATACTTTAGACTGCGGTATGTGGGAAAATGTTTTGTTATTAACAGTCATGTATATTATTTTTTGTGTGGTATTGCAGTGTTTTGAATTGAGTAACACAAGGGCATGCCTGAGTGGCACGAAAAAACCCAAATACGACTTTAGATCCCAGTGACCCCTAACCATGCAGGAACTCAAACGTTTTGACAACGAATGGAATAATTCCGATAATCAACACTATGATTTGGAAGGTAGTGCATGATTTGGAAGGTAGTGACATTGTATAATGATCCCTATATCGAAAAGAGAAACATGCAATGTTCAGCGTGGCTTTAGCCGGGGAAATAGTTGTTTTCTGTCAGATATTACAAAAATAACTTCATTATTGCCGCAGACTTTTCAATTTCAAGAGAAATATTTCTATTCAATTTTCAATTCAGAATGTTTTCTTATTCCTAAGAGGTTATCTCGAACGATGGTTCCACATCTGATCTCACGAACATTCTGTTCATATCATCAAACAAATCAATCCCCATATCATTATTCAATGGTAGTGATTCTGAAGATGATTTTTTTTAGAGTGAGCGACTAGTCGAGAAGTGATGCCGAAGCTGACCCTGTAATAAAAATACCGGAGCTAATAGTGTATGGATTGGTAATTGTTCATCTGTAAAGCAAATTGTTTCATCTTCTTCTCACCTTAGTTAAAATTTTGTGTTTGCCAAGGATGAACTTAATTTCGTTTGTGAAGAGATTGATTTCTACGTTTATGTTCTTTATTACTCATATCGTTCATGTTTTATTTTCAGTTATTTTCTGTCTTTTCTGTGCCAAAGAAAAATTGTTATATTTAAAAAATATTGAAGATTTTTTATGCAATAAATAAATGTTTCGTTGATCCTTATAATCAGGAATATTTTCTTTGACAGAAAATTACTAAGAACTCAACATTCGCATTTATTTATTAATGAACATTTCAATCAAAAGTTGGAGAGGGATTCAAATCTCTCTAAATGCTTCCTAATATATCTTTGTTATCCGACTCAAATCAAAAGAAAGTACAATTACCATCACATAAGGATATATACAGTACCTACTTGGGTTTCAATTTTGATATCACTTATACTTATAACTGGTATTTATTTATACAGTTTGATTTAGAATTCGAAAAATACAATGATTTTCTGTTTGTCGGCGAAAGGAAAATCAAATAATAATTACTGACACTGACACGAACGAATGAACCTCAAATTAATAAATGGAAGGAGGAGGTGAACAAAAATTATTAATTTTCATGAAGGGTAATTTACAGCGATGTTTCATTTCGTGAAGAGATCTATTATATGTTGATATTGGTATAAAAATGACAGAGTTACATTTTTTTTAATTTTAACAGCCGCCATTTTGAAACTATCCACCCGATATGGCACATTTTCGAAGTTATGCGAAGTATCGATAAAAAGTATTTTTTTGCCGGATTTCGTTCAAATCGATGGAAAAATGTGGCCTCTACTTTGTTAACAATTTCGTTATATCCCATATATAAATATATATATATATATACTTCTGCGGATTTTCTTGGGGTTTCTGATTCGTGGGAATATGAAAAATTCAGTGATTCATATTTGAATTTTTAATGAATTTTTAATACGTTTCATTTCGGGGTTCCAAAACTTCTTCAGTTACATTTGTTTTTTCTGAAAAGGGGGGGGTAACTGTATATATATATATATATATATATATATATATATATATATATATATATATACATATGTGGGTATTGTTTGCTGACTAGTTAGGTAAATAACTAGGGATATTGGGGTGAGCAGCAAATATAAAGTAAACTCTTAAAGGTTTATCCAAGCTTTCGGAAATGTTCATTTCCATCATCAGGGAGAAACTTGAGGTTGGTTTCAATGATATTGAACATATTCATCTAACATGGTGATACATTGTTTAAAATTAGATAAATATAAATGTGTATCTCTTGTGGTGTGAGTACACACAGAGTTATATTTATTTAATGATTTTATTTTTATTTTGTAAATTCTTTTTTTAGAATATGCATTTTAAATATTGTTATACCTGACATTCCAAATGCATATTGTGAAAAAACGTATGAAAAAATAAAAATAAAATGTTGAAAAGAGAATTGAGTTATCTTTTCAACGATATGCCACTTGACCCCCCATGCCATTTGAAAGTTGATGTGCCCCTTCGCGCCATCTATCGAGTAATCACATTTCAAAAAGCAGCATCGGTGATATCATTCAAAACAGTTTTTGTCCCAGTGTTCTACGTCGAACCGTTCAAAAGTTAACCCGGGGGGACTATAAAAAGCCGCACTGTATATAAATATATATATATATATATATATATATATATATATATATATATATATATATATATATATATACAACTGAGGGACATACTTGAAATGTGAGCTCATCTCATATTGGTTGCACTTGTATGTAAAAAAATGTGGTTTTACTGTTTTATCTCCGGTTTCAATCATCGTAGCGAAGAAAAGTACATACCAGTTTCTGGTATAAGCGTTCAAACACAAAAAGTCTTGAAATCGAACCTTTCGAGGACCAAAACTACAGAACGCGGACAGGAGCCCCACAATCCATTTCAACACATATTTATATATATATATATATATATATATATATATATTTATATATATATATATATATATATATATATATTAACCAAAACTACAGAACGTGGACAGGAGCCCCACAATCCATTTCAACACATATTTATATATATATATATGTATATATTTATATATATATATATATATATATATTATATATATATATATATATATATATATTTATATATATATATATATATATATATATTAATATATATATATTATTCTTTAGTTTCTTGACCACATATATATTTTCTTAAATTTCTCGTAATAAAGGTCTGATTCAGTCAATTTAGATAACTTTTTTTAACGACGTTTCGACATGGTATTTGTCATCATCAGGTTAAAACACTGAAATTGAAAATATGGAGTTTGGGACATATTTAACTTAACACAATACATACAGCTGAATAAGCCACGGATCTCAAGAGAGGTGAATAATTCAGTAATAGCATTCGCAGAAATTTAGGTAGTGGCGATCTGGTCTAGTGGATAGGCATCTGCATACCACGTAGACGGTTCGGGTGCGAATCTGGTTATTGTAACTTTTTTTTTCATAATCCATTCACGGAACAAAAAATATTTTATTTCATAATGAATTTATATATATTTTTCATGTTTTTCAGTGAGTTAAAATGCGGGGAATGATCATTATTTACTGCTATAAGTTTATAATGTATAATTATAATTCAAATCAAAATCAAATCAAAATTCATTCAATATATAATACAATATTTGTCATTAGTACCATTCTCAATTTGGTTTACAATTCTAATATCTATAATGACTATTTTTTATTTAACAAATGGTATTCTATATTCAGATATGCATTACTGGAGCAGACTCACGCTAGGCTCAGAAGCCTGTGTTGTGATATCTAATTCAGTAAGGCATTTACCATGTAGTTTTTTATGAATGGCATTCGTATGCAGGGTGAAGATTTAGATTAAGTTACAGATTAGGATTCAAATGAGATTGGACAATTCAAGACGTGTTGGTTTTTCTCAAACGACATTTACAATTTGGTATGTAATTATTGTGAAAGAAGGTGCAAAACTTATTTGTATGTATGACACACATTTACAAATATGTAATTCCGTAAAAAAGTGGAAATTTGTCAGGGTGATTTTGTACATGGTTGGTTGGTTGGTTGGGTGGTTGAAAGCCGACGAGCCAGAGACAGGGTTGGCACTTAGCTTCCCTTGACACTGCGACCAGCTGGGGTCTATTGTATCACTCTGTCGTCAGTGGTTCCTCATTCAAACAGATTTGTGCCTTCAATTAGGTTTAGGAGCCTGTTGATAAGGTTCTTCGGATTCATGCCTGTTTCCGGGCTGATCTCTCCAAAGATTCTGTGTTGCCTACTACTTAGGGCGTCACAGTCGAAGATAATATGAGAGGCTGTTTCCTCCTCTTCATCACATAGCCTACACTCCACGGTTTCCCTGCGTACTCCCATGGTGCTTAGGTGTTTTCTTAGGTCGCAGTGTCCAGTCAACAGACCTATTATTATACGAGCCTTCGTTCTGTTCAGGTTCAGAAGGTCCGCCGTCAGAGTCCGGTTTGGCTGCTCTACCATGACTTTGCTGTGTGTTTGCCCGACAGTTTGATCCCAATATTGTTGGTGTCGTCTTTTTATCCACTCGTCAATCAGGGTCCTGCATCGGTTTTTGCTAATCCCATGTACAGGTTCTGGCCCTGTGAATGACGTTTCAGATGCTTGTCTAGCCAACTGGTCCGCTTTGACGTTGCCTTCTATGCCTCTATGACCTGGCACCCACATCAAGGTGACCTTGTTGTGTTTTGCCAGCTCGATGAGGTTCTGGAGGCAGTCCCAGACCAGTTTGGACTCCATCTGTATAGAGTTGAGTGCTTTGATAGCACTTTGACAGTCAGCTTGGAATATCGTGGAGCAATTGCCAAGTGGTATTATGTATGTATTATGATTTTGTACATACTTTTTCATTTCTTTTTTGAATATTTTTGGGCCATAGAAAAAAATAGTATATTAAAGTATAAGTGGATAAAAAGGGCTTTAAAACACGCGCGATTTTTCGAGCATGACGGCGCAGCCGGAGTGCTCGAAATAGAGCAAGTGTTTTTAAGACCAGTTATCCACGAATACTTTACGTTATTTTTTTTTATTGGTGCACTTTGAAATCATATATACTGGTATTATTACTACAAAAAATAGAAATAAGAACTAATAATGCAAGAAGGTTGAATTCGTGATGTGACATCAGTATACCTTTCGTTGTCATGGAATTGAGAAAAACATTCATTTGCAATTTGTTACCAAAGATCAATATTTGTTGTCACCAGAGCTCAAAAATGAATTATTCTAATATCGATTTTTTGAATAGTGAGGCAGAATCGCGGTTAATACCGCGAAAATCCAGTGATATATATAAAAAAGAATATGAAAAGTTCATCAAATGGATGGAGGAGCACATATAAATGAACGAATTGTGAGTAATATGTTATTTGACGTTACAAGGTACTCCTGTCAGATCAATAATCAAAAATATGTCATTTAGACTTCACGTTTCTCGATTTGTTGATGTTGTCATGGTAACCTTTAAAAAACGCGCGTTTTTTAAAGTTCGATTTAAACACGCTGAGGCGTGCTTTAAATGGGTAAAAAGGGACACCAATTAAAAAAAGGATTTTGTGTGACAGTTTTATTGAAAAACTCGGTTTGTAACTCCAAGTTCATTTTTGATCGGGTTTCTTTTGAATGTATGTGTGTGTATTTTTTTGTGTATGGAACATTCTTAATAGGCAGTTATAAGTGTACCGTGAGTGAATATTGGAAATGTTAGTTTCTTGATATAACTTATTTGTGGACAACAGTCTATTTTTTTGAAAATTATTCTCAGTAAAATGTTGAAGAAACAATTGAGTAATTTGTATATATGAAACAGTCGTGGAAAAATATTTTTACATAATATTGTATTTCGAATGATGCTCACAATATTGTTGTTGATCGTATTGAGTATATTATGATTTTGATTAATAATCACTTCATGACTGATTCGCGGTTTGTCACGACCTTGAAAATAGTTTTTCTAATAGTATCAAGAGAAGTGATGAATCTGATGAGACTTATTTGGCCTTGATGAATAAATATTTCTCAATCTGAGGAACAAAGCATATAGGAAACACGGAGCCGTCATTATTCGAACCCATTTCTTGTATTTTGGAACGAATTGTAGTAACTTTTTTCTGTTAAAAATTCAAATAAATCATGAGTTTTGAAATTTTTATCAAGTTCTCAATGTGTAAATATCAGCATCAAATATCATTGGGATTCGATTCGATATTGTTTTGCGATGAATCCTGTCAGAATTATATGTCAACACATTCAATTCCATATAGGGAAACAGGAAATTCAACATTGATTAAATGGAGGTTTTTCAACTCACTATCACAGGGATTTGACATTTCAATTGAAATATATATTTTTCAGCACGTTAAAAACCTCAGATTTTCAAGAAAGGCAATGAATAATTCAAATCCGTTATTTTCGTAACATCAACAATAATTCTCATGGACTAGTGTATACCGCATCATTCTCTCACCCCCATAGTGTTCAATTCCTAGATAGAAGACATCAATGTAGAACTTCTCAAAAATGTACTTAGAGAGAAAGTTTACAACCAAAGCATCGAGAGATATAGAAAAGATAGGAAAGATGAAATAGGAAGACTGAATAACATATTAAATGCATATCTTAAGACCCCAAGCAAAAAGGGGAAAAGAAAAGAAGTATTCCCAGAGTTAGTCACAAAGGAGAACTCTAACAATTTCATTACATTACTGAAAACTCCTAAACAAGAGACTGTACAGCAAGGAGAAAATATCTAACAAATTCCATCTTCAGCCCAGGCTGGGACATCTACGGAAGAAATGGAAGCAGAACTATCGGAAGACCATAGCAAGAAAATAACGCAAACAATTTGCATACCAATGGGCAAAACACAGCAACCACCCTCAGGAAAGAGCCCCCCAATACACAGGGAAACCGATCTCACAAATTCAAACGGATTGCAGCTTATCGAAGAAGGAAAGGCTAGTTCCAATAAATACAAAAGTAGTGAAACGCAATATCCCAGCGTCACCCCCTAGAGAAAAGGCCTGAAATGAAACAATGGAAGGAAAAACAGAAGCAACGAACAACAAGACCAAATTAGACTTCCCATAAGTCGAAATGATGCAATTCAAGTGGCCAATCTGCAAAGAAGAGGACCGAAGGAGATCCCTGGTTCTCCATCCCTCCCAATACAAGTGAGCTCGAATGTAGCGCGGGTTCGGTGGAGAAAACAGGGGTATAGATGGTATAACAATTAGGATCAAAAGCTAAGAGCAATTTATCAACATTGCCAAAATTATCCAGGCGCTTGATAACTCAAGGACAGATTTAGAGAGCGCTAAAAATAAACAAGAGTAATTGATAGCATTCTACAACTTTTCAGTGGGGGAGGATGATACGTTTTATTGCCAGTAGAGTCATGTATGTTGAATATTGATGGGGTCAGCAATAGGTACTTGCTTCTTGTTGACTTCATCAATACCCATAACGTTGATTCAATGCTCCTGTCTGAGACCAAGCTCCGACAGGAGCTTGACCTTAGACTGAGAGAATTAACGGTAATTAGGGCTGAGAGGCCCAACACACATAGGGCGGGGGGCGCAGCCATTATGGTAAGAAACGGTATTTCATATAACGAAATTCAAAACATACGATCATCTATCGAGCATGTAGGGATCAGTCTCGAGGATGGCACTTGGTTGTACTCGATATACAATCCTTCCAGAAATAACTGCACTGCTCTGGACTTAGATTACCTATTAAATGTTGGACAACAAGTCATCCTTGCCGGAGACTTCAACGCAAATCTTCCTGAGTGAAACTGTATCAATCAGCCAAATAGAAATGGTCATGCATTGTGGGAATATTTGAAGATTTAATATATCATCATAGTGTTTTCTGATCAACCGACCCACTTTCCAAATAATGGGCCCTCGCCTACCACTATCGATCTGGTCATTGATGGAGATTTGGGAGATATTAATATAGTCAATGCACTAACCTCTGACTACGACCCAGTCGTGTTCCTACTTAACAACAGAGGCAACCCTAGAGTCACCAAAAAACTTACGACTATCAGGAATCTGATAAATTACAAAACGACAATGAATCCAAGAATAACCAAAGATAAGATACCAAGAAGTAAGTGAATTTGTTAACGACATACAGACATCGAGAGATGAAACTACCAGAACGATAGTGGTACAAGCAGATCGGGATCCTCTTCCAAAACACATAAGAAACCTCATAATACTCAAAAAAGGGGAAAGAAAAGAGTGGCAAACAACAAGTAATATCATTTATAGGGACAACTATCAAAGTTTGCCAACGTGGTAAGGCGAGAGATTAAACGTTTTAACGACGAATCGTGGAAGAGGAAAGTAGAGATGCTATCTATGGGGGATGGCAAAACGTATCAAGAAAAGATATGAGCCCATGCCGAGCATAAAGAGTGATCCAACACGGGCGGTGACCGATTATGAGCAGGTGTAGTTGTTCGCCGAATATTTCCACAATTTTCATGTTACACCAGCAGACATATCGAAAGAGCAAAAAAGGGACACAATCATTGCGAACGAGGTCAGAAAAATGGATTATGTAAAAATTAATTCCAGAAACCTTGCTTAAATGATTACCAATTATCAATAAATTACCAAGAAACAAGGCTCCAGGGCCGGACGGCATTGATGCATTTCAGCTCAGGAACTTGCCCAAAGAGTCTGTGATCCAACTAATATATTAAGTCAACTCCATAATCAAATTTCAGTACTATCCAGAGGGTCTGAAACAAGTAATAATGATTCCCATTTTAAAACAAGGTAAGAACAAAAACAAGGTAGATGGCTACAGACCCATCTCTCTATTGAGCACTGTTGCCAAAATTGTCGATAAATTACTACTCAAATGTTTTTTCCGCCGGAGGAGCAGTTCGAATTCAGGAGAGGTAGATCAACCACCTCGCAAGTGGTTCGAGTTACCGACGGGGTGGGTGTATTTTCAATAGTTAAACAATGCATTATTTTTCTTCCTCATCAAATGATATTTGTGTTGCTGTTCGAATTCTCTATATTTTTGCTCAATCATTGTGCTAAGAGAAATTTCAACTCGTGTAAATTTCAATCTTATTGACAAAGATCAAACTCCTTCGAATAACGCTTTCGTGGTTTGATCAATGGAAATTTCTAGCCAGAATACTTTCACAAAATTTGGAAAATGTATGTGCGATAAGCTAGCACTGAAACATTCTTAAATTTAATACTATTGTTGAGTCGTGGGACTTGGAATTATTTGAAACTTCGAGAAAATTCTTGATGAAATATCCAAAGTACCAGTAAATGCGAAAATGTATAGGACTATAGTCGCTACATTTTGCAAAGAGCAAGAAATGCTAGGTGTATTATTATAATTTATTGCACTACCACTAACAGTTGATAGCCAAAAAAAAGAAATACATTTTTCCCATGAAAAAAAAAGGGGAAGAAAAAAAAATCAACCTAACTTACCTACGTTCGCCTACTGCTGAAATATTCCACCGCCACGATGCATACAGTGTTACCATCAAAACACCAACTAGGTCAGTATTTCTCGCATAACTTTCACGTGATCATGTTTTCATATTGTGCTTTGAAATTGTTTATTTCTTCTAAACAGCTTAGATAATAACCTAAAAAGCTAACACTTTTGAAAGCATTCTCGATTGAATTGAATATTGAATATTAATATTTTTCTGAAAATTCATTTATGTTTTGTAATATATGAAAGGAAACAACTACTTTCCCGGCGGAAGCCACGCATTCAAACTATATCTGATAAATATTGTGGAAGGACCCTAACTCAAAAGAAAAAGTCTGAAATTAAAAATTTGCATTTTTATTCAGATAATTATTTGATTTTCTATTCAAGTCTTAATTAAGAACTCACACAGATTAGTGAGGCAAAGAAGAGTGTTTTTCAAAATAGAATACCCACCAGAAATCAGTGATTTCTGATGAGTACTGTGTTCCAATGCGAAGACATAGAATAATTCACATTTATCTCATTATTTGCAATAACTACGAATAAAAAAGTTTGAGAGATTAAAACATAAGACGATTATATTTTGTTGGGAATTCCTGATGCAACTTATTTTCCGAATACTAATACCGCGGTTACAAAGGTTATATAAGCAAAGTCAAGGCTAGTAAACAAATGAACTTCGTCCGTTTCATCTGCATGCTATTAACAGTAGTTATTATTAATCTCATTTGATGGTGTAGCTTTTACGAAGTTCACATCAACATGATCTTCTAATAACTTCGGAAACCAAATATAATCGAATGCGTTTATTGTGTAATCAATATCTTCAATTACGGCCTAGTTCCTGTGAGTTAAAAGTGCAATGGACAAAGTGTTTTTCATTAGCGTAGTTTTATTAGGAACAGTCACTGAGAAGGCCCATGCAAAGGTTTTCACGAAATGTGGACTGGCCCAGGAACTTGTGAGTTGTGGTTTTGAAAAAACGTTTGTGGGAAACTGTGAGTTGTATACTATCACGTTTTATTTATGTTTTTCTCATAGCTCGTAGACACTTCTGATTTGTTCAATGCATAGGAAGTAAAATTTCGAAACAGCTTTTTTGGATAGTTATCCTACTAATTTTTTGACAGAACTCATTATATTTCAATAGGAATTTTTATCAGCACGCAAATATAAAACAATATTGTTGAAAAACAATTAACTTTTGTTCTAGGGGTATGTCTAATAGAAAGTGAAAGTGGAAAAGACACCACAAAGTAGGTGGTCAAAGCAAATGGTGGTAAAGCTTTGGGGTTGTTTCAGGTGAGTTATCATCATTATAAATGATAGACGGGGGCATTTCAATAGGAAATGAAATATTGTTTGTTTTGCTGAATTGAATTGCAACAGAAACAATGTGTTTTTTATTATATCCAATCACAGGCTATGAGCTATATACGTCATATATAGAAAAACTATCACAACTTTTGGATGGATATTTTTTATTTGGCATAGAAATAATAGACGAAATACCCAATTGAGTGATGTGATGGAAATAGCCAAATAACTTCGGGTAACGATGTTTTAACTGAAAAACAATTCAATTCGAAAATGGGACAACCTGTATTTTCCTCATATTAAAATACAACATGCCAAAAAACATATGTATCATTGCTTGAATTTCATTTCAATTGACATTTGTTCCAATTGTACCATTTGTATTTTAATTCTAGATATTGTCAAAATTGTTAAATATCGCTCAGTAAACACCTACGGGTATCAGTTTTTTTTGCAGTTATCGTGACGAAACACGTGATATTCGTCATCAAGTTTAACAAATTGGTTTCATAGGGAATACAAGTTTTTCATCAGCAACCCTATATAGACCAACCAGAGATTTAATTGGATGAATAAAAGATGCAAAAAGTCATATGCACATTTTCGTAAAAATTGTATTAAACCTACCAAAAAATAAAAACTGAAAAATCACATTCGTGCAATGAGTTTTATTTACATTTTAAAATTCAGGTTTTCTTGCCCAAAAACTCAATATTGGACGTTGGCTATTTCGAATGTTACATTACCTGATTCAAAATTTTCTTTTTGATTCTTATACAAAAAATGTCGAAAAACGTTTTTTCAATCAAAACCTATGACAGTGTTTTCGTTTCCTGGTCCATCCAGTTTTCATAAAAATGTCACACACACATATCTACAAACATATTCATTTACTCACACATATCTTCAAACATTTTTTGTACACGCTCCACAAAATGCCTACTTTGGATACTGAAAAGATTTCACAAAATAGAACTTTATAGGACTTGTACTCAAAGTCGTCATATTTGAGCTGGCTCTTTTTGTTCATTCAGAAAACTTATCATTACTATCCTCAAGACGTTTCATGAGACGCAATAAACTATAGTTTATTTAAAATACTTGATTCAGCAAAAATATATATTAATATTTCAAGTATCGCTTGCTACATTTTTGCACAGCTTCCTTACCCTATAGTGTATGGATGGTAATTAAAGATGTATCAGCGAATCTGAAGAGAGAATTATGAAAATAATAAAATATATTTATGCGTGCATGTATCTGTTCGATTTTTGCGGGTATTTGTACCTAAACCAAAAGAAATTTGCTGGATTATATTTCTCCAAGAATTTTACATTTTTTCAACTTGACTTGACAAATTTGAGAATAATACACAGGAAAAAAATTTTTTTTTTGAACTTTTGCATTTTTTTTAATGTCTATATATGTCAGAGGACGTCATCCCCATATTTCGGACTCGGCTTGCGCCTTGTCCGCAAATATTCTGAATCCTTCGCTAAAGACTCATTCCCCGTACTTGTTACATAGACTACTATTGTATACATACTCTGCAAAAATACATTGAGTTAAATATATTTATACAAGTATATCTATTAACAAAACTAGCTTTCAAAAATTGAAACATCTTTGATTGAAAGTTAGAGAAAAAAAGAAACGAAAGTCTGTACGACAAAAAAAATAAATGAAATGAATAAAAAAAATCCATTCTATTTCTTTATTCAGCCTCAATTGGGAACTTACTGTGGTAAATGAGGCAAATGAGAATATTTAGAAAGAAGTTTTCACCAGAATTAACTTGTTCATTCAGAGGATATTGCGATATTAATAATGGGTATGTTTTTGCCCCCTGGGGGTGTTTAATCTCCATAGGGATGTAGTTTCCAAAGTTCCTGTTAGACCTCGTGCCTAAATCGAAGAAAGAACTTCTTTGACGAATGTCTACTGGAAGTTTAGGAGATTCAATGGTGGGTTAGTCAGTAAATAAGTGGTATTTCAATTTTCTGTATCGAAATTGGTCCCAAAAAAATCAATTATTGATGGAACAGAAGTGCTATTGGGAAATTTTTCAATAACAACTAACGAAATGTCTTGAGGATGTGATACAACTTCCTGAGGTTGTTAGGTATAATTCATAATAGGTTTTTCTTCCATAACTGTTGGAGTGGTGGCGTCTAGACATTGCAACACTTCCTCATAACTTATGAACCCAAAATTTCAACTCTATAGTGCTATGTACTCTCCTAATGAGTTACTTCGCGAAAAGGGATAAACAATATTTCTGTGAATGCACTTAGGTGGAAGTTCTCATTCTTCTGGATTTCAAATTATCAATTGTTATTCTGGTGAGAATACTTGTGAAGATTGTCAGAATTCGAAGGTACACTGATTATAACTCAGTGCTAATTAAAAAAGTGAAGAAGTAAATATTTTTATTTATTCAATGCATTTAAATATGATCCACTCAATAAAGGGTAGAAAACAGTGTGACATCATTCACATTTCAGTATTGAAACTTCACGGTTGATTACCCAAATTTCTAATAATTTGAAGATATGTGCTCTCTACTCCACTACCGTTAGATACACACTTTCTACTAGTGATACCAAAGCTGGATTCTACTGGCGATAGCAAAGCTGGATTTATAGATTGCTATTGCTGCAGTCAGCGTCGCTACTCAGTTGGGAAAATTCAGATCATTTTATGCTCTTTCCTCAGACTGTGTAGAGCGCATGAGCATACTCTGTCAGTATGAAATTTGACACTTGTCAACGTCAAATTTCTTATTCTTCTTATTTCGGGGAACTAGAAGTGGATCAAATTTAATTTGCAAGATTCAGATCGAGACAGGTGAAACTAAATAAGAGCTTGTAATAATAGATATTACCAACATAGCAAATTGATATTAATATATATATACACAATGTCGCCGGAAATTGAAATGCATCTGTGTAGCGGCAGTAATATTATGTTTGATTTAGGACAACTTTGAAAACATAAGATTAGCTTCTCTCTTATAATTCCATCTTCCAGCTTCGGACGTAACGTAACTGCTGCCTTAGTAACTTTACGACATAATTTGTTCCGATTGTGTATATTCTACATTGTATTTTACGATATTCATACTTTGTATGAAGTAGGACAACAGTAAACCACATTTCCTAGTCATAACAAAAATAACTATCAAAAATAGACTAGACGGGCCTTGTGTCTACTACCGTCAGTGTTTCTTTCAGATTTCGTATCATGTATATCTTTTCAATGAAATCAAAGTTCAATTGCAAGCTCTGACCTATGTTAGTTAGTAACTGATATGCAAAATAAATGAATAATTGTAAAATGTTTTTCAGATAGGAATTAAATTATTTCGTTTTCCTATTGAACTGAATTGAAAATTTCTGTGGAGTGAGAAAATCATTTTTCCATGAGAGATATCAATAGAAAATGTATTCAAGAAATGCTACAAATTGCGTACAAAATACTTTTGTTTCAGATAAACAGCAAGGAATGGTGTCAATTTGGAAGACCCGGAGGAAAATGTAATATGAAATGTGAAGGTATAATTGGTTATTTCTGCGTGACTTTGGCTAAGGCTTCAGTACTACGACCACCAAGCATATAACCTCATTGAAATGTTTCGTATATATTTCATGATTTCTGAAAACCCACGCAAAGTCTGTCATAAGTTCATGAAAAAGTGACAAAAAAGAGTTAGTCATGCAATAAAATTGGTGGTGACATCACTGAATTTTCAGCCGAATCCCTCCATTATATTTCATAGTGGATAATATCATTCAAAATCTCCTATTTAATATGCACTGTTAGTGTTCAACCACTATGAAATAATTTCAATGATTCCACACAGATCTCAGAAATGAATAGTTCATTCAATACTTGTGATTGTTTCATGTCAACCCAGTGCCTCCAAAAATAAATCCAGAAAATTTTCTTTATTAACTTCTTTTGAAAAAAATCTGTGTCATTCGGAAAATAGTAACCAGAATGGAAAACACTGTGGACTTGAACGACAGGAATGTTGAATCCGTTAAAAGTTTTCTTATGAAACAAACTCAACTTTTTTGAGAAGAAGTATTCAATTAAATATACTGAATGTAGTATCTTCCACAGATTTCCTCGACGATGACATTGCCAAGGATTCAGTTTGTGCCAAAAAAATTCAGTCAGAGTTGGGTTTCCGTTACTGGGAAGGATGGACAAGAAGCTGCTATGGACGGAGCTACCCATCTACGATTGTTGCTTCTTGTTTTCCCGCATAGAATTTAAATTGAATTCTATTGAGTTTCGAGAGGATTTCAGGAATAAATTGTGATATATGTGTTTGACATCACTTCAGATCGATAATATAATATTTGTTTTGTCGATTGATTTCATGACCTCTTGGTTTCGATAATTTCCTGGAACTTTTTCTGGCACATCATAATAAAAATCTAGAAACCATGATAAGTACCAACGAAAAACAAACTGTCAATGGAAACAGATCAGCCAACTCAGATAACCCGTGTAGACTAGTCAAGAAGTAAGTTTTCTGCGGAAAATAGTTCCAAGTCTCCAAAAAATACGAGCAATTGCTTATTCGAATTGGGATGCAAGTTTTTTTTTGTATTTTTTGCTGACGGAATTTGAAAATGTTATTAACAAGAAACAAAAACAGTTTTATAGGAATAACTCAAACACTATAAGTGATAGCGAAAAAAGATTCCTAAAGAGGAGAAAATTTGCAATAAAAAAATTTGGAATTCCTGAACTCTATCTCCATTATTAATCATTTTAATTTTACGCTGGAAATAGGGCTCCGCGCGACCGCTACGCAGGCGCGTGCCGTCTCTGAAGAGAGTACACCACATAAAATATTTTTTGTTATAGTAATAAATATCAATTTAAAAATTTGAGTTAATTATCATGTGTTTTTAACACCGAAAAAACAAGGTCCCGTTGAAAATAAAAATTCAGTTTATTTGTTAATTAGTCCTTATCCTTATAGATCTAAAAAAGTTTCGCTCTTTGGAGCCTTGTTATACATATATATACTCAACAAGTTTTCAAAAATTGTTTATTTTGTTTATTATAATTTTTTTAAAGTAAAAAATTTAAAAAAAATAATTTTTTGTATTCAATTGTTTTGCTATTGCTGGTTTCGATTCAAACGAATGCATTTAATAACAAAAAAAAATTTTAAGACAACGAATTTATTAATATATTGTTTTAATTTTTTTTTGCCATTTTGTTGTCTAGAGAATATAATGATTAAAAAAAAATCTCATTGTCTATAATCGTTTTTTTATTACCATCTTAAATTTTTAAAAAAATTAACCTTTAAAAATAACAAAAAAATAAAAAAAATTAATAAAAATTTAATTGTTTATTAAGTTAACAATTTTTTATTAACAAATTCAAAATCTCATTATAGATTTTTTCTGAAATTACGGTAAATAAAAGTTGCAGACGCCACTTAATTTTTTAAGTAACAAACCACTGTAGCTTTTGAACCATTGAATATACAGTTATTAACATCTGGAATGATTTCATAGAACATTAGTTGATCTCTCAAATAAACTTTTCACAAGTCTGTATCTGTCAAGGTTTCCTGTTTATATGTTTATTATTTTTAAGGAAAAAAAATATTTAATCAATTCTTAAAATAATGGAAATATAAAAAAACAGTTATCAACAATAAGATTTTTTTTTCGAGGAAAAAACTTTTTTAATAATTATTATATTCTCTTGACAACAAAATAGCAATTTTTTTTTTTAATATTAAACTAATCATTTGTTCATGAAATGTCCTAAAAAGTATTTTTCGAATGTTATTGAATGCCTTCGTGTGATGCAAGAACAGCAATAACAAAATATGGTCTATTTTTTTTTTAATTTATAATTTTTTGTTAAATTCAAAAAAAAATAATTATAACGTGCTCTTGGCAAGTATTTTATATATATATATATATATATATATATAAGAAGGAATCCAAGGAGCGAATAAAATTTAGGGCTATTATTTGAACATTTCTGCCGTTTTTTATGAAAACCGAGGACTGTAAAATAAGGACCAATCGAAAAGTGCCTAGGTTGTTGGAAAATAAACTTTTTTTTTTCTAGGGAGCCTTGTTCATTCGAAAATTGAAAACACAGCCTTATTCATTCATTTTCAAATTGATATTTGATACGATAACAAAAAATATTGGTGTACGGCGCGCGCATGCCGTATATATGTTCCACTTGTCATACAACATAGAGTACACATTTATATTTATATAAGTTCAAACAACGCTAATGTAGTTTTAGTAACTTTGAACTTCGTTTTATTCCTTGATCTACGTTTTTTTTCTCTTGTGATAAAATGCTGGCCATAGTTGACTGTTGGAGGCATTATATCGGAGGTAATTTCCAGAACGCTATGACTTTTAGTGTCAGGCGGCAGTTTGCTATGATCCGTATAAGTCTGTTGTGTGCAACTAGCAATATGAACTGCACTGTATTTTATCCATCTCGCCACTCTCTCCAGAGGAATATAGAGAAAAGTCTAGAAGGATTTCCATATTGGGTGACGGTGTGGTGCTGATAGCTCCAGTGATCGCCATACAGTCATGTCTATGACACTAGAGAGTTTGCTTGGACCGTTTGCTGTGAAGCTTTCGGTCATCAAGCGATGGCTCCATATGTGATAACTGGTCTAATAATCATCAATAAATGTGCCCCCGAACTAACACCTGTTCTTTGCAAGTTGTTCAACCATTCTTACAATTTGGGGGTATTTCCGTCCAATTGGAAAATTGCAAGAGTACAGCCAGTCCCTAAAAAAGGCGAAAATGCCCTACCTAGCAACTACAGACCCATCGCACTGCTATCTATTATTTCAAAGGTCATGGAAAAAGCCATCAACATCGAGCTCATGAAATATCTGGAAGACTCAGGAATTGTCAACGATAGGCAATATGGCTTCCGCCATCAGAGATCAACTGGTGACCTGCTCGCTTACGTCTCACATATATGGCAGCTATCTATTGAAAAATATGGAGAAACTTTAGCTGTGGCATTAGATATCTCCAAGGCGTTCGATCGAGTTTGGCACCAGGGACTCCTCGCCAAGCTTCCGTCTTATGGCTTGCCCCCTCAGCTGTGTTCTCTGCTTGCTAGTTTTCTCTCAAACAGGTCTCTCCATGTAGTGGTCGATGGAGTTTCATCTGACACTCTACTCATAAATGTTGGTGTTCCGCAAGGATCCATTCTCGCACCAACACTATTTCTACTTCACATCAACGACCTGTTGAAAGCAACTTCATGTCCAGTACACAGCTTTGCCGATGATAGTACCCTCCATACCGCTTTCTCTTCCAGGGCCCCTATATCAGCCCGTGAATCCAGAAATGAACGAGGAAGAAATGTTAATAATATAAATATGGACTTAGCAACAATTCTCGAATGGGGATCTAATAACTTGGTAGAATTCAATGCAAACAAAACACAAGCATGTCTTTTCTCTAGAAAAGCCGATCTCACTGTGCCTAACATAACTTTGTCAGGAGTAACCATACCACTGAAGCCATCCATATCGATGCTTGGTATTACTATCAGCAATAACCTTTCCTGGGAAAATCACGTGAGGTCCATTGCCAAAAGTACATCCCAAAAACTTGGTTTTCTGTTTCGTGCCAAGAGCTATTTCACCCCCAGTCAGCTGCTTATGATCTATAAGGCACAGATCCGACCTGTCCTGGAATACTGTTCCCATATTTGGAGTGCGGCACCTAAACATATCCTGGGGCTATTGGATTCTGTCCAAAAAAGGGCAATTCGTCCCGTCGGTGATGCCTCGCTTACAAACTTGCTCACTTGTCTGGAACACCGTAGAAAAGTTGGCGATTTGTCTCTATTTTATAGATATTTTCAAGGGCGATGCTCTTCTGAAATATCAACAATCGTTCCTGCTTTGGCAGTCTCTTCGAGATTAACCCTTCAAGTTCAGTCATCACACCCCTTCGTGGTCACTTTGGAGACCTGCAGAACATCACTTTCCAAAGACTCGTTCATCCAACGAACAGCGAGGCTTTGGAACTCATTGCCTAGGGAGGTGTTCCCCGAGGCATACAACCTTCAGAAATTTAAGAAGAACACCAACTCCTACCTTCTTTCCCTAGGTTCCTGTTCTCTGAACATTACAGGATATCCTTTTTCGTGGGAACCAGAACATAAAAAAAAAAAAATTGTTGGAGCCTATTCCCCAAAATTTTTCACGAATCCTTCGTCATATCCATAAGGATAATTTGGCTTCGTGGAGAACCTTTTCCAAGTGAGCGTTCTTTGTTAGTTTTTCAACCAATATTATACCTAGATATCTCACTTTCGCTCCAAGGTAGTCAATTGTGTTGAATTCAGGAATTGGAATATTTTTCATTATTCAGTACTCTTCCATCACCTCCGGTTCCATCCGAAACGACCCCCAACTTGGTAATTTGAAATGGAAAGCCCTGTACATTTGTACTTTTTTGAATTCTCGGGACGATTCTGAGTACGATCACATAGTGTTGGGACGAAAAATTGGTTAATTTGATTTTTGAGAAGCATTTTCATTTTCGCATCTATAGTACATTGGACCCAACCAGTTGACTACCTATGGGTTTGATACTTCCAAAACCACTTATTCTAAAGAAAGTCAATTTTGTCAAATAACATCATCTTCCAGACACACATTTCTCAGATTCTAATTTTCATGACGGATCCATTAATGGTTTTGAATCGAAAACTGATTCGATAACAATACACGTATTGTTTGTCGAAAAATTATAGGGAAATTGGGGTATATCGCTCATCAAGTACGCTGTGGATAAAATTAAATAAAACTGAACTGAAAAACATCAATTTTCACATAACAAAAGTTCATAATGTGTTATAACAAAAAAAAAACTACCCATCATATCAGGATTAGTTGAAGTGGATTAAATCTTCGAAGTGCATTCCGCCAATTTGGCAACATTGAACCGGTTCATTGAAAAGTTCATGACATGGATGGTATTATGAGGCGAATCCCCATCTTGTTGAGAATACATCACTTCAGAAAAGTCCATAAATAATTCTTCAATATCATTGTGAAGCAATTCTAAATACCTTAAGCCTGTCAACTGTCCTTGAAATGAAATTGGTCCAAATACTTCACCCCAGCCCATACGTTGACTCCGGATCTTTCTTGAAAATTACTTTCTCTCATTAAATGCTGATTTTGTTCCTTCCAATATCTGCAGTTTTGTCTGTTACACATTCCAATGTTCGTGAATCATCACTCGTCGGAAAACAAATCGAAGGAACAAAGTCGGGATCAGCAGTATTCTTCTGGAGTAACCAATCATAATGAACTAATCTTCGATTTTCATAATTTTCATAAACATTCTGGTACACTTGATACTCAAATGATCTGTTTCCAAGCTTTTTCTAAATCTTTCTTGCTGACTCATGACTAATTCGTAACTCATGACTAATTTCCCTAGTAGAAGCGGTAGGATCTTCTTCTACAAATGCTATAACATTGTATTCCGTCACGTCATCAATGATGAAAGTTTCATGGTCGGCAGTTCCTTATCTGAGTTGTTTCTCCACAACGGGAAAATATTGAAAACATGGATGATTTTTAATGGAATACCGCTCAGCCTACAAAGTTGCTAAGATGCCCGATGTTTTTCTTGCACTCACCATAAATTAATATCTTGTCCTCTTTATCATCTCTTGTATACATATCTGTTGAAAATTTTTACTTAGACTTGAAGTATCTAGAATTTTTTTGCTGGTGAAGTTGATGTGAATTGATTGTTAAATTAATTTGGCTATTCTTTTTCTGTTGTCCATTCTAGTAATTTGTAAATAGCAGTTGGCATTCATTCTTGGATGAGATCGCGTTTACAGCAGGTATCGCATGCCATAATTTTTGTTATTATCAATAACAGGAGGATTTCCCAGGAAATGAATCTGCTATATTCAATGTTCAATGGTAAAAATTGAAACGTATTCAAATTCAAACAAAGTTCATATTGGTGAAGAAGAACAGAATGGGACTCTTTTGGATCAAGTTGATGATTAGGATCAGATTATCTGGGTTACTGGGTCTGTGTATAATTATGTCGATGTTTCTGTTTTGAATTTTTTGATCACTTGAAAGATGGCTCTCGAATATCTAGTTTGAATTGAGAAACAAATTTTTTTTTTTTTTTATTGGTGCCCCTTTTTACCCATTTAAAGCACGCCTCAGCGTGTTTAAATCGAACTTTAAAAAACGCGCGTTTTTTAAAGGTAACCATGACAACATCAACAAATCGAGAAACGTGAAGTCTAAATGACAAATTTTTGATTATTGATCTGACAGGAGTACCTTGTAACGTCAAAATATTACTCACAATTCGTTCATTTATATGTGCTCCTCCATCCATTTGATGAACTTTTCATATTCTTTTTTATATATATCACTGGATTTTCGCGGTATTAAACGCGATTCTGCCTCACTATTCAAAAAATCGATATTAAAATAATTCATTTTTGAGCTCTGGTGACAACAAATATTGATCTTTGGTAACCAATTGCAAATGAATGTTTTTGTCATTTCCATGACAACGAAAGGTATACTGATGTCACATCACGAATTCAACCTTCTTGCATTATTAGTTCTTATTTCTATTATTTGTAGTAATAATACCAGTATATATGATTTCAAAGTGCACCAATAAAAAAAAATAACGTAAAGTATTCGTGGATAACTGGTCTTAAAAACACTTGCTCTATTTCGAGCACTCCGGCTGCGCCGTCGTGCTCGAAAAATCGCGCGTGTTTTAAAGCCCTTTTTATCCACTTATACTTTAATATACTATTATTGATCTCCAGATTCAAGAAAGTATTGTTAGTCCATTTACTATCGGGTTTGAGATCCATGGTTTTTGAGACGTTTCTCTTGGGGCTTATTAGAGGAGCATAGAAACATGGCAACATCCACGTATAGTCAGTAACTTCGAAGGTGAAATTATTCCTTTTGAGATGTCAAAGATCCACGTTTCGAATTGTTTGGCACATTGGTCCCAGTTGAATTGATAGGCGATAATAAATCAGTACCAGGGACCATCTTACTGATAACCTTTCCTGTGGTGTTTCTCCGAATATAATTTTTAATTATGAAAATTGTTGGAAAGTTGGTTCAAAGACATATTACTGAATTGCAACAAGGTTATACATGGCAGAACAAGCAGACTTATTCATCAGAATGTAGTTATGCAAGAAGACATATTTATTCTCCTTAATAGAAATGGACGTGTGTGTGAAGTGCCTGATTGAGAATATCAGCAGTGTTGATTGAATAATTGTACGCATGTAATTCAATAGTTAATTATGTAATAAGGATCATAAAGACCATTATTATGGTACAAGTCGTGAATGTTATTGAGCGAGGCGTAGCCGAGTCTGATAACACGACGTGTGCCATAATGATTGTTTATGATTCGTATTACATTCAAAATTCTATCTGATAGAATTTATATTAATACATTTTCGAAAAATTAAAAACTGCATTCTTGACATGTCACAATGACAATCATTTTTGAAGGAGTAAGTATATGTGTAGTTTCAAATATTAGTAGGTTAGTGAGCTGTGCTTTGCCATTTCCTTGACAACGTCAGGTTGTAACGGCAATATTCATTTATATGCTGTCACACACTATTGTCCGTAGAATTGAATATAATTTAAATAATAATGGGTGTTTCTGAAGCTGGTAGTTTACCTTCTGATTTGGAAGAAATGACGCGAAATATCGTGGACTCCTGTTTGCCGGAAAAATCACGGAGTGTATATGAAATAGCGTAATTTCATTATGGTACTTAGTAACATAATGAATTCATTATGGGACTAAGTACATAATGAGCTTCCTTATGTCATCAAAATTGAGTGACATAACATTGTCATTATGACCTGCCATCAGATAAACTTGTTTATATGATCATTTGAAGATATTCTTTCAAATAATTATTTCTGCATCAAACATTTTTTCGAATATTTCCTTAGCCAAAACATTCAATTTGTTATAGGATAAAACTTTGACGGGGCATATATTCTTCAAATGGCACTTTCTCATAGGTAAGTCATGCCGAACGACTTGTATATTCCATGAAGAATGGTGTTGCTCTGAAAAATGTGAAGCTTCTTCCTAATCTGGGAGTGCTCGACGCCCCCCTTCAACGGCTCCTTTGCAGGATATCTATTTCGTCACAAGTTTTACGCAATCATACCCAATAGTGAAAGAACTTAATGAGTATTGTGAATTTCCCACATGACATTATTGTAATAAACTCGTTCAAAAAAAAAATATATCTGGCATCAGATCTTCATTTATTCTGCGAACGTACGGATTCGCAAAGAAACCTGAAGAATGGTTTAATAAAGAGCTGACTGCATGCCTTGAATATGTATGCCAGTGCTCTCAACATCTGCTAAGAACTAACTTGATTTATGTTGCCGCACTATTATACAAAACGTATCCAAATATTGAAAACGGAATACGAGCCGCGGTACAAGAATCGCTTACTGATTAGGGCAGTCGGTTTAAATGATATGAAAATGAGAGCCTAACTTAAATTTATTAGAATGGAATAATGTGAAATGTTTTCGGAAGAAGGAATCAGCATTCATAGAATATGTTCCCCAGTTCGTAATAATGCATAGTTTTTCAGTGCGAGATATTACATATACAGGATGCCCAAAAAGGGCGTTTACAGCCTATATTCCGATACCGATAAGATAGAGAAGCGGTTTTGAATACACAATTTATCTCAAAGATTTATAACCAAGGAATATGTTGGTTCAGACGGAAAGTACCGAACAGAAAAGTGAAACTTTATTTTTTGTATGTTTATTCATTTGTCGTTTTACCAGGAAAGTGGCATTCTCACGTGGTATTTTAAAGCTTCATTCTCCAGTTATTTTCAGCCATACTAGAAATATTATTTTTGGTACATAATAAGTATACAGGGTATTCCAAATTAAGTCGGCACCATTGCCAACTCCGTTATTATTGATGCTACGATTTCGGTTAACTAGGCAAACTGGTAGCATTTTAGTGGCCTTCTCGATGCCGAAAACAAAAAAAAATTGACAGTCGCGTTGTCATAATATTTCATAAAATGATATTTTTTTCAATGGAACACCCTATATTTTTTCATTCATTTCGATTCGTAATAACATTCTCAACAACAAAGCGCATTTGACTGTTTTTCGTAAAGGTGAAAATAAGACAGTTGTATTAATAGGAAACATTTATCTTTTGTAAATTAATTCCAATCTTTTTTTTTATGTAACAAAATATTGTCATTCGTATAAGTACAAAAAATGGGTGTTTGGACAATCATGAGGTTTTATTCGCCAAAACAAAGAAATTTTCTGTACTAGTGAAAGAAATAAATATTTCCACATAAGTCGCTCATTTTCCACTTTAGGAAGAGAAGTGATATGAGCTTTGTTGTTGAGAATGTTATTACGAATCGAAATGGATGAAAAATATAGGGTATTCCATTGAAAAAATATCATTTTATGAAATATTATGACAACGCGACTGTCAATTTTTTTTTTGTTTTCGGCATCGAGAAGGCTCACTGAAAATACTACCAGTTTGCCCATTTAACCGCAATCGTAGCATCAATAATAACGGAGTTGGCAATGGTGCCGACTTAATTTGGAACACCCTGTATATATACTTGTCCTTATTTGCTGCTATCGATGTTGATTTTCCTGATATAGGATGATCGTCATGAAAAATTCGCTTTTTATCAAATAATTTACGGAACTCTCTAGATTTCTTTGATGTTCACACATACAAAATTTTATGCATTTCAAGCACTATCGAAATACATCATGGTTGCAGTGAAGCTGTATAGAGAGGGAGAGAGAGAGAGAGAGAGAGAGAAATATACTTTATTGTCAAAGAATAAACATGTTCTTATTGATAAAGTTAAAAATACAAATTTTTTACAATAATTGTAGGTAAATAATATAAAAATCAATTATAGTAACTACACATTAATGAAGTAGTATGTCAGATGCGCTTAAGAACGTATTTCTCATCATTACACAAGAATATAAAACATTTTTTAATAAATATACACATAAGATACAAACAAATTTCAACATACAAAACACACATATACAGCTGTACAATTGAACGAAAGTGCATACTCTACCAATTCTCTGAATAGTACTCTTCCAAATTATAGTAAGCTCCCTCAAGTAATACATCTTTAACAGACTTCCGAAATTTTTTAAAAGAGTTAATACACTTTATGTGTAGGGGTAGGTGATTATATATTTTTATGACTTCATATATAATTGATTTCCTGGTCAAAGTCGAGGAGGGTATAGGCAGAGGTAGATTCAGATTATTTATCCTACGTGTTCTGTGATGAATCTGATGACTTGCTAAATTATCACGGTTTTTAAAAACTAAGCACACGGTTTCTAATATGAATAAAGAAGAAAGAGTGAGTATTCTCTCAGAGACAAATAGCGGTTCCACGAATGTTTGGGAGATACCCTACAGATGTTCGCTTTTGCAAAATGAATATGTTATTGAGCCTTTGTTGGCTGCTGTCAACATGCCCCAGAAGGCAATTCCGTATCTGAGGTGGGACTCCACGAGGGCGTAATAAACTGTTTTGGCTATTTCAGAACCAATCTCGCTTGTGGCCATTTTTACGGCATAACATCCTGAGGCCAGTTTTTTACTAAGAAACAAAATGTGTTCTTGAAATTTCAGCTCGTTGTCAATTATTAGGCCAAGAAATTTGGTGTTGTGTTCACGATCTAGTGTATCATGGCCAATAGTTATACCTTCAATGTCACACTTGAAGGAGAGTAATTTGGTCTTGTTGATATTCAATGCTAGCAAATTACAGTCGCACGCACCATCCCTTAACTTTTTCTAAATCGTTCTGGATATTTTTCTTCGATGCTAAAGAATCTTTTCCGTGCCACAAAATAGTGGTATCATCAGCAAAGAGAGTGAACTTGCCTTGAACATTAAGAAGCGCTAGATCATTTAGGTATAACAAAAAGAGTACTGGTCCCAAAACTGACCCCTGTGGAACGCCGTAGTAAATGTTTCCGCATAATGAAGAATTCTGTCCGATGAATACTTTTTGCGCCGGTTCGTCAAATAAGACTGGAACCAGTCAAGCGCACATCCTCTAAATCCATAAAATTCAAGTTTTTGCAGCAGTATTCTGTGACTTACACTGTAAGTCACAGAACGCTGCTGCAACTATTTTTCCATCGTTAATTTGACCATGAAGATGTTCCAAGAGTTTAAACATTGCATCATTTGTACTCTTATTACTTCGAAAACCGAACTGGTTGTGGTTTAGTAGGCTGTGATGTTCTAAGAAGGCCATGATGCGAGTCTTCATAAGTTTTTCGATTAATTTGGAAAGTGTCGATAGCAATGAAATAGGCCGATAATTAGAGGGTTGGTCGATGTTCCCCCCTTTATAAAGCGGAATTACCTTTGCTGATTTCAGACACGGAGAAAAATGTCCAGATTGCCATGAGTTATTGATAGCGGAAGCTAGTGCATCTAATGCAGAATCAGGCAAATTTAAGAAAATATTCACTGATATACCATCCTCTCCAGCAGAATTTTTCTTTCTGATGCCCAGGAGGACTTTTTCCAGTTCCTGGGTATTGGTAGGGATAAAATGAAAGGAATCTTTGGGGGTTTCAGTTTTCAAATAACTCATGGGGTCTGTGGAGGAAGTCATATTCGATGTTATTTTGCTTGCAATATTACAATAGTAATCATTGAGCTGGTTGGGAGAAAGGTCCTCATGAAGGTCAACTTGATTTTGACGACTTGTTTGACGAATTTCATTTATTATATTCCAGCATTCCTTATGTTCATTTTTTGTGGCAATTAGTCTATCATTGTAACAATTTTGCTTCAAGATTTTAATGAGTTTTCTGTACAAACTTCTATAAACATGAAAGTATTGATGGAAATGTATGTTATTAGTGAACTTCCTGATCATGTGCAGAGAACGAAGGTTTCAGAGGAAGTCTTCAGGCCTTTTGTGATCCAAGGTTTTTTTCGTTTGGGTTTAATGATGTTAACAGAAAAGGCAGTGTTGAATTTAGCAAGTTAAAATTTTGTGAAATGCGTGAATTTGATGACTGACAGAAATAATGGACTCCCAGTCTGTATCAGAGCATAGTTGATGGAACTTACCATAACTGGCCTTGTTATAGATCCTACCACGTTTTGGTTGGGGATTACTTGGATTTGGATAGATGGAAAATTTACCCAATACAGCCTCGTGATCAGATAGACCAGCACTTATCACGGAACATAATACATTTTCGATATTCGAACAAATGAAGACGAGAACTGAGAAAACCGGTCCTACCAGGTTTTCAACATGCATGCAAATATTATAACAGTCAATCAGATTTTTCAGTCTTAGTGTGATAATGTTATTATCACTGAAATTAATATTGAAATCTCCCGTTACAATAATGTTTGCGCGATTTGGCAGATCACATAAAATTATTTCAAGCTCATCCAAAAATTCTGTCACACTATATCGAATCGAATCGACTATATCGAAAATACAATAAATCAAGAATCAACGTCAACATGGCAACTCAGTCAATTTTTCGAAATATGAATAAATAGGGTAGTAGTTAAATTTGCTGACAATTTCCGTTATCACAGATAATATAGTGATTTTGCAATAGATACTAGTGTCGAAGACAGTGTGAATTGGAATCAGTAAAGCAGCTGAAGATACGAAATTGAGTTTGTTGCCAAGTGAATAGAAGAAATGTACATCAAAGTGTATGATCAATTTGTAAGTTGGTGCAAAATATAATGGTAAATATTTTATGAAAAAATTAAGGTTCACGTCAAACATTACTATAGAATGTTATTCCTTAACAATTAGTTGGTAATGAATAAAGAAATAGTAAGATGAGAGATAAGTGCCATGTGAAGTGGAATGAATAGAAAAATCGAATTTAAACGGTTTTCTTCACATAAAGGATTCAATATAAAATTGAACCAGAGAAAGGTAGATCTCAGGTGAAAAACAACTACTTTCCTGGCAAATACCACGCAGAACGTTGAATGATATTCACCTGAAAATCCATGCATACTTCCATAAAATATCAATGGACATTGAATGCAAATGTTTCTTTCTGATAAGCTCGATTATGTTTAATTTATGTCGTGTTCACCTAACAATCCGCATACCGGTTTCAGGCTTCTTGGCTCTCATCAGTACGGAGTAGTCAACCAGCCAAAGGTCCAAAGAACTTTGGCTGAAGTGAGACACAACGATTTTCAGGTGAATATCATTCAACGTTCTGCGTGGTATTTGCCAGGAAAGTAGTTGTTTTTCACCTGAGATCTACCTTTCTCTGGTTCAATTTTATATTGAATCCTTTATGTGAAGAAAACCGTTTAAA
Source organism: Gonioctena quinquepunctata (assembly GCA_018342105.1). Taxonomy (NCBI): domain Eukaryota; kingdom Metazoa; phylum Arthropoda; class Insecta; order Coleoptera; family Chrysomelidae; genus Gonioctena; species Gonioctena quinquepunctata. The sequence continues at coordinate 278,599 of JAFIRS010001252.1, read as the reverse complement.
TTCGATTTTTCTATTCATTCCACTTCACATGGCACTTATCTCTCACTATATGCTAGACGGGCTTGCCACTCCTACTGAGAAGGAATCTTTTATTAAGAAACCTATCGAGGTGGGAGATTTTCGGAGTGTTTCTTTCTGTCACTAGGTACCGCCAGTTAAAGTTTATCTTTTCCGGCGTACCTATAGGTGTTACAAGATCGATGATGGTTTGTTTACGTTGTGTCTCACTTCAGCCAAAGTTCTTTGGACCTTTGGCTGGTTGACTTCTCCGTACTGATGAGGGCCAAGAAGCCTGAAACCGGTATGCGGATTGTTAGGTGAACACGACATAAATTAAACATAATCGAGCTTATCGAAAAAACATTTGCATCAATGTCCTTTATATTTTATGGAAGTATGCATGGATTTTCAGTGAATATCATTCAACGTTCTGGTGGTATTTGCCAGGAAAGTAGTTGTTTTTCACCTGAGATCTACCTTTCTCTGGTTCAATTTTATATTGAATCCTTTATGTGAAGAAAACCGTTTAAATTCGATTTTTCTACAAATAGTAAGATGTTGTGTATTTTCACCGATTATGGAATTTTTGAAGTTTAAAACGTGAAATGCAGCAGTCATTAGTTATATAAAAATAAACAAAAATAATGCCTTGAATTATTACAAAAAATTATTTGTATAAAGTCACAACCAATTCAAGTGATTTTCAAAATGGCTGCAATGCAATAAAAAAAAAAATCACCATAAGTATATACAGTATTTACAATAACTTAACACTTAAAAATGGCAACCGGTATCAGAGTCGGAAGAAAATGAATCATCTTTATTGATGTCAATAACAACTGGATCAATCAAGACTTTAGAAATATCAATTTTCCACATATCCTGTTCTACCGTAATAACATGGTCAATGCATTTTTTTTAATTGTCGCTGGTCACTTCACTAACAATAACTAAACATCCTTTATTTTGAAGGTCGTCTTTTTCCGGGCTACATTATTTTTCACTTGAGCCCATATTAGTTCTATGGGACTCAACTCGCAGTAATACGAAAAAAGTCGAAGTACTGATATTCCACGTGAAGCGGCTAGTTCGTCAACGATGTTCTTTTTCAACCGACGAAATCAAAAAGGTGGAGGTTTTCTAGTCGACGCGTATATTTTTTCTTTATGTTTGACCACGCACAACTTTTCAGAGAGCAGTTTGATTTCGATTATTTTTTCATTGAATAGCGTGTACTTCGAAGTTGGTCCATTGAATTTGAACAAAAAATCCATTCTAAGGGTAGCAAAATGGAGGATATTGATCGTTCACCCTCTGAATTTCAGGCATAACTTTGTAGTGGGTTTTCCGATTTGGATGATTCTTTCTTTATTAGATGGGGTATACTCCTCAGTTTATTATATTCCAATTAGGAATAGAATGATCAATTTCTATGGGTAGAAAAATTGGGGATGATTCATCTTTTCACTTGTGAACATTGGCACACATATGTAGTTGACATTGACAGATCTTCCTACATCCGTCACAATAATTACATTCTATGAAAGGATGGAATTATATACAAGGATGAAATCAACTAACCAGAACTTTCAAAATAATGTATCTTATATAACAATAAATATTGAAGTTGAGTTGAAATTAAGTATGTAATTAGTAAATTCAGCACAAAAAATTGCAAAATAAAAACTTTTCAACCAAAAATCAAACCGACGAAAAAGTTAACTGAAAAGTGAAAAATAAAATAAACCTTCTTAGTCTTGATGATAATTGGGCTCCTAAACTGATATGAGTAACTAATTTTGAGTCGGCGTCAAACAAACTAGCAATTGAATTAGGTAAAGCGTAGAATGATGGCAGCGAGATGCACAGGGTCGTTTTGATTACTTTTTCAAAGTAATATAATGATCTTCGATAATTGTTTGTTTGACGCCGACTCAAAATTAGTTACTCACATTAGTTTAGGAGCTCAATTATCATTAATACTAAAAAAGTTTATTTTATTTTTCGCTTTTCAGTTGATTTTTTCGTCGGTTTAATTTTTTGTTAAAAAGTTTTTTCTATACTTGTTTTCGTAGATTTGGGCGATACTATAAAGTTTATTTTTCTACAGCCCTTTACGAAAAGACGTCATTATGTAATAGAATACCATCAGCAAAAACGTGATTTCCGTCGCAAGTGAGAGAAATTCTCATAACGTTAACTTTCGTGTTTCTTGCGACGAAAGTTAAATTTATATTTTCAATCATTTCCCACCCTCGTATATAATGTTTTGGAGACTTTAAATTATTAATAAACAAAGACAGGAATCATTTCTATAATTAGAATGCATTTTTTTTACTTTTGTTGAATTAAAAAGCAAAATAGAATCGTAAAAATACCGTGAGATTTAAAAACAATTTATATCTAGTTGCCTGGTTTCATCAGTTTGACGTTCCTCGTTAATTGTTTAGACTTGTCAGTTTGCACGAAAGCATTGTTAGTTTTTTCAAGTTTCATGATTTCTGATTCGGAAAGTGATTTAGATTTTCCAAATGCACCACCAGAAATAGCAAACCAAGCTGAGAAAACTTCTTTGGATTTATTACCAGTGAAATCTAAAAAGTGATAAGAAGAAATATATGCAAAATCAATGGATTGGAGAGATGATAATCACGTAAATTCATTTTCGGAAACTGTGCTGCTTGCGTATTTTGGATGGTTGTCAAAAAAATTTAAGTCATCGACGCTATGGTCTATGTATTCGATGTTCAGAACCACTTTATTGATTAAAAATGATATCGTTATCAGTAAATATCCCAAGTTACGTTTTTTTTCAAATGAAAATCTGATGGTTTCAAAAGTCAAAAGTCTAAAAAAAATAATCCACTGAGATACACACTTTCTTAAATAATGCACCCGACTCCAAATACTTAATGACTAAGGTAAGTTAATTACTTCATTATGATATTAATATTAACGTTTGTAGGTGGCCTTAGTTTTTGGAATTTCGGGGGCTTGTCGTTGCCATGAATTAAAAGATTTGACAGTGAATGATGTAAAAGATACCAGCAGTATACTCTCAGTGACAATACGTAATACAAAAACAAAAGTACCGCGTTCCTTCCACATTTTTGGGTTTTTCTACGAGATTCCTGGAATATATACGATCCTTCGTCCACTAGATATAGACAAAATAAATTCAAGATTCTTTATTAACTACCAGAATGGAAAGTGTACTAGACAGGTTGTGGGAAAAAATAAATTAACTAAATTTTCCATGCCAATAGCTCAATATTTAAACCTGCCTGAGCCTCAAAAATATACTGGGTATTGTTTCCGCAACGCTATTAGTGGATGAAGGAGGTGATTTACTTCAATTGAAAAAGCATGGAGGCTGGAAATCTAGTTACGTTGCGGAGGGATATGTTGATCGATCAGTTATCAGCAAAAATTAAATATAAACCAAATTTTTACAATCTATACAAAATACAACGGTATCCGATTACGGAGTGACAACAGTTTACAACATAACAGATGTGGCATCGTCTACCCCAATACATAAAAATCTTGATTGTAATACTCCTATAATTTTGAATAATTGCTCGAATGTAACAATTAACCAATATTTAAATCATAAGTAATGTTTGAAGAAATTCTGTTATTTTTAATTTTTAATAAAATATTTCTTCATCGTTCTTTTTTAGCATATTATCAAGATATAAACAGGGTTGTAGAAGAAGTATAGTGTTTCACTCGTCCAAAACATTTTTTGAAGCTCGTGAACATGACCAGCAGAACGGAAAGTGTACTAGACAGGTTGTGGGAATAAATAAATTCAGTAAATTTCCTATGCAAATAGTTCAATATTCAAACCTGCCTGAGCCCCAAAAATATACTGGGAATTGTTTCCACAACGCCATTAGTGGATGCAGGAGATGATTTACTTCAATTAAAAAAGCATGGAGGCTGGAAATCTAGTAACGTTGTGGAGGAATATGTTGATCAATCAGTTAGCAGCAAAAATCAAATACAATCCAAAATTTCACAATCCATACAAAATACATCGCTATCCGATTATGGCGCATCTTCATCTGGAGTGACAACAGTTAATAACATAACAGATGTGGTATCGTCTACCCCAATACATAAAAATCTTGATTGTAATACTCCTATAATTCTGAATAATTGCTAGAATGCAACAATTAACCAATATTCAAAACATAAGCAATGTTTAAAGAAATTCTGTTATTTTCAGTTTGAAATAAAATATTTTTTCATCGTTCTTTTTGAGCATATCATTATGATATAAACAGGGTTGTAGAGAAAGTATAGTGTTTCACTCGTCGAAAAAATTTTTTGAAGCTCGTGAATATTACCAGCGTCGGCTGGTAAACTGTTCTCTTGCTTCAAAAAATGTTACTTTGTCACTCGTAAAACAATATACTATTTTTTAGTGGATCAGTTGGAAAAACCATGTTTTTTGAGCTAAGCCACTCCAATAGTTTGCCTTCAGTTTGTGGATAAATTTTTCTGTGATCTAGAATGGTAACTCGCATAACAATAGTAGATCCCTATGGAGTAGAATCGATCATTTGTTCAAACCATTATTCAAAAACGTCACCATTCATATCTTTGTGATAGTCACCGGTTCGTTTTGATACAAAAGTCAAAAGTCATCTTTTCACAAACCCTTCTGAACTACCTATATGAACGATTATTAATCTTTTACCCTTGCTTGATAGTGGATTCAAACCCGTTGACAATCCTTCGACGAAGACTTGCTGCCTTCCGCTCTCAATATTGCTGTCCTGCCATTACTGAGATATAGTATATCCTTCGTTTATCCACGTTTTGTCCAGGTGATAAATGCGTTGATCTTCGTTTCGAGCTTGTTTAATATTATGTAAATAGTGTCTACGGTTAGCACTTTTCTCTGAGGGCTATGCCCATTGAATTCCTTCCATTTTGTTTTTAACAGTCCCCTCGATATTGCTCTCTTTCATATATATATATATATATATATATATATATATATATATATATGTATATAAGAATACACTGGTTACTGCTTCAGACGTTCCTCAGTAACTATGTTAGCGGATGCAGGAAGGTTATCAAGTTTGAAAACCATGCCGGGTGGAGGTCGACAACTGTTGTGCAAGGTAATATCGAAAATTATGTTACAAATGAGCTGGAGATTGCAAAAACGTATGGAATGATAGCCTTCTACTAGTCATTGGAGGCATACTATGTTGAACCACCAGAATATAAAATCAATTCTTCTCAGTCTACATCTTCTAGTAATTGGGAATCAGTTGAAATTGGAAACTGCTTGCAACATCAGAAGACAACGTCTCCAAATATGTCTATAAACAACTCTTCTAATTGTATTATCAATATTAAGTTTTAATTCATTCAAATTGGTTATGTTCATAGATATTATTATTAATAATAACTAATTAGTGACTTTTGGACATTTGGAATTTAAAAATCACCATCTAAATCAAGCAAAATTACGGTATCATTACGACTACCGCCTTGTTGCTTCAGAAATCCCTCTGTACCATTTCAACGTCGAAACTTATGGGCTAGAAGCCTCTTCACAGTGACCTTTTCAGATCTTTTATATACGCCCTAATTTTTGTTAGAGTTAGCAGACTCCACAGGTGAGGCTTCAGGTCATCCATGTATTTGGAGGGTCGTGGTTTTTTCTCCTCTAACTATAAGGTGAGTCTTGAAAGGCGTTCGCACTAGCGTAGTACGTGCACTGAGGTTTCGTCGTAGAGATAAAATATTTTTCCGACGACCTCCTATCAACGAGTTTGTTTAATCTACACGAAATCGATCGTAAATGACACATATCGTGGGTCAATTTCTGTATCATTCCATAATTGTGATATATGCAACCAAACATACACCGAAATCGACCATTAATAACCTACAAATGGTCGACTTCTCTATTAATGATGCATTGTGGTATAGGCAACTGAACATACACGGATTCAAATACTATTCAAATGTCAAATCATATTACCTTCGCGCTGTCAAATTTATGTATTTTAAATCCAAATATTGTAAGTTTCTCCTAGTTGAAGCAAATGATATCGAAAATTCCACGTTGACCCCAGGAACGAGATCGACGGAATTTTTTTGTAATCAACTGGTATATTGAAATGGCGTTCGCTTCGCTCTCTCGTTAAAATATCTCGATCATTAATCATCACCATTAAATAACTACTAAACGGATTTTAGGTTTTTGTTTATGGCCCAGTGGCAGAATATAAGTCTCCTACTGATGTCTTCGTTGATTCATTTTTGAACCAATTGCAATGGTAGGAATATAATTTATATTTCCGTAACCTTTTTTCATTTATTTTGGGTTATAAAATTATCATTCCTAAAAAATGCAAGGGGCTAACTCTTATTGCGTGGGCAAGGGCCGTAGTTCAATTAGTAACGTGAATAGAATTTCCAAAAATTAATATTTCCTAGAGAATTGAATTGGTTTTAAAAAGTTGAAATTTGGATGCCACTACAGTTAAAAATACTCTCTATCAATTTCTGTAGATAAACTCACTGTACAAAAAATAATCTCCAAATCACAGAATCAAACTACTAAACTTCAAAATTACACTTCAATTCCCGATTCATAATAAATAATTCTTATTTATAGATTTAATATAAGAAGAAAAAGATATTTTTTCCACCTTCAAAATCAGTGCTGAATACTCAGTTACCAATGTAAACGGATACCCAATTTAATTTCAATAGCAGATATATTTTTTCACTTGATTAAATGCATTTAACCTTACATGTTTTCGTTGTTAAGGGTCCGTTCACAAAGTCTCGTATAAGATCTTCCTTTGCACCCCAATATCCAATATTTGGTTCGATCCCATAGTTGATGATTCAAGATTCCAAGTCTTCCTTGAATCTGGGGATCTTCCGATTCTCTGTCTCCTATGGGAAATAACTTGTTAAATCATAACAGCTTTCATTTAGCAACTTCTAGTTGTCTCATTTGATATTTTTACAAAGGGTTAACCCGTGATGTTCACTTCTGTGTATTGATTGATCTCGCATCCAGATTAAAAATCCAATTGGAATTAAAGGTATGGATTATAGGAACAAACTGAAAGATCTGATTAAAAAATTCAACGAATCTGATCAACGAAATCTGATCTATGACCTCTGATCAACAACTTGGCAGATCTACAGCTCCAAACAAAAACAAAATATCTTCTTCAAACATGTCTGGAGAACCTATTTTTATATTGAATTATTTTTGATTCAAAGTTTACCAAAACACAAATTTCTTGAATTATTTTAGAAATTAGCAAGTTATAGTCACCTCTTCGCAAAGCTGTTTTCCTTCTTTGTTTAGGGATGGTATATTTAATTAGCTATCACCACCCACGAGTTCCTTCAGTGAAGCCAGGAACATAAAGGAATAAAATATTTAAACTTCACCTCTAAATTTTTTTTATTACTTCCCGTTAATATGTCTGTGTTTCAAAAACCGATCCACAGAACTCATCCTAATCGTGAAACAAGTTATTTCACTATTCTATGTGTGGTCAGACGAAAATTGCCTGTTCTGTTTGCTTGTTCTGGTTAAATCGCACCAGAGTACACCAACTTACTCCGTGTGCACCAAGGACATATGACATTTCTAAATTACATCAAAATTGGTTTGTTGTGGAGTATTTTCGTCAGAAAGTTTTATTATTCGAAATGTGCCCAAATATAAAAATGTATTTAAATAATATTCTGAGGTGGAGAATCAGAGCATCCGTTGAGCTGTGGAAATAAAAGGGTTATTTATGGCATATTTATGGCATAACTTGTAACCTCACCAGTGATATGTTACCATATCTATTTGCTGTTATATTCCATATCAGTGTGCACAGAGTACCGGAATGAACATTTTGAGAAAAGCAAACGTTACAATATTATTGGCTGAAGAGGTTTCAAATGGGAATTGTCACACAGAGCTTGGAGCACTATTAATTGATTTTCTTCAGTTTTAGCCGATTTTTTCAATTGTAATTTTTTTTAGTAATAAATTCATGAACTCTACTTGACAGGGAACAACTCTCATCATTTGATGCCAGGACGTCAATCAATTCTTTGCTAGAAGAATCCATCTATACGGCAATTAACAGAAGTATTGTTAATAATTACAAACATAGAACATATTCGAAAATTGGAACAATTCATACTGCCAAAAAAATTAAATGATAAAATATTGGGCTTTTTATTTACTGTCAAATGTCGTATACCTGCAGTTGAAAATCAATGGAGTATCAATTAATAAAATACTACGTGAATATTCCACTGTTAAGGCTATACATCTAAAAAACATATATAGATGGTGTTATATAGAAATATGTAGAGCAAACATGGAATGATGTAGGATGTGCGCCATTTAATAATATAAAGTTGCACCAAGCACTCCTTTTTTGGTACTCCCTGTATGAAACAAAATATTTTAGGTAGCACACCGTTGGACACGTATCGATGGCTGGGAAAGGGTGACAGTTTTTATAAAGGTGATTCAACTTCAAATTTTACGACTAATATTATGTAAATTTCAACTTTTGAGCAAGCACTGAAAATGACTTTATAGGTCGAAAGCGGTCTGTGAATATAAACAAAAGTTTATTGACCATGTTTCTTATCATCTGGGCGCCAGGCTGTGCTCTCGCCAATTTAAGGCTGATGAACACATCCGTATCACTTTTTTCTGAAAGCAACTTTTGACCGCTTGTTTCTAGGAAGCAGAAATCTAGCTATGTAGTAGACAAAATGGACGGGACTGAAACAATATAGCTATACACCGGGCATCGACCTTTTCCAGAAATGAACGAATACTCGAATAAAGTTACTGGAAATGAGAGTATGATTACTCATGTGAAAACAATCCCGAGACGAGGACATCTTCGCAACTGCAGGATTATCCCAAATACAAGAGTGGATGAGTTTTCATGAACAATAACCGCACTCTGGAGAGTGGAATAAAAAAATAAATATAAAACTTCATTTTCGACGGACCATGTACCAAAAGTCTACGACTTCAGTATTTGGCCACAAGGATATACAATCCATTGATTTGAATTCGAAATCAGAGAAACGTCAACCGCTGATAGCTCCCCAGACGTGAATAAACTACATGTCAAAATAGTTTCAGTGAATGTACAATGGATAACCAATGAACTATCAAACCTAGAACTAATTTCGAAATATCCGACATTTCATGTACCCAGGAACACAGCTGCAATGAAGAATGTAACTTACTGAATAAGAGTAAATGACTAGTTCCTGTAGACCAAAGAAGGTAGCATGATAAATCTCAAAGAATTTTCAAGACAACCCATATTGATTGAAGTAGTAAATAGTGAAAATTTCGAGTGCAGTTCAGGGGAACTATATGTGGAAATCACGAAGTCTGAAGTTTATGTCTTCATGACGCCTTAGAAGTGCTAGAAACATTTGTCAATAAGTATGACACCAGGCTCTATGTGTTATACATACACATACATTTTCTGATGTTTTATTCCAGAAATAGAAACACTGATGAGTTGTATCAAAGAAAAATACACTTCAATTGACACGAACAAATAAACCTCATATAAATGCAGAAATTATGAATTCACTATAAAAAAATGTCCTATAAAATGATTTGAGAATGTCAGGTGGGTAGATATATATACTATAGTGCCGCTGGACCGTACCGTAGTATCGCGCACTCGGTTTGTCATATATATATATATATAAATATATATATATATATATATATATACATAAATATACTCGAAATGGGAGCTCAACTTCTATTGGTTGCACTTGGTTATGAGGAAATGTGGTTTTATTGTCACATACTCTATTCCCGTCATCATAGCGGGATGAAATACATACAGGATAAGGGGCTAATGGGATAACGCGAAAAGCAAAAACGGGATAGCGGGATAACAGAATACCGCGATAATGGGTCAACGGGAAACGGGATAACGCGATAACGGGACGGGATAATGGGATTATGGGACAATGGGATAACAGGATAACGGAAAACGGGATAACGGGATAACAGGATAACGGGATAACAAGAAACGGAATGACGGGAAACGGGATAATGGGGGAGGTGGATAACGAGGAATGAGATAACGGGAAACAGGATAAAGGGAAGCTGCCAAAGCCACAGGCATAATCAACTAAAAAACAAAAGATATTTCAAAATACCATATGTAGGTACAATCTCTTTCTGGAAAATTAGGTACTTTTCTGGAAGATCCTACTTTAAAAATAAGAGTAACTTTCAAAAATGAAAACACAGGGTAAACACTTTTTTAGTAGGACCAAAGAAAAAACCCCTCTGGAATGCAGTTCAAATGTTTTATATAAAATCCCTTGCCTCAACTGTGAAAAAAGTTACTTGAAAACACGCCTTAGAAAGCATGAGAAAGATATGAAAAATAAATTTACGTTAAAAAACCCCACTTCATTGGTTGAGCATTGTATATCCAACGAACATAAATTTGAGTTTATGAACACAAAAATATTGGGTTATGAGTCATCTCTGTTCGAAAGAAATTTTTCTGAAATGGTTAACATAATGAAATACGACACCGTTATCTATAGAAAAGACATAGAAAACTTAAACAGCGCGTATTTCAATCTGATATCAAGGATAAAAACCAAAAACTGATATCCACCGTGTTTGTTGCTTTAAGCTGTTTTTGATTTCTACATCTGTCGAGACAGAAACCTGTTATGGTTCATCACCATTTTTTAAACACGGAAAACTCTTCTTATAAAGGATGAAATACCATTTTTCTTTCTATGTAGCCCTATTCTGTGTGAAATCACCTCAACTATGTTCAGTAGTTGTTTCTGAAAAAGTAATAATCAGATTCAAAAAGAGATAAAATTGTTCTATATATTTTCCCTCTTTTTAAATTATAAATTGTAACACCCCTGTTATCTTACAGTGCCCTGAAGATGTCAAAATCAATTGACGAAACGATGGCTTTTAATATATATTGTTTTCTTTAACGAGTAATAATTTTGTTGATCCACTGAATTGACAAATATGGCAACCGAGCATGAGAGCCTACACCAGATATTTCAAGTCAGGGTCAATTGTGTGAACGCTTCGCCATCTAACGCATATAATTGAACCAATATAATATTCTTCTATTCGAATTAATATATTTCCATTGTTTGATTTGAAAACACTTTCATTCAATATCAGTTGATAGATGAACGTATATTCAAATCAAAGAAATGTTAACATTGCATCGAGAAACTAATTTTATAACCGCAATATAATGATTCCATCAATCGAATACACCTGTGTTTTGTATAAATTTTATTTAGTCGTTTCAAGCCAATAAAAGTGACCAAATAAATTTGGTTGAATTAACAAATAATTTTTTCCGTGTATTTACGCAAATGATCTATTCCATTTCATGTACCCGAATGAATGTGAGGACACAACTTTATTGAATACTGCTTTGGATGCAAAAAATTTCTATATTACTATGACGAAATCTCTGAATGAATCAGAAAATTAGTTCGGTGCCAAAAACCTCAAATCAAACAACGAGAACACCCAAGACCTCATTTTCTCAACCAAAAGTGTAACTTCTTGGCAAAGTAATTGTTGGCAGACTATCTTGGTGGTCTCATTCAGATCGGCTATGTCGTAAATGATCAAAATCGATATATTTGTTACGTAACATGAAAAACCAACTATTTTCAATTGCATTTTCCAAGTGGCTTATTTGATCTAAGTTTTCGAAAACCAGATTGTATAGGTGTAGGCAGATTATTATTTTTGGTATACCAATCAGTCGGTTACTGACTGATTTTACCCAAACAGCAAGTACGAGATATGGGTCTGTAACTTGTTGGGAGTCTTTTGTCTTTTCCTTCCTTTGGTATTGGAATAACGATGGCTTCACGCCACTGTTCAGGATGGATTCCTTCTTCGCCGTATTCTATTGATAATATGTGAAATGTTTGATTTCTGATTATGAGGTGAATACCGGATAAATTAGTACGGAATATTATCTGGCCAGTAGCGGATTTTCTCGATGAAATGAGTACTTCTGCTATTCTTTTTTCGTCAAAGGCTCGTTGTATGATAGGTGTGAGAGATACTACTTTTATTCTCAGGAATGATTCTGGTATCTGTATCTGGAGGAGGATGTGGTATCTACTCAGCTGAATTTCAAGCAAGTTCTGGTGTATCTGTTATTAGTTGATTATCTATAGATAATGATGTTGAAAATGTCTTCCCGATAATACATCTGATTTTATTCCATATCTCTATGTTTGAGGTATCTATGATAATAATTGATATATATATATATATATACAGTGCTCGTCTAAAGTCCGTCCCCCTACTCATTTCTGAACCATCTGGTGTATCGCAACGAAATTTGAAGGTCTCAATTAGGAGATAAAAACCTACTTTTTCATGAAAAAGTCACAGCTAAAAGTTTCATCTTCAATGAGTTTTTCAAATAAAACACCATAATATTCCATTATACATACACATACATATTATACATATGTATAATATTCCATTTCCGAAATCTGCTCATAATTCTCAAGAGTTCTCTCCAATACACTTCACTCCTAAATTCAATTGTTTTAGAAATATTAACGTTTGAAAAGTGACATTTTGGTCATTTTAAACCCAACCAAGAACACTAATGTTGCTTCCAATTAAGTTCGCATTGGAAAAAATCGTTGTCGCGGTAATATCTTGTTTACTGTCAAACTGAACTGCTAACTGTCAAATAGTCCGTTGAGCGCCTAAATCCTTTTATGAAAAGTGTGATCATGGCTCGTTTAGACGATAAATTTGAAGCAGTTTTGATATTTGGATAAGCTGGAAGAAATTAGCATCTAGCAGTCCGTATGTTAAATGATAGATTTCTCGAGTATCCTATTTCGAGGTCATATTTGCGCAAACTTTTGAATAAGCTCCAAGCAACTGGTACGCTGAAAGATGCTCCAAGATCAGGAAGACCGACTCTTTCAGAAAAAAAGAAGTTGGAAAATGTTGCTGAAATGTCTGCAGTTGCTGAATCCTGAGGCGTAAGTTCAAAAAGTGTCCAAAGAGTCCTAAAAGAAAAGTTTCATCATTATGAAATGAAAATCCTGCATGCTCTCACGGAAGATGATCCAGACCGAAGGGTTGAATTTTGTGAGTGGTTAACAAGATCAATTGAAGGAGAACGGGGCTTCCTAAAACGTGTATGTTTCGCAGACGAATGCACGTTTTTTCTTAATGGAATGTACGTACTGGAGCGATACTAATCCGCATATTTTTAGAGAGGGACACACCCAGTTTCCTAAAAAGGTGAATGTTTGGGCGGGGATTGTGGGCAATCGCGTTGTTGGACCGATTTTCATCACAGGCAACCTTACAGCAGTTTTTTCACAGAAATCTTTCAGAAACTGAAATTGAACTTCGAATCAGACAAATTGTATTAAACAATCAGAAAGAGTTTGAAAATCATGAAATCATTTTTCAGCAGGAAGGGGCACCTCCCCATTTCGATCGCATGGCTAGAGAGTTCCTCGATACAAACTTTCCTAGGCGATGGATAGGCCGCAGGGGAAGTACAGAATGGCCATCAAGATCTCCGGATCTTACACCTCTAGATTTTTTCGTTTGGGGGTATCTGAAGTCAAAAATCTACGCCGCTGAATGCCAAACAATAGTAGAGTTGGAACGCAGAATAATAGAAACATGTGGAGAAATATATGAACAGACGTTCATCAACGTGAGAGAAGCTATTTATAATAGGGCACTTTATTGTCAAGATTTAGGAGGGGGCCACATCGAACATTTGATAAAATAATTGTTGGGGTTAAATAAAAGTGTTATTCAAAAATATATTATAATTTTTTAGCTAACTAATTTATTTGATTGTGAATTTACAGGACACATTCGTAGGCTTCGAGATTTTCCGGTAAGCGGTACTGATTATCCTTGATAAACTCTCTTTACGCCTCTTATTAGTCGAATTCATTGAGAGATTTAACTACAAATTGATAACAACGTTCAGTTAGCAAAATATTTTACCGGAAGTGACCATTTTCAACCGGATTGTCACTTTTCAAACGTGAATATTTCGAAAACAATTGAGTTTAGGAGTGAAGTGTATAAGAGAAAACTGTTGAGAATTATGAGCAAATTTTGAAAATGAAATAAAATATAAGGTATTCCATTTAAAAAATGTATTGAAGATGGCGCGCAGCAGCCATTTTGAAACTTTTGGCTGTGATTTTTTCATGAAAAAGTAGGTTTTTATCTCCTTTTTGAGCCATCCTAATTTCGTTTCGATATACCAGGTGGTTCAAAAATTAGTAGGGAGGGAACGGACTTTAGACGAGCACTGTATATATCATTATATGTAATTGATCATATCTCCTTGTGCTCGTTTTTTCTCAGGAATAGCAATTACATTTCTTTATTCCACCAGGGAACCTTTTTTTTCCTCGGCTACTACGACTATATGGGATAGCTTCACATGCCGCTGATAAAATACCCTCAGAGAACAGGGTGACCATCTCTTCGATTATCAAGTGTCTTAGTAAAACTCAATTCGCTATTTCTCATCGCCATCACTCTCTGGGTAAATCTGTATTCTGTTAATGATTTGCACATTCGATGTTGATGGAAAAGTACTTGGTGTTATTATGATGATTCAATACACTCCTTCTGAAATTAATTGCGGGTCTTGCAGAGCAGTAAGAAATATCAATAGCTGAAAAGGAGTGCGATCTTGAGTTCAAGTAGAAGTACATTCGCCTCTGTTCATTACAACGGAATCCCTGTCATCTAATCAGCCTTTCAATGATTCTTCCTTTTGTTGCAGGAAGTTATTTCCGATGAAAATTGCAATGACTCCATGGACAATATTGTTATCATCATTTTCATTATTTTTATTATTTTCTTATTATTTTTATTATTTTTGTTACTTTTAAAAAAAATTATCATTTTATTTTTTATTTTTATTATTTTATTATTTTTATTATTTTTATTATTTTTATTATTTTTATTATTTTCTATTATTTTTATAATTTTTCTATTATTTTTATTATTTTTATTATTTTTATTAATTTTATTTTATTTTTATTTTCATTATTATTATTTTATCATTAACTGGTTAACTTTTCATAGCCAGACCTAAAAATAGTTTCAAGCCGAAGATTATATTGAAAATAAAAATTATATTCTTTGTCAGTTTTTTGTAACTAACATTTTTCAAGAGCCCTTGTTCGAGTGACATAAATTCCAGATTTTATTCCCTCCATTTTTTCCCTCGTCCAGTTAATTGAGTGTCAGCAATGAGCTATTCTGTCGAGAGAAAGAATGAGTATCAATGAGACAAGCGGGACCTTCCAGCTTTGTGTTTCGACAGCTTGTAGTTTTATGTAAAAGTGGCGTAATTTGCATGAGAAGACGTCGTGAGCAATCTGCAAACAGATTGTGTTCACTGAATCCGCACATTCTCGTATCACTGACAAAATCTGCACAGAAAAACATGGATGGTTTGTATTTGAACTTGCCCAACATTTGTTCAAAAACGGCGCGATTCTCGTATGTTCGATCTCTGATAAACAATCAAGATTCAGAGACTATTGACATTCTGAGGAATAAATGCAATAGTGCATATGTATTCGAAGCAGATGGAAGTTTTTTGAATAAGGTGCGGAAAATGAGTATTTCGTGTTTATTTTCAGTGGTTTGAAGCGTTTGTATGTTTCGTTCCTTGAGCCCGATCTTTTCATAATCGCTTATTTAACGACTGTTCAGGAATGTTTCGTCAAATATATTTGTGAGTTTTTCTGTGTCTTTGATCTCATCAACAAAATAGTTAATGCAGCAAACAGAAGACACTTTCTATAGAGAAACACGAATCGTAGTTGGTACACTAATCAAGGTTCATCAACGTGCTAATTTGAAGTTATAATTTTTTATTTTCGTAAACCAGTGGCGTAGTTACGATGGTATGTGATCAAATGATCCTTCGTATTTTCTTGGGAGAAGTGAATAGACAAATCAGTTCGGCTTATCGATACCCAACCTAAAAGTCATTACATTCCATGTGCCTAAAAGTGGAAGTTTCTGAGATAATTGAGAAAAACTGAAGATATGTCCTTAGTGGAGACATAATTTCCTATGTGAAATAATCGCATAAAGCTAATTTCTCACAACATATTGGAATATGTGTCAACCTCTAGAACATTTTTTTGATGTTGGGAGAATCGGAAACATAGTGCGGGTAGGTCAGAATGATATCTATAACTAAATTTTTTCATTCATCATATTATTTGATCGAATCGATGACGTGGATTCACTGATATGTTACCATACTTTCTTGCATAGGATTCTTTTGACAGATCAACTGACAAACGAACCCAACCTCAAATTCATAATACTCCACTTAGAGCAGTTAAGGTCTGAAATAATTTTTGCTAAAAACTGAAGATAAGTACTCTTAATTTGTTGAAGTTCATGTTGGAGTCAAAGCCATCTCTAAGTGAATTATATAGGAAAATAGAATCCAATCAACATGTTTTTGATGAAGAAAAACAATTATTGTGTATTCATATCTACTTAAAGGATTTCTTTCGATTCGTGATAACTAGTTGCAAAGTCGAGCCTTTCATGCTAGTTTGTGGTGGGCTGTTCAGTACACCAGTGATCAACGCATAAAACATACACAAAATTTGGAACTTAAAAGAAATGTAGCCTTTTTTCATTTTTCCTGGTAGAAACACACTGATATATCGATACTTCCATTAGACATAATTGACAGTAACCCAAAACAGTTTGTATTATTGTCAAGTCATCTGTCATCATTTCAGTCAGTGAACATCGTTTCAAAATGGATTATTCATTTGAAGAATATACAGATAGGCATTTCGTTTATGGTGAAACAGGGGGAAATGCCAGAGTCGCTGCTGAATTATATCAACATAGATATTCAAACAGACATCATCCACATTTCACTACTTTCATAGCTGTGCATCGACGATTGGAGGATACGGGGTACTTTGAATTCAGTAAACACCATTGTGGTGCGAATAGAACAAGAAGAGATAATGTTATGGAAGGTCAAATTCTTGAACGATTAGCAGCAGATCCTTCTACCAGCACTTGGGCTATTTCGTATAGGTTACAAGTGTCACAATCAACAGTAAGTCGGGTAGTACGTGAACAACTATTGCATCCATTTCGCCTACTTAAGGTGATGGCCCTAGATGCTGGTGATTATAGCCCTCGTAGAGTTTTTTGTGAATGGCTTTTGAGGATGTATGAGGGAGCAAACGACTAGATATGTTCTATCCATGGATGAGGCATGTTTCACAAGAGATGCATATTTCAATAGTAGGAACATGCCATTTATGGGATGAACAACATCCGCATGGAATGTTTCGAAAAGGCTACCAACAGGAGTTTTCAGTTAATATTTGTGTAGGAATGATCGAATATCGTATCGTTGGACCATATCTTTTTCCTCCCCGTTTGAATGGGCAGAACTACCGAGTGTTTCTTGAACATATTTTACCTGGGCTACTTGAAGATGTACCTCTATTGGTTCGTCAAAGATTGTGGTATCAATATGACGGAGCACCGGCCTATTTCCAACGAATAATTCGTCAATTTCTTGATCAAACATTCCATGATCGGTGGATGGGTAGACGTGGTCCCATACATTGGCCTGTACGTTCTCCGGATTTAACCTTTTTTTGTGGGGATATCTTGAATCCGTAGTGTTTGAAATACCTATAGAATCTGTGGCAGATTCAACGCCAAGAATTTCAGCAGCACGTACGTTAGTACAGGATACACCAGGAATATTCCAAAGCGTGCGACAGTCGATGATACGGAGATGCCAATTGTGTATTGTACAAAAGGTGGTCCATTTGAACATTTGCTTCAATGCCTTGTTCGTTTGTATGTAATGTACCTACTAAACCGTTTCTATCATTTAAGTAGATATCAATATACAATAAATGTTTCTCTTCATCAAAAACATGTTGATTGGATATTATTTCAGAAATGGCTTTGATAATGATTCTCTAACATAAACCTCAACAAATTAAGAGTACTTATCTTCAGTTTTTCGCAAAAATTATTTAAGTGGAGTATTATGAATTTGAGGTTGGGTTTGTTTGTCAGTTGATCTGCCAAAACAATCATATGCAAGAAAATATGGTGGTGGTGGTGAATCCGCGACATCGATTCGATCAAATAATATGATGAATAAAAAATGGAGTTATCGGTCTCATCCTGACTCACTCGTTCTATGTTTACGATTCTCCCAACATAAAAAAATGTTCAGGAGGTTGAAACATATTCCGATATGTTGTAAGAAATTAGCATTATGCACATAAGAAATTATGTTTCTACTAAGGACATATCTTCAGTTTTTCTCAAGTATCTCAGAAACCTCCACTTTTAGGCACATGGAATGTTCTGACTTTTGGGTTGAGTATTGATGAGCCGAAACTGATGTCAAACGCTCATTCGTCCATTCACTTGTCTCAAGAGAATATGAAGGAATATATTACCACACACCATGGTAACTACGCTAATGGTTTACGAAAATAAAAAAATATAACTTCAAAGTAGCACGTTGACGAACCTTGATCAGTGTACCAAGTTTCAAATTTTTTCCTTCAGGAATTTTGGAGAAAACAAATTAAATCAAATTTTTTTTCGGCACCCTGTAACTTTGAGAGGATGCATTTTAGAACATACTTTGATAGCAACTTTTCACCTCGAAGTGAGGTGGGAAATCTGTAGTCGGAGTTTGTCGGTCTTATTCTGACTCATCCTGTATATATAAGAAGGGCTCCAGGGAATTTTTAGAGCCTTCATTCAAACATTTATACCGTTTTTCATGAAAACCGAGGTCCGAAAAATAAGTACTAATTAACAAATGCCTAACTTGTTAAAAAATTAACTTAATTTTTTTTCCAACGGGACCTTGGTTCTCTCTGGTATTCAAAACATACTATGATTCATTCAAATATTTAAATTGATATTTAATACAATAAAAAAAATATTTTATGTGGTGTACTCTCTTTAGAGGCAGCGCGCGCATGCCGTAACGGTCACGCGGAGCCCAATTTTCAGCATTAAATTATGATGATAAATAATTGAGATAAAGTTTCGTGAGTTCGAAATTTCCTTTTTTGTTTTTTGTTAATAACAATTGCAATTTTCGTCAATAAAAAAAAACAAAAAAAGATCTTTTCCAGAATTGCATCCCAACTCGAATGAGCTTTGGCTCATATTTTTCGCAGGAAACTCACTTCTTGACTAGACTGAAAGTTATTCGCGCAGTGAACACCCTGCATTATGCATCTTCATGGTTCCCAAATAAGAATTCTACATTATTCGTAGTGATGCTTATTGTAGAGACAAGACAAAAAAATGCCTCCTCTTATCTTGTCTCGACTGAACCAAGAGAAATAAGACAAGACACAAGGAATTAGTCTTGTCTTGTCTTGTCTCGCCTTCTCTAGACTTCTCTCGACAAGATAACTTATTTTCATAGTTCTTCTGATCCACATGACAATTTTCCAAATAATCATTTACAGAAAATGAACCTGAGTTTTATAGGAAAGGAAAACATTCTCAATTGAATATTGAATAGAAAGATTTTTCTGTAAATTGAAAAATCCACGATAAATATTAAGTTATTTTTTGTAAATATCCAACAGAGAACAACTACTTTCCAGCCAAAGCCACGCTGGACATTGAACTACATCTTATAGATATTGAGAAAGGACCCTAACTGAAAAGAAAAAATCTAAAAGTGAAAATTTGCATTTTTATTCAGATAGTTATTTGATTTTTTATTCCAGTCTTAATTAAGGACCCTTATAGATGAATGAGGCAAAGAAAAATTTGTTCCAAGGGAGAGTAGTCAACAGAAATCATTTGTAACATTGATGCAAGAGAGGCACCGCACTCACTAGGTCTTCAATACATTTTTGTCGACGAAAATTTATTTCACGCTTCCACGATCATCAGGAAGACCGAAAGAAATGGAAAACACATTTCCGCGAAGCATTCTCATTATGAAAAGATTGAAAAATGTTTTAGAAATATTTCTTTTGGAGAGACACTTTGAAATTACTGTTTTTTTACATTGAAACCCGCCATGGTTTATGAAAGATTGATTTCTTTCGAAAATATGAACAGGATGTTCATAAAACCAGTTGTGGAATCATCTGCGACTGAAAAATAAACTTTAGTCGCTATCTTCCTTCGTTCAAGATAACCTCTTGTGGAGTATTCATGTTGAAAAGGGAAACATTCTCAATTGAATATTGAATTGAAAGATTTAATGAACATCCTGTTCATATTTTCAAACAAATCAATCTGTTTTAATGTCAAAACACTAATTTCAAAGTGTCTCTCCAAAAAGAATGTTTCTAACATTTTTTTATCTTTGCATAGTGAGATTGCTTCGAAATAGTATATCATGCAATGAGCATAAAATGATGCCCATTTTGCACGAGTATGAAATTTGCAGCACGAGCCGAAGGCAAGTGCTATGTAAATATTTTCTTAATTGCTATTTCTAATAGGTACACAGAAATAGAAGCCTATACATGTATGTATGTATCTAATTGAAGTTGAATGTGCAATTATTGAATATCATATTTGGAGAACTTGATTGCTGAATACTTCATTCTTTTCGAAATTGATAATTTGTCGACGTTGAAGTAGACGGCTTCTCGCGATTTTCCATTTCTAAATTCGTTGGTATGCCTGATGGTATGTTCTGTATTGCATTTGCAATTTTATTTGCTATGTCAAGCTTACTTTTCTTCGATTCATCAATATATCCCTCAGCGACTGTAGTAGATTTCCAGCCACCGTGGCGTTTTAACGTGGTTATGTCACCTCCAGCATCAACAAGAATTGTTGCGGAGGATCGGCGAAAGCAGTGCCCTGTATATAATTCGTAATTTGGCAATTTTGAATGCTTGGCAATATCTTTTCCCATAGCTCCAAACTTATTCAGACCTATTCTCTGAATGGTACACTTTCTTTTTTGATAATTAATGAAAAACCATAGACCATTAGCATTTTCAGGGCGAAGATTTGCGTATTTTTTATAAATTTCGTAGAATTTGCCAGTTACAGTAAAATTTCGTACTATTTTGGTTTTACTGTCTGGTATTGTTACTGAAACAGCTGAACCAAGATCATTGAAATGAGTAATTTTCATTTCATGTAATTCATGTCTTCTACATGCACCCATTACTCCCATAACTAATGCAACCTACCATGTAAATTAGTTTACTTAAACATATTTTTCATCAAATGGAAATATAAAACTCACTTTTATTGCCAAATATATTTCATCTGGAGCCTGTTTAATGAAATTATCGATGTCATTTGCTGTAAAGATCTTTGACTTTTTGGGTTTGTAGCCGTTAGACTGCCGGTTGAGGAATGCTTTCAGTTTCAAATATTTGGCAATATCTATATCATTAAAGATACTAAGAGTCGTTCTCAGCATTGAGAATTGTGACCACAAAAAGGAACTTTTGAATTTTTTGGCTAAGTCGCCAAAATAAGCCATTAAAACGTTCTCGGAAAACGATTTTGTCTTTTGATCTACCTGCCATTCCAAAAAAGGTTATAAGCGCGTTGATACATAGGGTAGACTGGGTACGGTTGAAACGATTTGGATTTTATCGTTCATAGTATTGTTGTTTATAAATCAAGCGACGATGATGATATGTCAAATACAAGAACGCCTTTCTAACTACGGAAGGGCTATACCATTTTACTTCCTGGGGTGCTATTTTCAGAAGTATACAAAATTTTAAAAAAATTCTGATTTGTTTCAATCGTTCCCATGCCAGGGGCGGTTGAAACAGTGATTGGGGTCAGTTGAAACACATGTAAATGATACAAAATATAATATTACAACTTGTTTTATTTACCATTGATCCTAATTATAAGCATAATTATGGCACCGTATGACAACATTAATCAGTCTTCAAGGTTTTAATTCTCAGAAAGATATTTCTAATCAGCCTTTTACGAATAATAAACAATCAAAGTAATTAACAAAAATACTAAAAATCAACAGTATTCTTTTGTACAATGCAAACTAAACGAAAATAATTTCAGAATAAACTAAAATGAAACAAATAAAAATTTAGCATAGGGATCAATTTGAGTCGCAATTGTGGCAAACATAGCTAAGACCACCTTCTGTGCATTCTTCGTGAGCCCACTGTTTACAAGTAATGCATTGAATCCACTTTTCTCCGGATCTGCTTTCTGAATATGGTGACAAACAAACAATACAGTAGCATTCTTCCTCTTCTGATGACATTTCCTGCTGTGAAAGATAAACGCCATGTGAAGTGGAATAAATAGAAAAATCGAATTAAACGGTTTTCTTCACATAAAAGATTCAATATAAATTGAACCAGAAAATGGTAGATCTCAGGTGAAAAACAACTACTTTCCTGGCAAATACCACGCAGAACTTTGAATGATATTCACCTGAAAATCCATGCATACCTCCATATAAATGGACATTGAATGCAAATGTTTCTTTCTGATAAGCTTGATTATGTTCAATTTATGTCGTGTTCACCTAACAATCCGCATACCGGTTTCAGGCTTTGTTAGCCCTCATTCTTTTTGTCACTAGGTACCGCCAGTTAAAAGTTTTTTTTTTCCGGCGTATCTATAGGTGTTATAGACTCGATGATGGTTTTGGTTATGTTGTGTCTCGCTTCAGCCAGAGCTCTTCGGAACTTTGGCTGGTTGACTACTCCGTACTGATGAGGGCCAAAAAAGCCTGAAACCGGTATGCGGATTGTTAGGTGAACACGACATAAATTAAACATAATCGAGCTTATCAGAAAGAAACATTTGCATTCAATATCCATTTATATGGAGGTATGCATGGATTTTCAGGTGAATATCATTCAACATTCTGCGTGGTATTTGCCAGGAAAGTAGTTGTTTTTCACCTGAGATCTACCATTTTCTGGTTCAATTTATATTGAATCTTTTATGTGAAGAAAACCGTTTAATTCGATTTTTCTATTTCCTGCTGTGTTTTACTTTTTTTTTTCTTTTGAAGTATTTTTTCTACCTTTTCTTCCATCCAAGCTCTTCTCAACTTGCTTAGTTTTAATCCGTTCCAATCTTGTTTCATGTTCCTTTCTTATGGCTTCTTTCTCTGGTGTATCAGTGTAAATTGTAGATTTTCTAGTTTTTCGCCCTCTATAAGATTTCCTCGGGGGAGCTTTTGGTAATGGCCGTACTGCTTCTGGTGTGAATACAATAGGATTTTTAGAAATTGCTTGTACGCTAGTAGACGGTCTCGGTGAAGTTTCCTGAATGATAATGCTGCTGCAATGTCTAGGTGGTGTACTCAAAGTTTCTTGACGTTCATCAACCTTTTCTTGCTCTTTTGTTGGAACTGGTGAGTTATTGATAGCCTGTTGTTGCACCGTTGTCTCTATTTGTAGTTCCTCAGTTAAAAGAGAAGGCGATAATGGCGGCGTTTTATCTTCAGATGGAATTGCATTCAATGTAGAAACAACTGCAGACTCAGTTGTATATTCGTGATTAGGTCTATCTGTTACCTCAGTTGTATTTTCGGGATTGGGTCTATCCGTCACAAATGCAGGAGCAAAATCGATCTCAGTAAACAGATGCCGGTTATATGGGTAAATTCCTGTTTTGCGAAAGCCGGCTTGTATGTTGGATGGCGTCAGAGTAAGGCGCATAGCAGATGCTACAATTCCCGGAATGTCATAAATTGACATTGTTTTTCCTGGATGGCTTCGCATCCACGCATCACAGGTCGAATTTACAGCTTTTTTTAAAGGGCCATATGCAGATCGATTAAGTGGCTGGAGTTTGTGAGAGCAATGGGGAGGGAAAGACAGTAAGACAATGCCATTGTTCTTGCAGAAGTCCAGTGCGTTAATATGAATGTGTGATGAGTGGTTATCAAGTACGAGTAACACTTTATGTGATGGTGAAACATTTGTATATTTCTTGAAATGTTCCAGAAAATGCATGTATGATTCATCCTGCATCCAACCAGAGGGATTTGCAGTTCCGGCAGACCCTATTGGCCCATCCCTAACAAAATGGTCTTCGTAACGCACTCGTGGAAAAACAAAAAATGGAGGAATTACATTACCGATGGCGTTTGCTGCAAAGGTTACTGTCACTAAAATACCCCTTTCAGCTGAAGTTACTTGACGAGCACCACGTTTAGCTACAACTCTATCAGGTTTTTGCACCGTTGTTATGCCTGTTTCGTCGGTGTTATATATGTCTTGGGGCTCAAACTTATGACGATCCATGACAATGGTCAAATTGTTATAAAAAACATCGAAGTTAGATTTATTAAAGCTAGTAGCCCTTGACAGGCTTGTAGCTTGCGCGGCGCGTACGGAGAGTTCACTGTTTCTTCTCATAAACATCCGAACCCATTCCTCACCAGCCATCTGGTTGTCTTCCCAAGTTCGAGGTCGTGATAAATTATACTTGATAGTAAGTTCGTACGCCAATTTGCTCACCTCTTTCTTAGGTAGTTCAAAATATATGTCTGCACATCGAATCAAATATTTTGATAATTCTTGCTCTTGCTCTCCATTGAAAATTCGGTTGTGTGCTCTATACCCCATAACTTGATCGTCCTCGCCAGATGCATCTCGCTTTCGAATATATCTCAGGAGAGAACAGTGGTTTATTCCATGCTTGTCCGCCGCATTTCGTAGTGAATCTCCAGCTTTCACCTCTTCATATGCATCTCTATACCTCGACAACTCAATTTGTCCTCTGGAAGTCTTTCTTACGCGAACTCTCGGCATCTAGAAAATAAGAAAAACTAATATATTTACTGTTTCAACCGTACCCACAAAAATTGTTTCAACCGTCCCCAACCCCGCCTTTCGTGAAATACCATTAATAGAAATGGTAGTAATAATAACATATTAGAACAAGTTATTATTCCGTATTCTAAAAGCCTCATAAAAATCAGAAACACACACTCAATACTTTGACTTCAATAGAATTCACGATATTAGCATAAATCTCAGAATAAAAATACTTACTTTTGGGTACCAAAATATAATACGGCCTCCTGTAAACAACAACACCACGAGAGAGCGGGCGCAACACTAAGTTTCGTGTGTGGATCCGTCGTCTGCTTCGTTCTCCCCTTGCACCCTCACTCCCCGCGTATCCATTCACGAGATATTGCTTTTGTTTCAACCGTCCTTTGTTTCAACCGTACCCAGTCTACCCTACTCTTCGACTTTTCCGGTAATAAATTCAGTGTTGTTCCTTCGCTGCTTCTATTATGTTCGGAGGTGTCAAATCTAAGTCAATATCACTATCAGTTTCCATTTTAATTAATAGCTTTTATAGAAAACAACTATGAAATTACTCGTTACCTACTAAAACTTTGACAGAAACGATCTGCTGACATTTCATCAATTTGTCGCTGGATGTCATGATTTGACAAGCCGTAGTCGTCGTGATTTTAGAGTGAACCTAGACCTAACACGAAATGTTCCATTTCGCATTTGTTGCTTAGCAACTTGCCTAGCAACCGATGCAAAAATGAAATTCTGTACAAAATGTGCTTGTTTATGATTGAAGTTACGGTTATAAAATGAACATTTATTGAGGTTGTCGTAGAAAAAAGTGTTTTTCGCATTTCTTTCGGGCTTCCTGATGATCTTAGAAGCGTGAAATAAATTTTCATCGACACAAATGTTTTGAAGACCTCTCTTGCATGAATGTAACAAATGATTTCTGGTCAGTACTCTCTTTTGGAAAATATGTTTCTTTGCCTCATTCAAAAAAAAAAAATTTAAAAAATATATACAGGGTGTAACTGAATAAGTGTAAAACATTTGAGGAGGTGATTCCTCATCAAAAAGATAGGACAAAAAAATTAACCTGACGTTTTGTACTACCAAAAGACACTTAGCCAGTAATTTATTTGGTTTACCCCATGGTTGTAAGGTGAAAACGCAACCCCTAAAATTTATTTCCAATGTAACTTTTTGTCTTATTATTTGTTTACCATTTAAAAATTTATTTCCGATAGCCTGTTTCATTCTAAACAAAAAATGTCTCCTGGGTTTTTTGCCCAAAATAAACCAGTAAGCAGCAAAACATTATTTTACGAACAACTACAGAGATACATCGTCATAAATGCGAAAATACGAAACTAATCTATCTAGTAGGTCGCTATTAGCGATAGTGACAATTAAATTGGTATGACGCTGTCAGTTTGGGAATTTTCGAAATTGAATTAATACTAATTGTGTGTTGTTGTTCTGTTCTTAATTTGTTACTTTAATAATTCACTTGTTAATAAAATGGCATACACAAATGAGGAAATGGCTGATATGCATTGCGTTTACGGTCTGTCGCAGGAGAATGGGTTAGAAGCTTCTAGAAGATATGCTGAAATGTATCCTCAACGGCAGCATCCTTCACATAGAATATTTGCTCGACTTCATCAACGATTACGAGAATATGGTTCATTCGACAAAAGAACGCAGGATTGTGGTCGCCATCGAGAAATACGAACACCACAGCTTGAGGAAGCAGTACTTAATTTGATTGAAGAACAACCTACTACCAGTACTAGAAAGATTGCTTTCCAGCTAAATGTTGATCATATGACGGTATTTCGAATTTTAAAGGAACAACTCTTATACCCTTACCATCTGCAACGAGTACAGGCACTGTTACCGCGAGACTTTCCGAACCCTCTTGAATTTTGCAATTGGATGCTGGAAATGATTAGAAGAAATTGTGACTTTCTGAAGACGATAGAATTCACAGACGAATGTAGTTTTTCTCGGGACAAGATTATTAATTTTCATAATTACCACATATGGGCTGATGAAAACCCTCACGCTATTGTCGAAACTAGCCATCAAGAACAGTTTTCTCTTAACGTGTGGCTCGGAGTTATTGGGGATGATTTAATTGGGCCTCATTTTCTACCTCCTTGATTCAATGGTGAGGCATACGTTCAATTTTCAAGAGAAGTGCATCCAGTACTGCTGGAGGAAGTTCCTTTGGGCGTCAGAAGGGATATGTTTTTTATGCATGATGGGGCTCCCGCCCATTTAAGTCAAGTAGCACGTCAGCATTTAACTGAAACATATGCAAATCAGTGGATAGGTCGAGGAGGACCACATAAATGGCCCGCTCGATCCCCGGATCTCAATCCTCTCGATTTCTATTTGGGGCCATTCACAGCATTTGGTATATCGTACTCCTGTTCGCGATGTAGAGGACTTAAGAAACCGCATCATCGATGCGTGCAGGGTAATCAGAGAGACTCCAGGAATATTTGAGCGAATACGTGGCTCAATGCGCCGACGTCTAGACGCATGCGTAATGTTTGAAGGTAGACATATTGAACATTCACTATGATTTCTACATGTTGTGTGTTTTGTTATTAATAACTTAGTTTTGTTTATTACCCTTTAATCGTTTAATGCAGGTACTAACTACAAAATAACAATAAATCCAGTTCGCATTTATGACGATGTATCTCTGTAGTTGTTCGTAAAATAATGTTTTGCTGCTTACTGGTTTATTTTGGGCAAAACCCAAGAGACATTTTTGTTTAGAATGAAACAGGCTATCGGAAATGAATTTTAAATGGTAAACAAATAATAAGACAAAAGTTACATTGGAAATAAATTTTAGGGTTGCGTTTTTCACCCTTACAACCATGGGGTAAACCAAATAAATTACTGGCTAAGTGTCTTTTGGTAGTACAAAACGTCAGGTTAATTTCAATATTGTAACTTTTTCAGTGCTTGTGAAAAAAATTGTTATACAAATTTTATGTACCCCCTTTAAGGGGCTGTATCTTAACAAGGGATGCTCCAATGAAGTTTCTTTATATGAAAGATCCTATCTTTTTTTCGATGAGGAATCACCTCCTTAAATGTTTTACACTTATTCAGTTACACCCTGTATGTGTCCTCAATCAAGAGTGGAATGGAAAATCAAATAACTATCTGAATGAAAATGCAAATTTTCACTTTTAGATTTTTTCTTTTGAGTTAAGGTGCTTTCTCGATATCTTTCAGATGTCCCTAGTGGCTTCAGCCGAGGTGGTAGTTGTTTTCTGTTAGATATTCATGAAAAAATCACCTAATTTTTATCGTGAATTTTTCAATTCACAGAAAAGTCTTTCTATTCATTATTCAATTGAGAATGTTTCCCTTTTCAACATGAATACTCCACAAGAGGTTATCTCGAACGATGGAAGATAGTGACTGAAGTTCATCTTTCAGTCGCAGATAATTCCACATCTGACTTTATGAATATACTGTTTATATTTTCAAACAAATCAATCTGAGCGGCGATTGAACTTTCGGTTTTAGAGAACTACTGGATGAGATATGAATAGATTTATTGAGTATTGGAATCAAAACGTATGTTCCTAAAAACAAAAAATCATTAGCAACCATCATGTTTGTTGATTCCTTGGATCACCATTGATTATTTTTTATAATATGTCAACTTCGGGGTATATTTCATTGTCACCCTAACAAAAAAGTGATTCCCTCCAATCAACTGATAATCAAAATATACCTTTTCTCATTAATCGAAATTGAAAAAAAATTGGATTCGTTCTTTGAGGGTAGAAAAATGGACCAAACCAATGATTGTTTATTGACAGAAATTCCGATATCATTTTGAAAAAATCTGTAAAAGTAGGGAGCTCCGGAAAAGTAATATTTTTCAGGAAAATGGTAATGAATTCGATGTCCAGATCACGATCCGAAAATTATTGACTGAATCAAATTCTCAAATATCCAATTCAATACTGGTGTGTACACGCCGATTCCAAAACAATAAATTACAATTATGTATTTCGTGTAACATTTGTTTATTCAAGCAAAGCGCTTTCAGCCTGCAGAAATTTTCACTGCCCATCTGTCATTAGAATAACAAATCATTTTGTGAGACAAGAGAGCCTTCTCTCGACAAGTGAGAATAACGTCACATTCAGAAAACAAATAGGATATTATATTGGAGGGATATTCATAGGTGACTGGTTTTTCTGAGTATAACAACTTTTCAGAGTCTGTAGGAATCGAAATTGATCAAGAAAAATTATTCAATTGAAGTCTACCCCGTTAGGTTAACGCGTGCACTAAAATAAATAATTTTGGGCTTCGGAAATAATATTCAATTGGCTAGTTATTTGTATTGCTTTCAAAAAAAATAGTGAATTGAACTACACTTCTCAATACAAAGTTGAAGTTTTGATGATTATGTATCTGCCTGTTTCCGAAAACTGTGAACTGTGAACTATTTAACTCGAAGAATCAGTCAACCTTGTCAATAGATTGTGATGCTGCAAAAAAAGTAATGAAATACCTGAAAGGAACGAGTAATTTCAAACTTAAAATGAAGGCAGACACAGATTTGATTTTAAGAGGATTCGTCGATTCTGATTGGGCTGGAGATACTTCTGATATAAAATCAATAAGTGGTTTCATATTTTTCTTGGAGATAACCCAGTAACCTGGACGAGTAAAAAGCAAAGACTAGTAGCACTTTCTTCAACAGAAGCTGAATATATATCAGCAGCTTTGGCTAGTCAAGACTTGCTTTGGTTGAGACGAATGATCATAGATTTTTGTTTTTGTTGTGACACAGCAACTGATTTGTTTGAAGATAATCAAGGCCGCATCGAATTGGCGGAAGACAAGAGATCAACTTCAAGGGCCAAACATATCGACGTGCGGTACCATCATCTACGAGATCTCATTGATAATATTATTATTAATTTCAAATATTGCTCTTCCCCAGGCCTGATTGCTGATGTACTAGCAAAACCTCTTCCGAAATAAACAATTTTAGATTTCAGAAGATCTATAGGAATCTTGCAGAAATGATCTGTCGAGTGGGGGTGTTGGTATTCAACAGATCATGAAACTACATATTTCACATCCTATAATAAGTATTCTAGTTGTTTTAATGATTGTCAAGTTTGACATATACTTTGAATGTAACGGTCGTTTGCAGTTATTAAATTTTTTTTTTGTATACTGTTTCTTTAGTAAACCTAACATAAAACCTAACACAGAGACTAGTTCACGAACTAATTTGGCAATCGAGCACAATGTATAAACACCAAATAAAACTCAAAATTAACAAAATCACAAGGCACTATGCTCAAACTTTCACTTTCCAAGATTTACCAGAATGATTCATTTGATTGCTGAAGGGAATGTAGTGAGCTTTGAAGCTGATGATTGTGATGAACTGAATACGAGAGTTTAAAACCGCTCTGCATGGTTCGACGGACAAATGAATATCTAATATCAATGAGAAATCCTAGATAGAACTGATCCTGCATTTACATTGTGATGTTTTGGAGCAAATATAACTTCGGAGAGCTCTGTTATTTTTTGAGTTTATGATAGTCGAACTAAAACGAAATATATGTAGTGCAATACCGATACATTTCTGGGGGCTCGACATATTATTCGATATTATTTGTATACACTTCATATCAGTAAATTCCCCAAAGCCATATTTTGCCTGAAGATTTTTTGCATCCTACCACACTCTGAATTCATATAGAGAATTTTGTTTTTTTATTTCAAAATTTTGCTCCACGTAACTTCAACAAGAGTATGAACAGTATTATGTCTCTCAATCTGAGAAAATATTGTTTATGTAATTAAAAATTCTAGAAAACAAATAATGTAATGAAGTTGGACATGGCGGAATGAATGACTGAAAGTAGAATCGTTTCTCGAAAAAACTTTGGCATACAAGAAAACATGTCCAGAGATGGTAAATTTGAAGAGGCAATAGCGTTCATGATTTCTGGAAAATGGTTATCAGATAATTTTAGGACATCATCATGGTGTATAGGCTGGAAAGCATCTAATCATGTTGTTGATTACGTGAAACTAGAAAATGGTGTTGCCATAAGTGGTCAAGATTTATAAAATATGCTTGTTGGATGTTCGAGAGAGTCAAATATTGTTAGGGATGTGAATACATTTTACTGTCAATAAAGTAATGAAAGGAAGAAAAATCTTTTGTAAGTTGGTAGAATTGAAGGAAATGATTGCAAGGTGATATTCAATAAGAGGAAAATTTAAATATAAAAAAATATCAAGTGATTGGGAGTGGTTTGGAAGAACACAATCTATATGAGATAATGTTTGACGTTTCTATGGATACCAATCAATTCACGTGGCAACAAAAAAATAATTCATTTTATGACATCAACGGCTGGGTCATCCGAATGGACAGTATATTGGAAAATCAGAAGGATTTGAATTGATGAATGATTATACTGAGAAAGAGTTTTTTGAGAGTTATGTGAATAAGAAACATGAAATGCCATATGAAGGTCATAGGATTAGAACCACTATGTTATTAGAAATTATCCATATAGATGTTTGTGGTTCAATTGCTCCCTCAACGTGAGCTAATGAACAGTATTTTATGGCATTCCTCGATGATTATCCTCATTTCCGGATGGTATAAGTCTAAAGTATGTGAAGTATGAAATCAGGAATACGATAACAGCATATTTCGGAAAACCGACTCTGAACACGAGACGCCACAATGGTGGAAAATGTGTATCCAAACAAGTTCAAAGAATTTTGTGATCCAAACAGAATTGCAATCGATGTCACTGTAAAATATTCTCCGGAGCTAAATAGTCATAGTGTAAGATTAAACAGGTCATTGTTTGAGAAAGCACGTTCCACGATTATTGGTGTTCATCTGAATAAACAGTTTGTGGAAAGGGGGGCGGAAGAGGAGAGAGGGAAGCAGTAAGAACATCAGCATATCTATTGAATAGATCTTCCACAGCAGTTATTGAGAAAAAAACAGCATTCGAAGTATGGCATGGTAAGAAATCTAATCCATGAAATTTACGTATATTTGGCTGCGAAACATATGTCAACCCTAAGCAATTCCGAAATGGTACATTTGTTCACGCTCGGCTACACTTCAAATGGATACAGGTTGTAGGATTGTAAAATTCGGAAGAAATATAATATTCGGTGAGCTTGAATAATTATGGAATGGGTCCTCTAGTCATTTTTGAAGGGAATGAAAATAAGTTTCGTCATGGTAGTGAAAGAAAAAGAATTGAAGATGTAGAAATTTATGTATGTGACAATGAGATTAGTAAAGGTGATATTTCGAATGAATGTGGTTTTTTGTGGAGGAACAACGTTTCTTGACATGTTTTTTGGGTAACCTTCTACAGTCTGAAAATGAAAATATAATCAGGAAAATCTATACAAGTGTAGAAAGGGCAACCGAATCAGTTTACCCCGAGAAGTTACTGCGTTCACCAAATCATATTTCCTATAGAAAAATGATTCAATTTGGTGAACGCAGTAACTTATCGGGGTGAACTAATTAGTTTGCCTTTTCTACACCTGTATAGATTTTCTTGATTATATTTTCATTTTCAGACTGTGGAAGGTTACCCAAAAAACATGCCAATAAAGGTGATATCATCCACAAGGACCATTGACACATACATTGGAAATCAGAAAATCTCCTACGTGGTATGAAAATTTCGAAATGAACTCATATCTTGTTTTAACCTGTGGGCATTATTTTTCAGCTAAAGTATGTGATGTACCAATGACATTTGAACAAGTGAAAAGTTATCATATCGGTAACAGTGGGAGGCGGCAATGGAAGATGAAATAGATTCATAGAAATAAAACGTGGGCGCTTGTATCAAACAGATAGTTGACAGCTTTGACTATGAAAAATGTTGCCTTCAAAAATTAGATTGGGTATAAGGCAGGGTCTGAGGCTGAAAATGTTCAATGTCAATATATTTCCAAACTCTTCAATGTGATCAAATGTAAACCTTTCAAAACTTCAACAGAGGTCAATTTGAAGCTGGCGAAAAAATGGAACCGGTAACAAAACACCCATATAAAATCTTTAAAGTCGTTTTTCCCATGCATTCAATCTACACTGGTTTTGTTTTGAAAATAATGTTTAGACATTTGAGATTTAGGTAGATCTCAGGTGAAAATTACTTTTCTGCAAATCCACGCAATTGGTACTTGAAGCCTGAAAGTATGGTTGTTAGGTACACGACTTAAATTAAATAATCGCTTTCAAATTTGCATAATATTGAATTATACTGCAGTTCTCAACTTTCTGTAAATTTGTTTTTCTGAACACGGTTCAATTCGATTTTTCTATTCATTCCACTTCACATGGCACTTATCTCTCGCTTTATAGGTTATTATGCAAGCTCTATAGATGAAATCAATTTCTGAGATATATCACATATCATCAAAAGAACTACGTTATTTGAAAAAATGATACCTTAGTTTTAACCGGGAAAAAAATTACGTGACTGACCTAACATAGTTAAGCTGTCGAAGTGAACATGTGCTGGAAGTGGCATCATTTAATCAGTACTCAAACGTCTGAAGGTAATAATTTTTTTTTTCTAATTTTAACATCAAAAGTGACACTTTTCAAAACTCGTTGACGTTAGTAAATGTTTTACTTATCGTCATCAGTTGCGAAAAGTAACATTTTTCGCAACTGGTGATGAGAAGTAAATTTCACCACCAGTTGCAAAAAATACAGGAATAAAATTTGTTATAATTTTGAAGCTAAACTACTTGAAGTACTTCTTCATTGTTAGATTTAATTTTATTCGAATTCAATACATAATATGTATGGTAAAAACTAATTATAAATATTAATAACATGATTTGAACAATTGGTGATATTGACCCCCGCTGACAACGTGGTTTTCTATGTAGCATTAATTTCCGTTTTTTCCATGGAAGTCTCTCCAAGGATGAGAACACGCTTTTAACGCACTTGAAAGTAAAAAAGTAGGTACATAAAAAACTGTCTCACTTATGTTGAAGTATGGTAATGCGTTTGACAATTGATATCGTCCAGTTGTCCAAGCTGTCTAAGGTGCAAGATCTAAGCTCTGCTATCAAAAACTGGCGTGGGTTCGAATCCCTACGAATGACGTTTTTTTTTAATTTTTCCCATCGAAATTGAAATTTTTTTTTTATTTGAATATTTATTCCAAAATTAAACCATTTCTCAATTTCAAAGTGAAAATAAAAAAAAACGTGGGGATTTAAACCCTCCCAAACTTTTGAGATCCAGAGCTTAGATCTCGCGCCTTAGACTGCTCGGCTAACTGGACGATATTAATTGCCAAACGCATGACCATAGTTTAACGTAAGTAAGAAAGTTTTTTATGTACTTTTGTACCTGATATCTGTAGAAGGGCCACGCTATCAAGCTAGCGAGTACGCATACGTTCTCAAATACATATCTCACTAATCATACTTGAAATTTGAGCTTTGCTAAAATGAGGTAGGTTTGCCGGCTCTGGGATCTTACTCTGAAAGTATTATGTTTCTCAAAGATACGTAACCAAAAAGAAACCCATGCTTTTCGGCATAATTGTTGAATATTAAAATTATTTTTGAATTTTTAGTGCGTTGAAAGCGTGTTCTTCAGTTTTTTTAAATATATATTGTTAACTTGAATTAAAAAGGATCATATTTCAAAATTGGAAAACATATTGTGTGAAACACGTTGGGAAACCCTATTTTCCGTATCTCGCTTTCTTTTACGGAACTCGCTTCGCTCGTTCCGCAGAAATTCGCTCATTGCGAAAATAGTGCTTTTCCCAACTGGTTGCACAAATAACTATTTCGACTCACTTATCAACAACTTTTCGTATTGTTTTCAAAAGAGAAATATTGTTATTTCCCAATAACTATCAACTGTTAGCGGTAGTGGTATTTGCAGTACTGCAAATCATTTCAGAAGATAATCTGATTTAATTTGTCTCTGACTATTTCTGAAAAATATGTATTACAATCTAACGTTAGTCCGAAAAATTGAATATTGGAATGCCCAAGAAAATTTGGAAAATATCCCGATTACTTGGTTTCATAATGATTTTCAAAACGTTTTTAAAAATCTGATTATATGGCAAAACGGTTTTAAGATGAAATTTAAATTTTTTAGATGTGGGTCCTCGTAGACTCATGGTAGGTTGATAAAAGGGTTTTGGCTATTGTTACACCAAAATGAATTTTTCATGGATATAATTGATTTAGATCCAAGTTCATCTCGAGGGCTGCCTTAAAATTCAAATTGTTTCCTGGGACAGCCCAGTGGTTAGCGCTCTTGCTCTCAACTTTCTACCTATTAGGAAATATGAACTGCTTTTTTCTTGTAAGTAAATCAGCACATGATACCATATTCTTGGTGCGCGAGTCATACTCACACTTCAAATGTAACTTGGAAATCCTGCAACCGCAATTGTACCGAATTAATTCATTCGACGAATTCATGTCATAAATTTATACAACAAAAATCCTTCTGGAAACAAGACCACACAAAAGTAATCTGATATGAGTAAATCCGTTACGAAGAGAACAATAACTTCCTGGTTTATGTTGCTGCCCCTAACCCGAACGAAAACTCGAGAGCATGGAACCAGTTTGAGCTCTATTGAGTAGCGTATCCGCCAGGGGCGTAACAATGAGTTATAATTGGAGGAAGTGACATTTCCTCAAAAATAAGAATCATGCTTTCATTTGAATGCACTGAAATGGATATTTCTCCATTAGATGGGTGCCGTAAGTTGTTATGTTCTTATATCAGTGATTCATTAGCTTGTCTCGCGGAAATGCGTAGGTATTGTTCAAATTGAATACACGCACTGGAAGCTTTCAAATTTATTATTCACTGATGTAAGATTTGAATAACCCACAAAACAGATCTGCCAAATTGATAATTATTAAATTGATTTTTTTTTATAATACATTCAGTTTGCGAGAATATGTGTAGGGTTGTGCGAAATCTATCACCTATAATTTCTTTCAGAAAAAAATCTGACCCAGTGACATATTCACTTTACAATTATGTAAACGGACTATCTTGGAAATGTTGGTCTAATAATAGATGATAGATTTCGAGAAAATATAACTAAATATGTGGAAAAACTTATGCTGCATATCGTACCCCTCAACAAAGTTTGTGTGGGGATACAAAAAATGATGTGTTTATAGTCATTCCAAAAGAATACAATGATATCAAAATTCATAACTGGTAACAAAAACTCAAGTAATTAGGATGGTTGAATGTGTATGTACTATTTATGGTACAAAATTATCATTCTATCGTTAGAATAGCCTGCCTAATCAGCAAATGAGATAAAATATCGAAGTAACTTCAATAATATCAACATCGGATTTGGAGGGTTACCCATATGTCCTCCTCATAGCATTAAGTTCTACGAAAGTTTCACGAAGCTTTACGGAAATAAATTACAACTTTCTCTGACATTTTTTATTTAACAATTGTGTATGAGTGCATGAACAAATTGTGTGTCACACCTAACAAAAAATTAAACACATCGTGTTGAGAAACATCGTAACTACGATGCAACCCGTAACATTCTCCCACCTTTTGCACTGTTCAATTGCAAAATTATCAGTATCCATAATGATCAGGTATTTAACCAAACGTCCGGACCTGGTTGACACCGGCGTAATTTTTCCTTCTTTTTCTTCACTTCGTGACGATCGTATTCTTCGATGCTCCTCGTATGGAAGTTGTTTGTTTGGCTGGTATCAACTTAAAATTCCGTTTTCATTCGAATGGCCTTTGTCTTTTGTGAGAAAATATCTGATTGCTTATTGATATTCGAAATTTCCAGTGGGTATATTCTTTGGAAAGGCAGCAATATTTCACCTATTGATAATTTTATCAGCGCTTCTCTTGCAATGTTGTCCTTTCCAGGGTAAATTTCGAGTATTCTCTTCGTGTTGTCAGATCTCACGATACTACATCACCAATAGCAAATTTGTCGTTACTTCTTCGGCCAAAGAGAACCAGATTCGCTAGATATTTTAAATATGGTTATGTCTTTGAAGCAACAAAGTGTTTCAACCGTAGATTTCTGTCCACCCAAACTGAGTTTTTACTGTCACTGAGTCATCAATCTGTTCTATTCTACCAGTTAGAAGTTTACCAGAAATATCGGCCCCCAAAAGTATCAGGCGGTGAGAAACTATCAACTGAAACTTTTGCTGCGCTATTTTTCTCCATAGACTGTAATTTGTTCTCTGTGTCAATTTGATTATATTCGTGAGTCTCTCGGAATTGACCCCATAATCCTATCCACTTTCGAATGTCTCCATTTAATTTTTTCAACTGCAATTTTTGTAATTTGAAATGTCTACTGACGTTTGACGTTTCTATCCCAGAATCTACGTTGAAACTTGTTCCACCTCAATTCTTCTCATTTACTAAGGCAAAGTCCCATTTTGACCAATATATTATCAAATACTTCTCCACTGCTTCATACTCCTTCTCTAATTCTTGCTCATCATCATATTTCAATATCAGCATACGTATATTCTCATCTAGAACGACTGATATGGTGCTCTTATCCTCAATTTGGGCTATCGGGTAACAATATTGTCCTTTATCAACGGCTGGGAATTTATTCAATTTCTAAATCATGGCATGTTTGGTAAACAGTTTTCTCAGCCTATCCCGTTCTTTCTTCACCTTAGATAATTCATTCACAGTAAGTTTGGTCACGGTCGCCATTTATTTTACATGTGGAGATTTTGAAGAAATACGGGACTAAATTACTTTTTCTGACGTTTTTTATTCTACAATTGTCAATATGTGCATAGACAAATTTCGATTATTGCTATAAATATACTGTTGGAAGTGACATAAAGAGCTTGTAGAAGTTTTTTCCTGCCCTTCACATGAAGAAGCACATACAAAAATTATACAACGAATTTATTACCTGAATTTTGCTACTGATGTCTGTATCAAGTCCTCTCATACGGATATATTAATAATAATGGTCGGAAATATTAACAAATTGACGAACGATGTAAATATTTGGATGGATGTTGGCAACGCGTTACGATGTATTGATGTCACTGAAATTCACAAAAGATTGGGACAATCAATTTGTTTGCATTTTTTTAGAAGAGGAAAAGGGTTCCGTATAATCTGCTGGTTCATTCCAACGATTTACAACAGCCTTTGCGAATTTAAGTGTGTTGAATGACGATAATCGTTTGGAAATAATTGGAAAAATTCAGGAATTCGTCTGCCGATTATACAGTCGAAACAAATTAAGACTCTCAATGAAGCTCGTTTCGATTTTTTTTCGAAGACATACACATTTAAATATAACGAATAAATTTTTTGAATCCATGCGAAGAGTTACGACGGATTAAATTTCCCACCCTGCAGAGCTGAGCTTATTAAGCACATCCATCGCAGTGCATACATATCTAGTATTTGGGCCAATGCACACCAAAAAACACAAATCGCAAAGGTAGCTGTGGAAAATAATTGGCAGGAAATAGAAGGCGATATGAATTCGACTGGTTTGAAGGACAACAACTTCCAACATTTGTGAAAGATGTTATCATTCAGGCAAATGATGTTTCAGGTAATAAATTATACTTGGCAAGCACTTCTATCACACTTGTTCAATTGTTTTATTGCACTTCTATCAATTTGCAGTTGTTGAGTCGTCAGATTTAACTGATATCGGAGAATATGATGAGTATGAAGAAAATCACAATTGTAGCAGCGATTCGGATTAAAACAATCATTTTCATTTGTTTTCATATGTATCTGACATAACAAAAAATCAATCTCAGCGTGTTTGAAAATATCGTTACTACGATGCAACTCGTAACAATCTACAAGTTATAGTGCTGTGCCATTACACTATGAAAATACAATTTGTCTATATGCTCACTAGCTATTATGTCATATCTTAAACCTCAATAATAGTAAGAAATGTCCAACAGAAAAAAAAACGAGGAGGCGGCCAGTCTGAACAAAATATTTTTTAATTTGTTCATCGATTCTGAAATTATCTCATGGGACATATTTTTTATTGGAAAAACCAAACAGCATTTCTAGTTTGGTGTAAACCACAAACCAAAACCATGGATTCCCATTGGTCGAAAATTATATGGTTTTGGTGGAAATAAATCGGCTTATTGCACGATGATGACCAAGGTGAAGCTCACGTTGGACGATGTTCAGAAAGAAGTTGTCGTTTTGATAGTTCCAGATAAAGCATAGTCGATTGACATGATAGTTGAAAGAAGTTTTACAGAACTTTCAGACATAGGATATATTCATGTAGGAGATAAACTCCATTCTGGTTACAAAAATGAAGATCCTTTCCACAATTTGAAGTGGAAGCAAGAAAGTCGAAAAAATAACAGTTCGAGCAAAGCATATTACAGAAAAAAAACAATTTCATTGGAGTAGAAATCGAGAATGAATCAAGGATTCCTTTCAATAGTGACTTATTCAGAAATATATGTGGAAGCTGTGTGGTCTTGGTGAAGTGAGAGGTAACAAATAATCTGAACAGTTATTCATCAGTGATGGTGAGCATTCATCTCTCACTATTGTTATGCTGAATATTGATGATTCTGTCGATATTTTTCATTCAAATAGACTCTCTCCAAAATTTATGAACTTGGTTGTACAGATATTATGAAAGTGAATATATCAGACAATAATCAACCAGTTAAGGCGAGACCTTATCGTTGTAATTTCAAAGATCGCAAAATTACCAAAGACATTGTTGATGAGTGGTATGATGGCGGGATCAGGAGAGATACTATTTTGTCATATACGCCATATCAGTTATTTTAGTTCCAAAAAGTTTGGCGGAAAATAGACTTGTTGTGGACTTTTGGAAATTGAAGAGTCAAACGGTCGTTAAAAGTTTTCCCATTCCTCATATAGATGATTGTTTCAAATACTCTCAGGGTGTAATATTTTGTACGTCGGAATACTCACATATTCCTTTAGATGAGGAATCAAAGGAAAGGCAAAACCCGCTTTCATTACACCGGACGGTACCGCAGAATTTCAAAGAATATGTTTCGGACTTGGAAATGCGCCATTTGAATTTTCCAAACTGATGACTCTAGTTTCAGGACCATTGAGAACCACAATAGCTATATCGTACCTTGTGCAGATGGACGTTAACCGGGTGCAGGTGAATTGAAAGCAATAAAAAAATTTGACACACCAAGAAATAAGCATGAAGTTAGGAGATTCTTAGGAATGACGGGATTATTCAGAAGATTCGTGAAAAATTCCTGGAAAAATATGAAAAGTGTTTTACAAAAATCTTCTGTTTTGCAATTGTTCAATACAGAATCAAAATTTATCCAATTACATTGTGATACATCAAGTTTAGGCGTTGCGGGAATCTTGTTACAGGAAGGATTGGGTAAAATGGCATCTCGTTTATTGTATCTCCAAAAAGACAAGTGAAGCAGAAAAGTTCTATCATTCTTCGACGTTGGAATTATTGGCAATTGTTTGGTGTGTTGAAAGGCTGAGGACAATGCTTCTGGGAATAAAATTCACGGTTGTAAGCGATTGTCAACCTGTGGTTCAGCTCAATGCTAAGAAAACAATTAATCCACAAATTACACGTTGGTACACGAAAGTGAATTGAATTTTGAAATCAAACATCGAAATGGTGATAAAATGGTTCATGTAGATAGCTTAAGCCAAGCTGCAGTTGAGGAACCAACCGAAAATGGAATGATAGAGGATCTATATAATAAAAGATTGCCCATGATTGTAATCATGAGTGAAGAAGAAACAATAATAACAATCCAGAAAAATTATTCAAAGTTGAAAGAAATTGTAGATATTCTAGAAAAAGATAAGGCAGAAAAAACAAAAGAAGAAAAGAACCGTACGAAAAATTATTTACTTGATAACAATCGTTTATGAAAGTTAACGAATGTGATTAAATATCGTGATCAGATGGGTAACTGGTCGTTTGATAACATTGTGGCAAATTGAGCACATATTCAAGCATGTTTTGAATGTTTGATGGAAAAAGTACTTGGAGAAAAGAAGTGGAAAACTTCATCTACCCAAAATGCCAGAAAGACCAATGCAAAAGATACATATCAACCACTTAGGACCTTTTCCAAAAAGTAACACTGAAAAAATATATATTCTAGTGATAGTAGATGCATTCTCGTGATATGTAAATCTATTTCCCAGAAGAACCACTTCAGCGGAGGAAAGTGTTTCAAAAATGAAGATATTTATCAACCGATTTGGTACTCCAAAAATACTGGTGAGCGATAGACGATCTGCATTTACAAGTGGAGAATTTAGAGATTTTTGCAAGAAATTAAACATAG
Organism: Gonioctena quinquepunctata; assembly: GCA_018342105.1. Classification (NCBI taxonomy): domain Eukaryota; kingdom Metazoa; phylum Arthropoda; class Insecta; order Coleoptera; family Chrysomelidae; genus Gonioctena; species Gonioctena quinquepunctata. The sequence continues at coordinate 237,274 of JAFIRS010001252.1, read as the reverse complement.
AGCATATGCTGATTGTGCTCAATTTGCTCAAGCCAATGGAATGGTCGAATTCAGAATGAAGTCGATCGTACCAATAATATTTACTTCTATAGATTTCTTAGATCAAAGTTGGTGCAAAAATATACATGAAGTTGAGAGAAAAATCAATTCAGCTGTGAATAAAACTACAGGGTATTCACATTTCGAATGTTTATACGGATACACTTCAAGTTTCAAAAATGCGAAAATGGAGAATTTTGTAGAAAGAGATGAACAAAAGCAAAACTATGAAGATATCGTGAGAACTCGCCTTCATCGAATAAAGTGCGTCTTTTTCGAATGGGTGTGTCGTGGGGGGTATTCAGGCAATTACTATCACATTTTTTCAATTATGAAGCAAAGTGGTTCCGCCAACTGAGCAGATATACCTTTTTTGCACTGATTATTGAATATTCCAGGCTGTGAGTGATCCTACCATAGAAATTCAAATCTAGATGGTTATCAATAGTTACGCTGTGACGGTTGTTCATTCTAGGCATTGATCCTATTAAAGGGATCCAAACCTGAAATCAATGGTGTTTGTGTTGAAATTTCCAATGAACCTGTTATCAGTTCAGCCTGTTATAACATAGGAGCAGTCACTCTGATCCACTGTTCGTAGTTTTTTAATGATTTGGTTGAAAAAATGCGGATGAGTTTTCTTTCCTCCGTATTCTTCTATATGATGTCCCTGTTTGAATGTTTCGACTGAAGTTTCGCTTTATGCAATGAACATATAATTGTTAAATTGTTTTTGATTCGCCAAACCATCCCCTGAAATCCATATATCCCCTATACAAAAAATCTCCACAATATTTAGCAAATGTTCGTAATTTTTTTCCATTCATTAACGACAGTAGTCAAACATTTGCAGGTTTTGCGGCTCTTTTTCTCCTCCCCTGCACAAGCCACTGGTAACATCCAGTGGTTCCCATTGTACTGCTGAAACCCAATATCCTGCAGCTCCTGCTACCGTAGATCCGTGAGTATGTCACGTATGTCTCGGTGAATTGTGCTCCGAATATTACATGTAAAGAGACTGGATGGGACTCGATTCAGCATTTCATTTGTTCCATTTGCGGGCAGGCCTGTCTCGATTCGAATTCGGTAGAGTTAACAACGAAGTCTGTTGAGAATTTTTTTATAGAGAATGTTTGGATGATATTCGTCGGATATGTTTTAGGATTTATGATAGTATTGAGATCAGAAATGGTTGGGAATATGTATTTTAATATGATTCGGTGCAATGAATCGTTACTGGAAATGAATAAAAAGTTTTCGTTCTTTGTTTCCACACAAAAAAGGAATACAAAATTATCTTCCTCAATTCATGTCATATTCTAAATCAGCATGTAAAAAGTCACACGAGTATGTGTATGATATAAAACACCGTCCAGACTTTTAGTCATTATTTATATGGACGGTTTTTTATTACTTATAAGTTATTGCGGAAAACTATAATTTATAGATAGAATTAAATTGAAATTAATATTTTCAAGTATCTGATGGAAATATATAGAATATTGATATAATAAAAGAATTTTTATCTTGGAAATTGTTCCACCCCCATCAAAGGGGGATTTTTAAATATTGGATTTTTTTCTCTCGTTGAGTCCCAAAATATTGTGATTTCAAGAGTCACGGCTACAATTTTCACCACCAATAACTAGACGAACGAAGTGATATAATTCCGGTTGAATAATTGTTTTATGATACATCAGAGTGACAGAAGTCATCAGTTTCTGTGGTTAATATTGAGGTCATTTTCAGTTTGATGATATTTTAAAATGCTTATGTTTTTCATACAATGAAAATGAATGATTAGGTGACACCAATGAATATAATGATTATTTTATTCAATTCTGAATTCAACTTTGACTGGAAACTGTCCAAAAAATCTCAAAAAGGCTTAAAAGAAGTAGAAATTTGAAAAAATATGTTCAATAGAAGAGAAAGTGGAAAGTGATTTCTGCCAATCATATAACTAGATAGTAGAAACTTGTATTTGTTGTTGCTTGCGGCTTTGCCCGAATATCGTTATCCCATTTCCAGTTATTCCGTTTTGGGGTTTTCCCGTTCACTGTTTCCCGTTATACCGTTATCCTGTTATCCAGTTTTCCGTTATGCCTTCATCTCATTATCCCGTTTTATCTTGATACCGCTATCCCTCCTATATTTATATATATTATATATATATATATATATATATATAATATATATATATATATATATATATAAATATATATATATATATAAATATATATATATATATATATATATATATATATATATATATATTTAAATATAGGAGGTATATATATAAAGATATACTTGAAATGAGAGCTATGTCCATATTGATTGCACTTGTAAAAAAACATGGTTTCCTTGATTTATTCCCGGTTCTCGTTATCATAGCAAAATAAAATACATACCAGTTTCATAGTCTAATTATAAGCTTTCAAATGCAAGTTGATAAAATCGGTCTAGTAGTTTTTGCGTCATGCTCGAACAAAAAAACAAACAGACAATTGAAATTGTATAATAGTATAAGCAAAATCACAAAAACAACTAGATTATTTGATGTGTCAAAAAAAAAATTAATCGAATATTGAACTAAATTTTAACAATAAACATTTGAATTGAGGCGTATCGGTACGAACAACTGTGAAATAACATAATTATTTATTAAAAACAGTCAAAATATCATTTTTAAATCAACTATTTTTCCAAAACAATTTACAATTTTCAATGTTTTCTTTCTCCGTGAATTTCCTAGTGATCCTGAAAGCACATTTTTTTTGGGGTTTGATATTGAATACTTACATTTTTCCAGAGGCAACCAAGATATAAAAAAAATTATTTTCACGCTACAATTATTTTCATTCATTTTTGATATAGTCCAATTGGCAGGTTTTTTTTTCTGCATGAGGTTACAGTAGCGATTTTTCCACTCCACATGATAGAGGAGTTGCTTTGAGTGTAACTTTGAGTTGGGCGGGGCACGGGGAGGGAGGGGTGCGTCAGCTGCCATAAATGGTTTGTCGGACGCGAAAGATACAGGGTATCTTTCTTTTATATTTTTTTTCTGTTTAATCAAGATTTATGCGAGTATTTGAGTCAAAGTTGGAACGCATGCTTTTTCTGCGAATAACTCAAAAACAATTCATCCTACGTGAAAAATAGAATCAAAAGTTGTAGAGCGGAAAATTGTCTACAAATTTGGTAATTACTTTTTTTGCCTATCTACAATAGTTTTCGCACAGTAGATAGCTAAGAAAATTATTTACTCACAATGAGACTGAGGATAGGAACAAGAACATTGGTGAACAAGGAGCAGAGAGATGATTTCCGCAGGAATTTGTTGTAAAATTAAAGGTAATTGGCAGGGATGAAAAATTGAGGCACGATGAACGGGGGCCAGGAGAGGGTTGAAGATAGATAGGCAAAGGGATGGAGGATAATTGTCAGGGTGAATTCGGGAGAACTGTGGAGTGATTCACAGGAATGTTCAAGAATGACTGAGGGGGGAGGGATAAAATTTGGAAAAAACATTTGGAAGGCCACAAATGATTTGGAAAAAAATTACATCAGTGAATGACATTTTATTTATTTCACTCGGCCTAGTTCTAATATTCCATAATACGACAATCTAGTGTTTCACTCTGTTTCATCTTCTAAAAAGATGTCAGCTCTGATATCATGATCATCAATATTGTCTAGTTGTCATGGCACATTTTTGCACGTTTGGCTTCTTGCCATCACTACATACCGGGGGAGTGAAATTCGAGTAGAATCATTGGGATGTCGGAAACGGTAAGAGCTACAGAGAGGGTTAAATAGAGGCAAAGTTGCGTATTATGGAGCCCATTTCTATGATGTTGAAGAATATCAGCTAGCCCTCTCACTTTCAGAGATTACAGGAAAAAACGCAAAATTTGAGTTTTGGTTTTTACTCATATATGCTTTAATACAATAGATTTCCAGAAACTGTTTGCACTTTGTCATTGCAACTTTCAATGGGCTGTAAAAATATATAAACGAAAGTGTTCTACAGGGTGTTGTTTTCTTTGGGCCACCCCTAACTATGAAATTTTAAATACGGACCTGGATTTTTTATCACTCTTATTAGGCTTCAATGGTCATATTTTATCATGATTGTGAAGCCTAAAAGGAGTGATGAAAAATCCAGGTCCGTATTTAAAATTTCATGGTTAGGGGTGGCCCAAAGAAAACAACACCCTGTAGAACACTTTCGTTTACATATTTTTACAGCCCATTGAAAGTTGCAACGACAAAGTGCAAACAGTTTCTGGAAATCTATTGTATTAAAGCAGATATAAATAAAAAACAAACAAAAATTTTTTTGTTTTTTCCTGTAATCTCAGATTTTTCAACATCATAGTAATGAGCTCCATAATACGCAACTTTGTCTCCATTCAACCCTCTTTGTAGCTCTTACCGTTTCCGAGATCCCCATGCATCTACTCGAATTTCACTCACCCGGTATAATGGAACATTTGAGTCCGGCTTTTCGATAACCACATGAAGCCCCGCATTTTCCATTGTATTAACATTCAATGCAACCTATTGCAGTTTCATTGAATCCGGTGCTGCGGATGGCATGGTGTTGGAGATTGGTTCTAGACCCTGTGTTGATTGTTTCCAACCCCATTCGTACGTTGGTGGTCGAGATGATAAATTCACTGTAGTCTTCATTGCTGATTTTGATAATTTTGAACGAACTGTAATGACTTGTTTACACCAAGTGACAAAGTAGAATGCAAATGCTGGCCAAAGCGCTTTGGGGGGCTCTTTACAGCTGCTACAATATGGCATCACTACCCCCACAACGTCAATTCACCTGTTCCGTGCACCTGTCTCATTATATGTAAATAATTTTCGTTAAGCTATCTATTGTAGATAGGAAAAAAGTTTGGAATAAAATTTGAAGACAATTTTCCGCTTAACAACTTCCAATGACTATTTTTCACGTAGGATCAATTATTTTTGAGTTATTCGCATAAAAAGCATGCCTTCTAACTTTGACTCAAAAACTTGCATAAATATCGATTTTACAGAAAACAATTTCGGAAAATAATGAAAGAACATTTTATTATCAAAAAGGAAGATTTCCTGTATTCCTCGCGCCCGTAAAACCGTTTAGGAGATATATGAAAAAAACGCGTTTTCCAAGATGGCTGTTAACGCACACCCCCCCGAGCCGCGCCAACTCAGAGTTATATTCAGAATTAACCCCCCTATCACGAAGAGAAAAAAAATCGCTACTGTAGCCTCATGTTTTACGGCAGCTATTTTTCTTTCCTGCCGACTGAACTCATACCAATACGATGTGATAAAAAATAATTATTTATTATGAGATTACGTGATAAACAATCGCTAGTGTAGCCTCATGTTTCACGGCAGCTATTTTTCTTCCCTGCCGACTGAACTCATACCAATACGATGTGATACCATAAACACTAATTGATTTTATTATGAGATTACGTGATAAACAATCCTGACCTTCTTATGTTTACATTAGACACGTTCATAGATTATAGCAATAGTATCACGTATATTTCATTGATGCTCAGATATAGATAACCAACATAGAATGAAATAAATCAGTATCATCAGAATAATGGTAGTCCTCATTCCAACGACCTAACAGGGCACTGGTCCATCAGTCCCTGACAATCACAAAGGGCAACCCTATATTGCTGCTTGCAATCCTAAATGGACGAACAAGCTCCCTTCAATTTCAATTTCAATCTGACATTTCTTTGATTTTTATTTTTTAGTTGTTGATTTTTCAATGGAAAATATTCGAGATAGGACAATACTTCACGAGAAAAATGCCGAAATGATTCTAATAAATGGAGACAAATCGAGAGACTGCCGACATTTTCGATGAACAACAGCAATTTCCGTAAGTTAGGACAGGGCAGTTGTAGATGAGTTCTAGGAATAAGTAATTAATAACGTAAATACGAAGAAAATCACTGAGAATCTTCATTTGCCACTGCTTTCAAATATTTCTAGAAGAATGATCATAAGTAAGGAGTTGTCAAGACAAATTCCGAAAACATCATCTTTATAAACCAATATCTACTCATTCTTTAAAAGCAAGAAACTATGAGAAACGTTTTGAGTTTTGAGCCTGAAATACAGAAAGAGTGGAAGAACAACACAGTTGTGACTTCTCATCACATGAGTTGAACTCCGCCGTTTATATTCATTTAATAGTTTATAAGTACTTATATTATACTATATTATTGTTATGAGGGGAGTAATAAAGGTGATATTATTATTATTATTAAATAGAGGAGAATAAGAGGTTCCAAATGTTATCGTATTTATACTGACAAATTTTCTTCGAATGGAACCGTAAGTTCCCAAAAAAAAATCTAAGTTGTAAGTTGATGAAAATCCCAAATCTACATCATGTTGAGACCAGTATCTTTTAAAACAAATATTTGATGTGGCATTTTCAATAAAAGAAGATAATACGATATTTTCTCCTCAGAAACTTGAACGAAGAAATGAACCTTCACTTTCTTTGATTTTCCAACCAATGAAAAAATATTTCTGGGTATAACAGGATGATGGAACAAATTGTCACAGCTTTTCATTACTCAACAATGACATGCGTAGGAAACGGATGCTGCAATAACTTCTAATAATAAAAAAGTTTTCAATATGGTGCAATAAGTCGCACTGTATAAATTGTCCAATTTCATTACTACGTAAACCATATATGCATACCATATAATGAAACTGAATGACTGTAAGTGGGTCACAGTCCGTACCCTACCCGTCACATTTCGTACCCTAAGAATAAAAGCTGGATGTGGCGTTTCCCTAGTTTTAGTGATTCAATGTAATACTTACTATTGTTGAAGTTATCAATGAATAATCGGAAATTTGAACCAAGTAATCCCATCCATACCTGAAAAAGAATGAAAGCATTATAGTTTCGGCATTCTCTTCTCAAAATTTCATTTAATTACACATACAGTGTCCGCCATAAAGTTGGCTCCAAATGGTAAAACAAACTATTATTGGTAATTTTACAAACTCTATTGGGGTTTCATCAGACTTCCGAAAAAATCTATTTTGACACACTTCGTATGGTTACCGGTTTGGGAGGAATTAAAAAAACGGTGGTACCGAAGAATGGGTCACACTGACAAATTATCGAAAAAAAATTCACGAAAAATTGTTCACAATGCATAATCATCAAAAATAATATATTTTTAACTAAATAGCATACATTTTCGAGAAATGGATTGATAGTGCCGTCTGATCGTGTCGCTATTTATAGTCCGTAAAATAGTTTTTTTTTTATTGGTGCCCCTTTTTACCCATTTAAAGCACGCCTCAGCGTGTTTTAATCGAACTTTAAAAAACGCGCATTTTTTAAAGGTAACCATGACAACATCAATAAATCGAGAAACGTGAAGTCTAAATGACAAATTTTTGATTATTGATCTGACAGGAGTACCTTGTAATGTCAAATAAAATATTACTCACAATTCGTTCATTTATATGTGCTCCTCCATCCATTTGATGAACTTTTCATATTCTTTTTTATATATATCACTGGATTTTCGCGGTATTAACCGCGATTCTGCCTCACTATTAAAAAAATCGATATAAAAATAATTCATTTTTGAGCTCTGGTGACAACAAATATTGATCTTTGGTAACAAATTGCAAATGAATGTTTTTCTCATTTCCATGACAACGAAAGGTATACTGATGTCACATCACGAATTCAACCTTCTTGCATTATCAGTTCTTATTTCTATTTTTTGTAGTAATAATACCAGTATATATGATTTCAAAGTGCACCAATAAAAAAAATAACGTAAAGTATTCGTGGATAACTGGTCTTAAAAACACTTGCTCTATTTCGAGCACTCCGGCTGCGCCGTCGTGCTCGAAAAATCGCGCGTGTTTTAAAGCCCTTTTTATCCACTTATACTTTAATATACTATTACAAAACTCTACCTTTTCAATTTCATGCTCCATGCATGAATTAGTTTTGCTGTAGACAAATGCCAAAATCAAAAATCTAAATGTTTTCCTTCATTATAGGGACATGACTCTTTTCTAATATGACTTGGTAGTCTTTTAAAATTACAAAACGTGACTTGGTTAATAGATTTTTCTTTTTCGGAAGCCATAATTTGAGTGCACACTATTATAAGAAAATACTAATGTGGTAAGGTGTTTCCTGTATAAAGGACAGGGGGAAGCGAACATTTTTGTGCACGTATGCCTTATGCAGACATGCAGAAACGACCCCCAGTTTTTTTACTAAACCAATTATTTTTTGAATTCGTTGTAGACATGTTCATATATAGAATTGGATTCCAAAAATCATCATGGTTCAATTCCTTTTGCATTATTCAATTATATACTCAAAATCGTTCTCTACATGCAGTAAATGCTCATATCAATTACGGATGTGGATACATTGTCCATTCCAGTGCTCAGTATCGGAATTGATTTATATCCCATGAACAATCTATTCGAATTCAGGAAAAGCCATTATAGGTCTGACACACATGCATCTGGGCCAGTATTCATTCCAATGGGGATATACCAAAGTGAGCGAGTGAAGGTAAAAGCCTCTTGACTGCAAAATTTAATGACGGTTTCATGCAAAATTATCGTCTTTGTTAGTTTCCATTCATTCTATCTCCAATAATAGTTGTTCCCCGAATTAGGTCTGTGAAGTTTGTTGGCAACAAATTTCACCTCACCACGATGTGACGAGAATGATATTATATTGTTAGACGGAGAGTTGTTTTCCTGTAATCATAGAGTCTCAGAACAGGTTCAGATTACAAATTAACTAGTTCTTGATAAACGGAATCGAAAGTTCACGTGGGTTCCTGATATGGATACAAAACAATTAAATGATATTTAATAATAGAAAAACAACGAGAGGAACTGGAGCTATTTTTACAATATCTAACAGAGAACGTACCTTACTGGAACAAAAATACTCAAAAGTGAGAATTTGCATTTTAATTCAAATAATTAATTGTTTGATATTGTTTAAATCCAGTCCCATTTAGGTACAAGAGATTTGTTTCATACTAGAGGCCGGGAGCCCGAAACACGTGTCTACGGTTAACACTTCTCTTTGAGGGCCATGTACATCAAATTTTTTTCATTTTGAATAATAAGTTTATTTTCAATTCATAAGAAGTTATTACATTTTCAATAAATACATGACATGGAAACAAACTATAGAACAATCGCGCGAAGTAAACTTGTTGTGGGATATTCATTAGATTTGTTTTTGATTCAATTATAATACTATGAACTTTTTTGTGGTATTTCTACTTGTTAGTTTTGAAACATATAATTTTATATAACATGAAAAATTATCCTGGGACTTTCCAATATCCAAATTTAACGAAAGGAGAAATAATTATGTAATCTTTTTGGCCAATTGTTTTATTTACTCTAATTTTTTTTGTTATTCAATTTTTAAACCTGGTATCATAAATGTGATTCATGTACATCATTTCAATTTTGGTTTTGAAAAGGTACATTAGTATGTTATAGCAGTATGAATTGTCTGATGTCCATCTTTTGGCTTTCTTTGAATAAAACATCAGATAAATATCTTATATCCTTTTTGTAGATAATTTTGAGAAACCATTTCTGAAGAATTTCTGAAGGTTTAAAATAATTTTATCATTCACACTCCCCAATCCGAAAATTCCATTATCCAGTTGTCTTTGAATAAGTGAATGATAAAGCATTTCCAATTGAGGTATTTTTAGAATTTTTTGAAAAACTTGAATTTTGATAATAAGTTCCTCAATTTTTTTGTTATTAAATTCATTTGTAATTTCTATTTGAGTTTTTTGTCAATTACTATACCTAGATATTTAATATTATTTGTTTGCAGAATTTCGTTTACATTATCTACTTTAATTGGCACTCAATCTAAAATTGATCATGATATGTGAGAAGTTATTGATAATAAATTAACATCAAACCAATTTATTATTGATTGGAAATCTTTTTTAAATTTTTTTAAATTCCAATAGTTTCCAAATTAAAAAATCATTAATTATATATTAAATAAAAGCAGTCCCAAAATTGTTCCTTGGAGAACTCCGTATTCAAATACTTTTGGTTCACTAATATTTCCCGTAATTTCGACTTCTTATAATTCTATATTTTCTAGTTTTCTGAGTGGAAGGGAATGCGCAACTGTATCAGAGGCTTTTGATAAATCAAGAAATATTGTTAGGGTTGGTACTTTTTTATCTAGTGAACCATACATATTTTGTGTGAAGGGACAGATGGCATCTTGTATTTGATATATTTTTTCTGAATCCAAATCGTATGTTTGATAAAACGTGGCATTTTTGTAGAAAAAAAATCCATTCTGAATTTTTAATTTATTTCCAATACTTTTCCTAAACTTGAAATCAATGTGATTTCTCTCTAATTTTTTGTTCCATTATTTGGTCCCGCCTTGTAAATTGGTTTGATAACGCCAATTTTGGAAGCTTTTGGACATTTTCCCCTGTCAAAAACTGAATTAATGAGGTGAGCTAAAGGTTCAGCAATTATTTCATTTATTGCTATCAAAACTTCGGACATTATACTATCTATACCTGGAGCTCTATTCAATTTCAGAGATTTTATTGGATTTTGTCTTCAATGGTTTCTTTTAGTAAAAAGGAATTTTGATTGATGGGTATTGAATAATTTGAAATAACAAATTTATTTGTGATTTTTCTAGCCAAATTTTATCCAACCTAAGAATAATATTCAACAAAATGATTCAATATTATTGTCTCATTGTTTTCTAATCTGACAGTTTTTATCAGATCATTTGATTTGCTTTCTTCTCGATACATTTACATAAACTTCGTGGCGAATAATTGTTTTGTTCAATTTGATCACTGTAATATTTAATTTTTGCTTTTTTTATTATTGATGTTAATTTATTTTTAAAGGTAATATAAGCGGTTTCAATAATGAAATGTTTTCATTTTCTTTCATTGCACTCCGATCCCAAAAAAAATTCTTTTTGGTTTTGGTATAATGAAAATTCATAACCAAAATTGTATCCGTATCTTCTATATATTTTGCAATTAAGCCGTACAATACTACACGCCGACATGCTCCATTTAAACCAAATATAAGTACTACTTTCATTAATGAAAGAACTTATCTTCTGGAGCCTCTTTTGAAAACATAGTAACGTTTTCCACTTTCGATTCATTGGCTTCGGTGTCATTTTGAGATTTTGAGAAGACAAGAAGCTTTTTGTATTGTGATATATCCACAATTTCGTTTATTTGTATGGCACTTTTCAACAAGGAATATAAAAACCATAAACTGGATGCCTCAAGAAATTTTGCCTAAAATAATGAAAGACATTGTTTGAAAAACATCAAAATATGTGTAAAAATAGCTTACCTTCTCAAAAAAAAATACTCTAGCGTTGCACTTTCACCAGTTCTAAATGCGTTTCTTGTCATCTTCCAATTACAAAATATTTCTCGCATTTTCCTTGGATTTTGAAGGAAGTAAACTTGAAGACGCGTCTTGAGAGGTATTTATAATGCCTTCAGAACAATGTTCGTTGTTTTGAGTAGCGAAACTCATTTTTATAATTAATATGTAACTTCAAGTCAATTCGATTCACAAAACTGAATCTGTTTTCATGTAAATAAATGAAGCCATGTCAGGTTATCAAAATCCTACACAAGTACCTACTTTGTTTTTTTTTAACTTTTGATCTATGATTATTTGTTTATAACTTCTATCACAAAATGCGAAAAAATAGTATAAACGAACCTCGTAAGAAAAGCAGTTTCACTAAACTGTTTGTTTGATATACAATTATTATAGTAGTTTGAAGAAATTCACTAGTTCATGAAAAAAAAACTTTTCGTAGCAATCATTGAAACTTGATATTATCCCAATGAGAATTTATGTTCTCTATCGAATAATAGTTTTTGAATCAAATCGTCAAATATTTCATTGGCACTTCTACGCCTTTGTAGCTCTCAATTGTTTGGGTTGAAAAAAGAGTGGAATTGGACCCGAGGGCTGAATTAAAAAACTGAAAATGATAACAATGGGGGATATTCATGAAAATAAGAAAATATGCACGACCATTACAGATTTCAAAATCTATTTTGATAATAGAAAGTACACTTGTTGGGAAAAAATATTCTATGTATATGCAAGTACTTCTCTCCAAGAGTTGTTATGGAATGAATATTCTATGACAGTTTAGCAATTATTCGGTAGGCCATAATAATAAAATTTGAGAAAATAATTATATTTACAAAAATGTCACAATATGTTTCTGAATGTTTGTGCTATCAAAAATTTTAAACGTTGTTACGCTCAGGTTTAAACTGAATCCAGTAAATCTGAAGTATATTTGGAAAATATCCCTCTAGATATTACATAATATGACGTAGAACTTCCGCAAAAATCGAAAAAAGTTTATGAAAAGAATCATAAACTTTTTATAGAATGGCAATATGTAAAAAAAATCGATTTTCCTTCAAAAAACTTGATGGAATCTTTTGGTGATTTATAAAAGATACGTAAAAGATATGTTCAATGGTGAAATCAACGATGATTATCAAACATGATATCGATATATCTAGATACAGAAAGCTCAATACATTTCTGAAACATTTTTGTGGTACCTATTTGGCCTAAAATTCGACGTTGTTTACTCCGGAAATTCATATTTGGTAACAATGGTACTACTAATTTAAATATCACATATTTTATCGTAGGTGGTTGTGGCAGAAATGAGCTTCACAGTAAAATAGGTTATCGGGAATTCAATAACATGAGGCTTTTACAATATTTAAAAATATATTGGAATTTGAGACTTCAAGATAATTTTGTTTGTTCTTAAAAATTACAAAAAAAGGATATGAACCAAGCAATAGATCGGAATTAACAAACAAGATAATATATCCAAATAAATGTTCACTTTTTATAAATTTTTTCTTCCCCATTATTTATTTCCTTGCCCGATTGTCCAATTGATACAGGAATATCAATATTTTTCATACATTGCATGACTAGTATATGTTCATTTTGGATTCCGGAGCAATTGTTTTCATGGTTATATTCAATCATATAAAATAAACACGTGCATTATTAAAAAAACTTTACGGACGGGCATATTTTGCTTGTTTTCAATACTGATTAATATCTGAGAAAAATTGAGCGATATACTTTAGAGTTCGGAAACTATTAAAAGTATTCGATATATTAATGACATAATTAAAATTGAATTATGAATAATTGAAACAATCGTTCATGAAATAACCTCTGATATTTAATGATAAGTACTTAACTGAATAAATCTTCAAAAGGATTCTATTTAACATATAATTGATTTATACAATCAGTTAACTGTTTGCACAATTTCGGAGGCCTTCAAGATTTTTGTTTGAGAGTCGAGTATGTCAGATAATGAACCCTTTGTATGTTTATGTTCAATTAATAACACATTCGTTGATTCCATGTCAATTGGGTTTTGATTTACTGCTATATTTCAAAGTACGGCCCCATAGTGCATAGTGCTAGGCATCACATATAAATTCTTCAGAAGCAAATGAGTATACCTATCAAAAATATACTTTGATTCTCATCCGCTTCAGAAATGCTGATCATTAGGTACATATCATAAATTATTCAATCATGTCTCTTCCAAATCTAATAACTGTGAAACAATCAATTTGCGGTATTTCAATTGAATGATTTTAACTGAAAAAAAGTGAGTCCATTAAATTAATCAAAAACATTTTTGCACTATCTATCCTACTGTCGATCGTGATCTGATTCCAAAATTCACCGTAAAACGAAGTCAGTTTGTGGGTGGTCCTTACTCGACGAATTCGGTTCATTTAAAAAAATACTGAAGACACTTCTCAGCGGAACATATCGAGCTTTTTACGGATTTCTACTTACAACTGATTCCGATGTTTTTAAATGTGTCGAAATGAATTTTTACAGAGCATCAGAATCTGTTCGAGAATGCCGATGATTAGAGGTTTTCTAGAGATGACGCCAAGTTTTTATACATACAACGTGTTCAGGCTATTATGGAACAAGGCAATAATTATTGAATATTTTTTCGGGAATTTTACGACCTCATTATTGAGATCACTTGAATAGTATCGGATGTTTTCTGAAGAGGTAGTGACATTTTCGAAGTGTTATTCAAGGTTGGAAATGAAATCGACCAGTAATCGTTTGAATGGAAACAGTAAGTATTTCTTTATCTATTATTATACAATATAATATCAACAATTTCGAACATAATCAGTAACAAAACCAGAACTTGCAAATACTGGCGCAGTAGGGAGAGGGACCGTTTTGGCAAACATACAAATAGATGAATGGATGCAAACTTAACGCCGATCGGATCCCCTCAGATATTTCATAAAAAAAAATTTCGTTGAATTTTTGCTGAATGTTTTTCTGGCCTCCTACTTACGTTTATGTCAGAATTTGGTGTTTATTACGGTGTGTGTGTGTTTACTTTATGTGTTTTTATTTTGAGTAAATTACCAGAAAAAAATAATTAAAAACCTGGTGAGGTGTGCTGTTTTGAGTTGTGTTTGGTTTATTTGAGTATTTGTTTGTGTTTTTGCTGCTTCGCGAGAAACTGATGTCGATGGGAGCTGGAGTTTGGTATTGGAGTGTTCAAACGTTTTTTAGAATATGATTCTCTTCTTCTTATTTTCGATCGAATTTTTCATGTATGATTCTGCCACAGACGTAGATTTCCATCCATCTTGCCTTCTAATGTTGGTGATGTTGGCCCCAGAATCGGCCAACATTGTGGCTGACGACCGCAGGAAACAATGACCGGTGTAATTCTCAGGATTTGGGAGTACATAGCAACGTTTGATGGCATTTTGCCAAAAGTATTAATTTCCACATATTGCTTAGTGCATTTTCCTGATTTGAAAAAGAGAAAAAACCGCCGGTGATGAGTGTTAGCAGAGCGCAGACTGGCATTCTTTCTGTATAATTCTAGAGAGCTTGTTTTTTAATTTTCGGGGTCGCAAACCACACATTTTCTCATAATATTGGTTTTTGTGTTCGGGATGGTGATAACAAGAACATTTCTCTCATCTTCAATATCATCTATCGTCATATTTATCAACTCTTCGCGATCGCACGCAACAGCGATTCCAAAAATGGTAGCCACCTTCATCAAGAGGAAGTCGTTGTCCGGAGCATCAGATAAGAATCGATCGATTTCCTGTTTTTCGACAACATTCGATTTCTCCTTTCATTTTTTTCAGATACGCCGTTAATTCAGAGTATTTGTTTATATCGATGTATTTCTTCAATTTTACAATAAGTTTATTCATTGAGTACTTCGACCACAAGGTTTACGGACAAAGATTTATTGATGAGTGGTGAAAGTATACTTTCAGTGAAAAGTGTATTTTTCTCCTTACACCACATCTCAAATGCTGCCAATTTTTTCTCGTAACGCCAGCGAGACTTTCCTGTAACTAACTGGCTACTTATAGAATTGGCAGCCTCCAAGATTTTTGATGGTATGTCCCTTGATGAATCTTCTGAATCAAAAGTTTTTCATATCAAATTGAAGATTGAATTTGATTATAACTTTAGGGTACCACAATTCTGTTTGTTCAAGTTAACAATCGTTACTTATTTCCGATTCTAGAGGGAATGTACTTGTAGAATGAACGTTCCATGTATCTTAGATGGATGAATTTGTCATTCGCTCCTGTCAACAAATTTTAAAAAGTTGTACGCAGAAGTTAAATAATATAAGAAATACACTAGATATCTCTGAACCAATATGATTCGAACGATCAAAATTAAATTTGCAGAAACACACGCATATACCTTTTTGGCTTCAGTTTGACATTTTGCTTCAATGACACATCATAGTATTGAAGTATCATTCACATATCTCCGTATGAGCAAAACAAGTCAACGACAATGGTTTAACCACCGTTTTGTGATCAGTCGGAGAGTCTCATATACAGTGACGTCAAATGGGGACAAAATATGCATATTCGTTTGAATAATTCTGAGTATTTTGAAATCGTACGGAAAAGTACTTTTACCGTCCGGGATTTACCCACTTCCCGGACGCTTTTTCGTTGAGAAAGAATCATTTTCCGGCCTAGTCCGGGAAGTACGTTTTTCCCGGACTAGGCCGGGAAGAATCACGTCGTTGTTGTCATTGTAAATATGAAAATCTTGGTAGGTATGGTTTTGATAAATGCAGTTGATCATTACCATAGCAACGAAATAACGGCTGACAGTTCATATGAAATTAGTTGTCAAAAGTTTGCATGTTTTTTTATCGCAATTCGCAATAAAATATGTAGAGCAGCAGCGATAGTGACTTTGAAAATGTGCCTTGGGAAATTTCCATCAAACAAATTGAATCCCTTCAATATTAGCAATTGCTCGAATTTTAATATAAATATTAATATAAATAAGAATTAGAATGTTTCTGTTAATATGTACTATTTTCTGTTCTGTTCTGTTTAATTCAAATAAGAATTAAAATGTATAATAAAGAAATATGTCGTCTCATTGATTTGTTATTCTACACGGTTGCCGAAGAAATAAAAGTGATTCTTTCCACACGACAAATAATTAAAAAAGGCACTTTTCCACATACTCCTAGAAAAAAGTGGTTACAGTACTAGCCATGGTTTCCAGAGTTCCGAGGGTATGAGATTCAAACTTGGCAGGGGTAATGGATTCTAGAATTGGAAAGTTTTTCAATATTTCAAACTTTTCCATCACTTCCGGTTTCACCGGAAACGACCTCATTTTGGGAATTTAAGATGGAACAACAAGTATATTTTTACGTTTTTTGATTCTAGGGACGATTCTGGGTACGATTACTTAGTTTTGAGACAAAAAACTGGTACATTTGATTTTTCAGAACCATTTTTATTTTTGCATCTCAAGTGAGTTGGACCCACTTCAACCAATCTGATGGACATGAATGAGGAGTAAAAATAATTATATGATAGTTTCGTTCGTCTAGTTGACTACCTATGGCGGTTTGATATATCCAAATCACTTGTGAAAAAAAAAATTAAGTGTCAACGTCTTTCAGACAACCATATCTCCAGTTTCTGATTTTCACGTCGAATCTACCGATGGTTTCGAATAAAAAATTGGATGGATAACAATCCTAATACACTAATAATTTATCAAAAAATTAGAGCAAATTGTCTGTGGATACAAAATTGAACAAAACCACTTTCATAACTTAAATTTTACGATGAGAATGAAAGGTTTAATCATTATGCCAATAAATCATTTTTAAATAAGTCAAACATTTCAAAGGCATCTTCACTCGGAACTGAATCAAACTTTGAAATTCTTGACGAAACGCTCTGTTTAATTATACATTCAGGTCTACTCAGCTTCGGAAAAAAATAGTTTTCACTAAATTTTTCAGTTTGATTTCGATTCTCACCAAAGAATTCTCATTGTTTGGTAAACACTTCAAAAATTAAAAGTGTACTATGAATACTAAAATAACTTTGACAAGAACAAGAAATTAGTATACATCAATATCCTAATGAGTTCGTATACCGAGTGCGCTTCGGGTCAATAAATTTTTCAACAAATATCAATTTTCATCACATAATTCTCATTGTTTGGTGAAAACAAAAATTAAAAGTTTGCTATGGCTACAAAAATAACTTCGACAAGTAAGAAATTAGTGGTCATCAATATATCTATATACTAAAAATGTCTTTGTAAGCGCAATACGTGATAACGGCTGGGCCGATTGAGCAATTTTTTTTAACGTTCGTAATAGCCCAAGAATAGCTTTTCCGGAAAAAAAGTTCCTGGAAATTGGAAAAGTCGAGAATATAAGAAATATTTGGTCAACAAATAGAATATCGGCTAAGTTCTTAGTAAAAGTCCGAGTAGCTTAGTGGTTAGAACGTGTGCTTTGTAACTCTAAGGCCAAGATTCAATCCCCGGGCGGGTCCACACAAAAATCAAACACAAAAAAAAATTTTTTGTTGTTTGTAATAGTCTGAATAAGGTTGTTTGGTATATAAAGATTTTTTCGAAAAATTATCGGATACGGGAGAAATTTAAAGTGCTTTTTTCAATAAGATTTTTGAAGACCATAATGCGATTCGAGCGATGGATATGCGTAATTCTTTGGTCGTGGAAAAGTTTTCGGGAAAACGGGATAACGGGAAAACGGGATAACGGTAAAACGGGAAAACGGGATAACGGCAAAACGGGAAAACATGATATCCGGAAATAAGAGAATAACGGGTTAACGGGAAAACAAGATGACGGGATAACAAAAACGATAACGGGAAAATTAGATAACTGGAATAACGGCATAATGGGAATAATAGGAGAACGTGGTAACTGGAATAACGGGAAAACGGGATAACGCGATAATGGGAGTTTGGAATAATGAGAGAACATGATAACCGGATGACGGGAAAACGGAATAACGGGAAAACGGGAAGCGGGCAGAATCAAAAGCATAGATGGAACACCACAAAAAAAAACATACGTAACAGGAATTCTACGCATACGAGAGTTTTCAGAAATGAAAAATAAGGGAATATAGAAATTTAGACAGGAAAACGTCTGTCGAGTCAGCTAGTAACCTAATAAGTTCGTATACCTAGTGTGCTTTAAGTCATTGGATCTTTCAACAAACATGTATACAAGAGATGAAAAAGTGGACATGCTATTAATTTATGGCGAATGCAAGAAAAGTATGCTGAGAGGTATCCCAACAAACATCATCCATGTTTTCAATATTTCCCCGTTGTGGAAAAACAACTCAGACAAGAAACTCCCGACCATGAAACTTTAATCATTTATGAGGTGACGGAAATCAATGTCATAGCATTTGTAGAAGTGAATCCTACCGCTTCTACTAGGGAAATGAGCAATGAGCTACAAATTAGTTATGAGTCAGAAGGGAAGATATTGAGAAGATATTCGTTTGAGTATCAAGTGCACCAGCATTCATATGAAAATGATGGAAATCGAAGATTTGTTAATTATGATTGGTTATTTCAGAAAAATACTGCTAATCCCGACTTGCTCCTTCGATATTTTTTTCCGACGAGTCAAGATTCACGAACAATGGAATGTTCAACAGACAAACCTGGTGATATTGGGGGCAAAACTTACTTATTGAAAAGCACAAAATAAAATACTCAATAAAAAACATCTTTTATAGACAAGCTCTTATTCAAATGCGCTAAAAAGTGATGAATAATTGCTTTGGATGTCTGACGTAGGTTATTCTGTGAATCATAGATTAAAAAGCTTGTCGCTTTTGTATTCGAACTGAAAACTGTGCGCGACAAGCTCTTGAATCTTTTTCAATTTTGTAACCACATTATTATTCATTATTATAATTGCATGATCCTGGAGTCATGAAGAAGCGATGTTCCAGATGATTTGTTACTGATCGGCGATTCATGTGAAACCTATTCAGATAGACTAGCGGGTACCCGCAACTTCGGCCGCGTGGAATTTGTATTTTTTCCAATGTTTTTAATTGTGTTGTTCCATCTAGCTTATCCGCTTTCCGTTATTCCATTATTGTCGTTTTCCGTTATCCTGACTGGAAACAGTTTCAGTACGGACTGCTCTATCCAGACGAACACCGCACGCTGATTTGATTTTCGATATATTCCATTACAATGATAATTATGATTACAGTATTTATCCAAGTATATTTATTGGAAAATGGATACATTGAGGCGATAAATTCTCTTAAAATTCCATCTGCACCAACTGAATTATTTTCAATTGACTCATGTTGAGGAACGAGAAATATTAGTGTGGTCCTATAGTTAACAAAATTATGTTTCGTATATCTCTTGAATCGAATCAAATAAGTGTATAAAAATCATTACTTCCTCAAAATCCAGGCACGCAAAGCCGCGAGCTTCATCTAGTCTAATATAAATTTCGAAATGTGAATTATAATCTCAAACATGGGAGTAGAAACAAATTTGCACATCTTAGAATCAACGAAGGTGCTCAGCGGGTGTGACCTAAAAAAAGGCTCAAATCTTTTATGCTTGAGCCAATTTTCTGATGAGTCGGGGCATTTCATATTCAACTGACTGATGCCAAATTATGCTCCTTCCTTAACGAACTTCATTAGGTACGTTGTGATTTCACGTAATCGCATATTCAATAATTTTTTGGTACAATTAACATTTTTTATATTCCATTGTCCTCAGTAATATATCAGCACAATACAGTCCAATTCCCGATAATTTACCCAAATGGTAATTTTATTGCATGGTTCAATTGCGGCTCATACAAAAACAATACACAATATCTATGTACATGTCTGAAAAATGCAGCAATAAAAATTCAGACCTATACCCACATAAACAACAATTCAAATATATTTAATCTCAGTAAGATGTAATCTTGATAGCCATACAGATCTTGGAGATGCCATAAAGCATCTCGTTCTTCACGATTAGCAATAGGGGAGCTCAGAGAAGAATCGATGTATTTGATTCCGACAACTTGATTGAAAGCAATTCCAACTGAACAAAATAGGGTCATTTGGATTCATACATTTTATATTATCGCTTAAACAGTCATTGTCCGTAGATACAAATGAGGAGAAATATAGTTTTTGTGGTTATATGCAAAGTAGTGTTTTCATTGTTACAAAATCAATTCAATTCATCCTCTACACAATTTTTCAAAGACTTGGGGAAAGTAAGATTATGTAAATCAATCGAAATAAACATTGATCTTCAAGGGGAATTATTACGGTTGGATCACTACATATGAAGGAAAAACAATTATTGGAATGAAGTTCCTTTACGCGGCTTGCGGTAGGTATCGACTTGTAGAAAACGTAACGTAAGAAAGAAGCGTTATGCCCCCTCCATGCGACTTCCTCTCTCTCTCACTCTATATCTTTCTATCATATACGAATATGTGCGACAAATACACATGGTCCTGTCAGAATTAAATGTCTACGCATTCAATTCCTATACAGGGTGTTCCTGGACTTCCTCTTTTCCTCTCGGCAATGTATAGATGGCGTCAAAATATCACCAGTACTTCATATAACTTTTGTTCCTGAAAGCCTTCGTTACCTAGTTACATGCCCTCAAAGTTACAAAATGAAAAATGTTTTCTTTGATAACTTTCAAAGTGAATATTCAAAATCTTCCAGATTTTGGTGATTGACTAAACAAATGAATTTCTTCGATGAGCTTTCATGCAGGAGTCAGGAACGGACTACCCCCGATGGTCCTCACCCCAAAACTTTGAAATGACTGGGATTTGTCAATATGTTTTAACAAAACAAAGTTACCTGGACAATTTCCTGGATAAAAGTACTCGTGTAGAAAATCGATTGGAGCAACTATTTTTGATAAAAATGCATTTTTGTTCGCCGACATCCAACCTGAGATGTCTACCATTATTCGAAAAGATAAATTTGTAATGAAAATAGAAATGATAGGTACGATGTTAATAACGAATTTTCATGATGCAAACACGTTTACCTTACGAATCTCATTGTGTAAATAATCAATCGCAAGCCTCAAGAGCAAACAGAAAGGCAAAATCCGCTACAAAAACTGCTCGATGAACCCCGTCTCTCTCCATATATTTTCTTAGTCGGCGCAAACACCCTCTCTGCACTTGAAATAGCATACCAGGGTCGTTTCGTATGGCTTCACAATGTAATGTAATTCTATTCAACAAGGCATCTCTGGTGTGAATAGGTGAAGCATAAACGAGGCTTTTCAGATGCCCCCGCAAAAAGAAATCCAATGGATTTAAATCCGGAGACCGCGGTGGCCATGAATATGGCCCACCTCTACCAATCCATCTATTGGAAAATCTCGTTCAGATGGTCCCGCACAAGTAAACTGAAATGAGGAGGAGCGCCATCATGCATAAACCACATATCTCTTCGGGTTTGCAATGGAACATGTTCCAAAAGTCCATTCAAATCGTTCTGAATGAACTCCAAATAACGTTCTCCATTCAATCGGTCATGTAGAACGAATGGTCCTATAAGATGGTTTTCTATGATACCAGCTCAAGCATTCACGTTGAATTTCCGTTGGTGTTTGGTTTGCAATATCCCATGGGAATTTTCTTCGGCCGATATGTGGAGATTAGGAGAGTTGATTACTCCATCTCTACTGAAACCTGCTTCATCAGTGAATAAAACTCGAGTAATGAAAGTCATACCCTCTCTTTGCTTATCCAGGAACTAATTGGCATATTCCAGTCGTGCTGGAAAATCTTCAGGTGTCATGGCATGTACCTTCTGGATGTGATATGGGTGGAACAGTTGTTCCCTAAATATTCTATGAATAGTGGACTTGGATGTATGGAACTGTTCTGATAGGTTTCTGATGCTCATTGAAGGATCATCAGCGACAGCTTCCAAAGTATTTTCCTCCAATACAACGGTACGCACAGCCCTAGGAGCGCCCTCACCACCTCGTTTTGGCAAAACTGAATCTACAATAATATCGAAATCAAACAACAGGCTCCAATTGATTATCCATTAGACATACATGTCTCCCTCAAGCTGCGATCGACACGCTCGAACGTTTCTCTTGCCGGTAACGTTCGATTGGCAAAATATTCGGCATACAGACGACGGGCTTCTGCAGCATTACCAAATGCTCGTCCATACATTGCATGCATATCTGCATATTCGTTGAATGTGAACTGTTCGGCCATATCAAAACACTTCAAACTGTCCTATTGGAATATTGACAATACAATGACAACGCACCACTCAACAAAATAAAATCGCATTCCAGTTGTCATTTCTTATCCACACTAATTTTATTTCTTTCTACAAGATATTTTTGTCAACATCTGTGGAAGAAATGGAACATAAATTTATTCACCGGATATTTTTCACCTTTTCATGTGCAGCCGTTTTTGTAGTTCATTCGTTTGCTTTTCATCAGTTATGTCTTCCGATGTGCGTTTTTTCAGCTAAATTCATCTTCGGGTTAAAGATTTTCTCCCATGAAATTATACTTATTAGTGAAACTCCTCAACATTCAAGCTGTGAATACGAATTTGCAACATCCAAATGTTGAGTTTCATGAGATTCAGATAACACAACACGAAACGTGCTCATTCTACGCGTACATACAAAATATGGACTAAATTCGATATTTCATAGTGAAGTAGCTTGTTAGTTCAAAAACACCACGAATCTACATAACTTGATATTTCATTTGAAAAAATATCTACATTGTGAATGAAACTTTCAACTAGGTACTGTACTTTTTGTTTACGACTTTATTTTAGCATATTTTGTATTATCCCTGTTATAAATGTTGTTGAATTAACATTGGTATTACTACTATGAAAATTTTTCCTTTCAAATAATGGTGGACGATCGGGTTTGATGTCGTCGAGTAAAACTCCATTTTTATGAAGAATCGTTGCTTCGATCGACTTTCCACATGAGTACTTTCATTCAGAAAATTGTCTACGTAACCTTAGTTTGTTGAAAACTATTGAAACATTATTTGTCATTTCAAAGTTTTGGGGTGTCGACCATCGGGGGTAGTCCGTTCCTGACTTTGTAGCAAAACAACTGACTCCTGCATGAGAGCTCATCAAAGGAATTCATTTGTTCAGTCAATCACCACAATAAAGATAATTTTGAATATTCACTTTGAAAGTTATCAAAGAAAAGCATTTTTCATTTCGTAACTTTGACGGCCCGTAACTTGGTAACGAAGGCTTTTAGGAACAAAAGTTATATGAAGTACAGGTGATATTTTGACCCCATCTATACATTTTCGACAGAAGAAGAGGAAGTCAGGGACACCCTGTATAGGGAAATAGGAAATGCAAAATTGATGGAATAAGGGATTTTGAACCCACGATATACAGTGATTCGATATTTGAATTCAAATATATCTTTTTCAGCATGTTAGAAAGACTCAGTTTCTCAAGTGTCATCTTATAGTTGGTAGAGCTTCAATGTGCTCCGCGAATTTCGTGAATTCCAGTAGTTCAAAGTGCCGTTTGAACCCCAAAGTGTTGAAGAAGTTAATTGTAAACTCCTTCGTTAACTTAAAAACAATAGAACAGGGTGCTGAAAATGATTTAAATGCTCAAAAAGAGTGAAAATAGTATTTCTAACACGATATCTGGCCATTGGAGAACTGCAGGCCATTGCGACCCTTATTAACCACCGAGAATGAGAATTTCGACCGTATTGGTTCGTCAGAGTGAGAAAGAGAGGATTTCAAATCCCAAGAAAGTGAAATTAATTTCGCTTATCAAAAGTGATAAGACACAAACAACCACAGCTGAATTGCTGGAAAAATTCAATAAATGACACCCCAATGGAAGAATCCGGAGATGTAGTGCAGATCGCAATAAAAGTGTGGATAAATTGGAAAAAAAGCCACAATGGATCACCCAGTGGCAAAAACCATGAAAAATACATTATTTCAACAAACTGATAAAAACAGTGTGTTGGCAAAACTCATAACGGATAACAGCAAAATCGCCAGCTGTTCGGTACCAAAAGCCGAATTGTATAATTTTCCTCCAAGTGAAGCCGAAAAACTAGCGAAACTCAATGATTACTTTTCTAAACATAGTTAAAGTGTAAAGAAGAGTAATACTAACCTAATTAACAAGCTCTGAACCCATACACCAATCACAATTGGACTACAAGGAGCCAGAGAGGCGAGAATATGGGCAAACGCAAAAGAAAATTGGAGAAGTGAATACCTAGAACAGGGAAACGAACTAACAGGGTTTAACCAGATAATAAGATCGCAAAATTAAAATTTCAAGGCTAAATGCTTTTTCGAAAATTTCAAAAAAGCACTTATACAACCTTCGATCGAGCGGTAGGATATCTATGCGAATACAAGTCGGATAACTGAAAAAATTCCTGGAAAAAAGTCTTCCTGATATTCAATGCGAACCCCACACTCCAAAGGGACCTGACATTTATTCTTCAATGAGAATCACAATTAAGCGAGAAGATTTAAAAAATGCATGGAGACGCGAGGTCTGGCCAAATAGAGCATTAGTCTCTTTTTTTGCCTAGAAGAGGATGCCATCCACAGTACTGATGGATCCTCGACCACAAGAAGCTACCCAAATAAACGCCAAGATACAACCCAATTAGATGATAACTATAATAGCAGCCCTAATGCCTGCCTACGAAGAGCTGTTACCAACACACTGTTTCTAAACATCAGGAGCCTTCCTAACAGAATGGACGAATTAGAACTGAGCATAGGAGAACGAAACTATGATTTTATCTGCCTATGTGAACACTGGCTAAATGATCTAGCAATCAACGCCCATAATTTGGAAAACTATACAATAGCGAACCACTTCTGCCGTGAAACGTACAAGGGAGGTGGCGTAATGATCTATATTGAAGATACATATACTTCTAAGAAATTAGATAATTCAAATATCCACCTCCAAGAAAAAGACTTTGAGATCACGGGTGTTGAAATAATGAATATTAATATAATGATAATTTGTATTTACAGATCTCCCAGCGGTCAACCAGAAAGATTTTTTGAAAGTCTCAAGACTGTTCTTGAAATTTTATTTTACCAAAAAAAAAAACATGGTTTATATATGGTGATTTCAGTATAAACTTGATGGAGAATGACCTACCTGCCCGGGAGTTCAAAAATCTGGTCAAATCTTTTGGTTGTGAATTTCTAAACAATAAACCCACGAGGCTTACCAGCTGTCTAGATAACTGCATCACTAATGCCCCTAACGATTGTGTTGCTTCACAAATGGATTTTTATTCATCAGACCATATAGCAATCGCGAACAAACATTTTCGATTGGAAAATTCAGGAAAACTCAAAAATACCCAAATTATAGAATATAGGTCTTTTTGCGACATAACAATGAATAGATGTAATTTAATTTTGAAAAATATCAATTGGGATGTTTTGCTCGAATTAAATGACACAAATGATATTTGATTGTTTCCTGGAAACACTCCTACATGTAATGAACGAATATTTTCCAAAAAAAACAAAAACTGTTCAAAAAAGCAATATGGAAAAAAATGGTTCAATGCAGACTTAAGAAACTACAGAGAGAACCTGAATTTTCTGATCGAATATAACAAGAGTAACCAGAACGTTGATTTGACACCGGAAATAATACTTGCAAAAAAAAACTATAAACATAAGATTATCAACCAAAAGAAAAAATATTACTCGAGCAAGATAGAACAATCCGTAAACAAACCTAGGGTCATTTGGCAGATTATCAAGCAGCCCCTCTCCAAAGAGTCCTCACAGGACACCCAGTTCTCGTCTAATGAATTGAATGATTATTTTGTGAACATCAGTAGCAATATTTTAGAACAGCTGGAGAATACTCCGGTTGATCCAGCGAAACTTACTTCATCTTATATACAATTCCATGAAAGTATTTTCTCCACGCCTGTAGACTCCACAGAAGTTGGACATATCATTGCGAATCTTTTGGATAGTACCGCTCTTGATGTGTATGGATTGAGTAACAAGATGTTGAAGAACATGAAAGAGGGATTAGCGAAACCTCTCACCAAAATAATAAACAAATGCTTTGAGACAGGTGTGTATCCCGAAAAGCTCAAATTCAGTAAAGTGACCCCTGTATTCAAAAAGGAGACAAAAATGAGATGGAAAATCATCGTCCTATTTCACTAATCCCAACTTCAACCCATTGAAGCTGCAATGAATAGTAGAATAATACAATTTGTGGATTCGAACGACTTGCTCTCAAAGTACCAGTTTGGATTCAGACAAAATCTATCTACATCGCATGCCATATCTGAACTGGTGCGAGCCACTGTGGATTCCTTCGAGAGGGGGGAAGCACTCACAGCCGTATTCTGTGACCTCTCCAAGGCATTCGACTGTGTGTCGCACTCGATTCTACTCGAAAAACTTCCGTACTATGGAATTAGGGAGAAAATAGCTGATTTGATTGATTCTTACCTATCCGAACGAAAGCAGGTTGTGAAGCAAAGTATAGTGATATCTCCAGCAGTGCGTGTAGCAGCAGGTGTGCCCCAGGTGTCAATCTTGGGACCCCTACTATTCCTAATATATGTTAATGATCTTCCACACCATATGAACCCTCTCAATACCATTCAGTATGCCGATGATACTACTTTTTATGAGAGTTACCCTGAACATGAATATTCAAAGCAACTGACTGACAACGCTTTGAAAAAAATCGTTTTTTTTTTTGCAGCCAATAAGTTATGCTTGAACGTCAAAAAAACTGACACAATTACTTCCACACTAAAAGAGCCAAAGGACAGTCAAAAATCCATTAAGTTTTTGGGGGTAATACTGGATCAAAAACTCAATTAGAAAGACCACATCAAAGATCTCTCTACTAAGCTGTCCGGCACTCTTCACCTGCTTCGTAGAATCAATGAATTTGTTTCATGTTTCAAGAGCTGCTTACATGGGGTTATTTCAGTCTAAGCTGTCATATGGATTAGTTTTCTGGGGACTTTCAACTGATTGGGAAATGATATTCATTCTACAAAAAACGGCTATTAGAATCCTGGGAAGGGCAAAACGGACTGACAGCTGTAGACCTCTATTTGAAAAATGTAATATATTAACCATTGCGACTCTTTACAAATTTCAATGTCCTGTCTATATCAAAACACAAAATAACACCCCTAAAGTTAGTCGCAACCACGAATATCTGTCCAGAAATGGCCACAATCTTCCTATGCCACAGCATCGACTGGCAATTACTCATAAAAGTTTCCTTACTGTGGCGATAAGGCTCTTCAACCATCTACCATCATATATGAAGAATTTACATATGAATAAATTTAAAAAAAGTATAAAAGGGCTGCTGGTTGATCTCTGCCCTTATGACGTTAGTAAATTTCTCAACTGCAAGTTTTAATACTTTGCATTTTTATGGGTCTGTTTCGTACTGTATTTACTTACCTTGACGATGCTAAATCTATTGTACTGATAATAAGCAAATAAAATTGATTGATTGATTGATTGATTGATATTATCGATGAGTAGTAATACGTGGAATATATTTTTGTTTATTTTATATTCCTCTATAACGTGTGTTTAAATGGAAATAATTTCCTAATATGTTTATTGTATGCCAAAGTTGGATTCGTGGTTTACAATGAATATGTGGCACGTCAATTCGATGTAAAATAACGAATAGTATTAGCAGGAATAAAATATATTTTACTGTAGCGGAGGAGTTTGGAAACAGAATATATAGGCGGAGTATTGCTTGGTATTACGTTCCCGACGGAAAAGAGTCCGCAAAATGCCACTTTACCGGACTAGGCCGGTAAAGTCGTCATGGCAACACTTCATCGAGCTACATTTGTTTATTCAGAAAACTTATAATCAACATTTTGAAACATTCCAGGAGACGCAATGAACTATAGATTAATTGATATTTAGTAGTGACAGCACACGTTTGCATCAAAATATTCTTTTGGGATACTTATTTTATGAAAATTAACTAATATTTGACAAGTATTTGACAAATGTGTCATTGATGAACAATCACTTGCTAGGTTTTTGCACAGCTTCCTTACACTACCGTGTGGATGGTAACTGAAAATGTATGCACGACGAGGAAATATGTGTGGCATTTCTGTTCTGTTTATTTGGGGAGCTGATACAAACAAATGTTGTATGCAACACGTACGCAAATGGCGGACATCATCTTCATATTCCAGACTCGGCCGACACCTCGTTAACATTCCGATTCTCACTTTGCGTACTTGATACATAAACTACTATTCTCTCGGTCATATTCATATATCCAGGTTTCATTACCCGCGATCAAACTTATTCTTCTTCTACAAACATAAACCTGTACCATTCTACTCGTACTTCCGTTTTCGATCAATACATGAAGAATCCTACAACTTACCAGCTTCCTTACACTCGAATAAGCACATGAAATAATCGACTGCAGAAAATTAAATGTCTCGTTATTTCTTAATCTTTTTATGAATTATATGCTAATTTCCATCAATTAACAATTTGTGTTGATATGAGTAATAATGAAGTCTTCCAGGTCTTGATTCATTCTCTTAAATTCACCTTCATTTGGTACGGGTGAAGTGGTGCACAGATTCCAAGAATTAGGGACTTCCACAGTACCGAAAGGTGTCCAAAATAGTCATTTGTATGCCAAGGCCGCGAAATACCTCTTTAGCGAACCGAAAGAAAAGTTGTCACCTTGCGGCCGAGGCAGGATAATCTTCAGGTAGCTGAAAAGTTTCGCGGCCATGGCATACACACTATATTTCGTGCAATCGTCAAAATTATCAAACTAGATTATAGCAAATATAATTACTTGTATGCCAAGGCCGCGAAATACCCTTTGAGCGTACCGAAAAAAAAGTTATCGTCGAGGCCGCTTGCGGCCGAAGCAGGATAATCTTGAGGTCGCTAATGAGTTTTGCGGCCATGGCATAAACACTATTTTTCGTGCATTCGTCAAAATTATTGAAGATGATAATTGCAAATAAATATATTATTGCTTTGAAATCAGCAGTTCAATTCAATCAACAAAGTCACAGCGTTGCTATGGAACTGATATATTTGAATACCTATATATAAGATGCCTAAAAACCCTGGTGTATTCACTGATTAGATTCTTTTTAGAATTTTTGGGGGACAACAAATGAAAAACGTTAAATTCTGCTTAGAACTTCAGTAGGAGATGGCGCGGTTAAGGGATGTTTGTTGTTTGCGTCACGCAAAATGTCAAACTTCAAACTTATGAAATTTTCTTTTTGTGTCAACATTACTTCATGCAAAAAATTGTGAATTGATCGTTTACAAGATTATAGTTCTACGAGCAAGATCCCGCTCAGAACAGTTGGCGCGAAAATGAGATGAAATCCTCGAAACTTACTACAATGTTTACATTTGTCTGTCAAAAATCAGATTTTTCTTGAATACTACCTGGCGA
Organism: Gonioctena quinquepunctata; assembly: GCA_018342105.1. Classification (NCBI taxonomy): domain Eukaryota; kingdom Metazoa; phylum Arthropoda; class Insecta; order Coleoptera; family Chrysomelidae; genus Gonioctena; species Gonioctena quinquepunctata. The sequence goes on along the minus strand of JAFIRS010001252.1, from coordinate 207,199 downwards.
TTTTTTCAAAGTGATTTCTTCTCAAATGGCCTTTTTGGGATCATGGAAACTTCCACGAAGGAATGAGAAAAGGTAGGAGAGTGGACTGATGTCTCTAGATGATGAACTAACTTGAAAATTGAGGGGATTGGAAAATGTCCCCGATGATATTGTTCCATTAAACTTTCCGATATAAACTATTACCAAGCCATTCACTGCCCAATTCTGCCGGACTATTACCTCTCTAACAACCTTCTGATATGAACAAAATCAGAGAGTTCATTGTAGATTTCATAAAATATGTTGATGAAGTTGAGAAATCGATTAATCCTGGTGTGCGACAGTCTAGGCTGCTTCCAGCTATCTCAGAATGACTTCTCAGGAAAAGGTGAGCCCTACTAACAAAGGTGAGGGGAAAAAACATTAATCCAAATGCTTCCCTTTTATTTTTCAGTAACACCCCGCATGAGATAATCGGAGGAGGGCGATCTAAACCAAGCAGTTGTTCGGAAGAAAAAGGCCCAATCCCAAGATTGATAAGGCTAATGACTATGATTAGGATAATTATCACTTTTAAATAAACACATAAATTTCACAAGTAAGCGTGGACTTTTCATTCTATGAAGATATCTTGATTTTGGCTAGTGAATTCCGAACCGTCACAGAGAGTCCATGGCTCTTTGGAAGAAAATATCCACTTTATCTAGAATTTTCCAATACCTTTAGTCAGAAGATTGTCATCTCATGGGAAATTTTTTATGCAAAATGTATATTATATAAAAAATAAATATAAAAGTAATAATAAAATTATTTGACTTGCTAGTTACTAGATACATTACGATCACAAGTTGAAAAAAATTATTACAATGGGCAAAGGTAGTTCAGAGAAGATTCAAATTGATTTATACATATACAAGTCACTTTACTAGTAGTGGAGTAATATTAGATTTTAGCTTCAGAAAATTAGGGGACTGTGAGAACTTTCCACTGTACATTGGTGATGATGTAAGGAACGACATATGAAAAGTTACCAACCGTAAAGTGTGTGCCTAATTCATTATTTAACAAATAAGTTCCACAATTACATTGTATATTGAATATTTAAAAAAACGAATAAATAATGGTGCCACTCGCAAAAATAGAAAATTTAACATAAAAAAGGAACAATTTTCATTTTAAAGAAACATTTTATCATTTCTTTAAAATAAAAACTGTTACCTGCAAATTTTTTTGGGTAACGTGCGAAAAAAAATGTCTGGCGGCGGGCGACTCTGAAGTGCAGCGCTGGAGGAGCACGCAGCCACGAGCGCTTTACACTAAATTTGTTATAAATTTTGATCTAATTGATCAAATTAACATAAAAAAAATAAACTGAAAGAAGGAAAATGCAGCTAACGAGAAAAAATATTTATTGGAATAGTACATAAAAGAAATTACGTTGAAGCAGAATTCTGTCTGAAATCTTATTTTATTTTTATTTTCAAGATGAACATCTGAAATTTCCACAGATTTCTCTCAAAATGACAAATAAAAAGAGAACAATTTAAAAAAATTTTTTTTTTGAAAAATACAGATCTTAAAATATTGAATATTTTGAAAAAAATACAAATTTGAATTTTGAGGCCATGCTTCAGAAACTCTAGTTCAAAATGTGATATTGAAACTTATATATGGGATATAACGAAATTTGTTGGGTGGAGGCCACATTTTTCAAACGAATGAAACAAAAATACTCCTCATGAATACCTCGGCTAATTTCGAAAATGGTCCAATAATCTCAAAATGGCAGCTGTTGAGAAATTTAAATAAAATTCGCAATATTTCATTTCTATACCCAATATCGGCAAACTATAAGTTATTTGATAGAGCTTCATTAGCTCCACTTTTATCCGAAAAAATTTTCTCCGAGATGTACACATAAATAAAAAATAGGTAGCTGTAAATTATCATTGATGGAATCTACCTTTACGACTGGCCACGCCATCGTTTTTTCAATGTCATATTCTGGTTCAGAGACCTCGAAAACCCATATAGCATCAATTGGGGTGAAATTTGCCTAACAAAATTGTTTTTCATTGTTTAAACAAGCAGCGCACGAATATAAGTTTATGACTTTTTTCTGCAAGCAATTTCTAAAATTGGATTCCAAAATAATGCTTTACTCCGCTATATGAAGGTAATTTGAGTTCTTGCGATAAGATAGTCGTGTTATCTGTCAAAATAGTGAACACTTCTTAATTTGTCCAAAAGCTGAGAGGTTCTTTCACTCAGATAGGATTCGAAACAATTGAAGCTTCGTCCTCTGAAGCTGAAATAACAGTCAAAAACTTTAGATATGTCGCAAAACACTTCCTTCTGACTAGAATATAGATATTTTCAGAAAGCGAAAGAGATTGCATCTCCCGTACTTTTTTTGGTTTGAAAGCTAAATTGAGCAATTGTATGCAATTTACAGCACTTCATGTAATCGTTATCCGCTCCATCATAATATTTTTATCATGAGCAAACAGGAACAGAAATACATAAGTACCAACTCGGTGGAGCCGTATCAATGGAAAATTAACCATACAAAATAAATTGGTACGGTTCATAATTAGAATTATTTCGGAACACCTCTTGAAAATTCTATATAACACTGAGATAAGTACATGGAATCGTTTGTTCTAAAATATGTTACATCGATCGATCAATCTCAAAATATTTCACAACGAATTGACATAACCTCAAAGGCAACAAAAGCACAATCACAGAACGGATCAGAGACACAATTCACGAAAACACCCTGTGTGGTCTGTAATTGCAGTTTACTGAATTATGACAAGAAACGACGTCGGCCCCCAGTTTGTCCCAATATTTTACAGGTTTAAGTGAATACACCATGGTTTTTAGACATCTTACCTATATACAAAATATTTTGACAGTTCATGTCAAAACCCAAATATGTCTGATACTGAAAGTGATATTTAAGTATCTTGCACTTCTCTAGAACTGAAAAGTATTGTAAACTCGGCGCATTTCGTATGTATTTGTTGTTAATTTAAATATTAATGCTGTATTCAATAAGAAATAATCCTTGTCATTGTCGTATTTCAGAAATGTCAATTATGTAAGTGACATTTGGTTTGGCGGCCGTTGTTATGGGTTGTGGCCGCGAAATCAAATTTCGTTGACTGTGTTGAGAACGCGAAATACTCGCGCATGTAATAGTATATTGTTTAACAAGCACGGAATGATACTCATTTCCCACGAGTATGATGTTTGCAGCATGAGCCGTAGGCGAGTGCTGCAAATCATACGAGTGGGAAATGAATAACATTCCGTGTGAGTTATACACTATACTTTTTCTACGGCTTTAACATAAAATAGTGAAATGAATTTACAACAGATAGTTGAACTTCAATTTTAATTGTATAGAACATTTTCATTTACAATTGGAAACATATTGGATAATTGCACAATGTTCTGATTCACATTTTTTCAAATTGACTTATTCGCAATATTTACAGTTATATTGTTACAATGATTAAATGTAATCTGTGAAGCATTTGGGCATTGCAATGGCACATTTGATATTTCTTCATTTTCAAAATTATATGACATTGAAGTAGATGGCAGGTTATCAGATTTATTAATCGAACTCACAATTTTATTGGCGTGGTCATATTTATTTTTCATTGACTCGTCAATATAACTCTCCGCAACTGTGGTTGATTTCCAACCTCCATGTCGCTTAAGTGAGGTGATATCTTCGCCAGCGTCTATTAGGATTGTTGCTGATGATCTCCTGAAGCAATGACCAGTGTATAGTTCAGGATTCGGAAGTTTCAAGTATTCAGCTATTCGTTTTCCCGTATAACCAATTTTATTAATACCAACTCTTTGTATTGAGCATTTTCCTTTTTGATAATTTAGAAAAAGATAATCTTGTCCAACGTGTCCAGGACGGAGCTCCCTGTACTTCTTATAAATATCATAAAAAACACCTGTTATAGTGAATATTTTTTTGGAACTTTGGTTTTTGTATTTGGTATTTGTACAAGAATTGCTGTGGAACCCAAATCTCGACAATCTGTTGTTTTCATTTTGTAAAGTTCATCCCTTCTAGAAGCACCCATGATCCCCATGATTAAAAGGACCTGGAAAAATAAAATAAATAATAACCTATTGAATAAAAAAAGGAATGCACTGCGTCGGCTCGAACCTTCAACTTCTAGTAAAAGTGATAATTGCGCTAGCGTTGTACCGCTGAGCTACTTTGCTTAATGTCATATAATGTGCAGACATGATATAAGTAATAAAGTATTAATTGTGATTTTTTTCAATCTGAGCCAATTCACTCAAAAAAATAATAACTTACCTTATTAAGTAAATGTATGTCATCAGGAGCGTTTTTTTCGATTTCTTCGGCCTGTATCCGTTTGATTTTCTCTTTAGGAATGCTCTAAGTTTTGAATAGTTGCCAATGTCTACAGTTTTGTTGGTATTTATCATGGTCCTTAACATGGAATATTGCGCCCATAAAGTTGAGGATTTAAATTTCTGAGACAATTCATCAAAGTATGCAAGTAATACATTTTCTGAAGTTGACGCGGTGACCTTTTCCTTTTGCCAATATGTGAGGGATTTGTAGGCTTTTTCATATTTCTCTTTCGATACTTCCGGAATCAAGTTTATACATGCCTGATTTGCGGCTGCAATTATGTCTGGAGGAGTTAGTTCGTCAATTTCACTGCTCATCATACCTTTAGACTTTGACAAGTTTTGATGAATTTGAATTGACAGATGTCTTCAGTTTTCCTTGCTTTCCATGGAAGACGTGATTTAATGACCAACAATAATACAATGACTTCATTGTGTTATCAGATAAGGAAATGAAATTGAAAACATACAATGTACTTCATTGTTTAGTCAAAAACAGTTTGAAAAAGGCAGTTAAGTATTATAGCCGTAAAAAAATATATTATTGCTTTGAAATCAATAGCATTTCAATTTAGTTAACAAAGTCACAGCGATGCTATGGAACTGATATGTTTGAATTTATAAAAAATATTTTGACAGTTCTTGGCAAAACGCAAATATGTCTGATACTGATATTGATATCTTGGATCCTTGCACTCTTCCAGAGCTAAACAGTATTGTCAACTCTACGCTTTCCGGTTTTATACCTGAAAAATCTAAACAGCTGTACGAAAAATGTTAGCGAGTTTAAAGATTGGTGTGACAAACAGAATTTTATATTTTAGAAATGTCAAATTTGGAAGTTACGTTTGGTTTTGCGGCCGTAGCTATGGGTAACGGCCGCGAAATTGAATTTCGCGGATTGTGTTGAGAACGCGAAAAATACACTTCGCGTGGGATTGCACGAGAAGGATTTTTTGTACAAGCTCTATAAAATGACTACCTACTGCAAAATGCCACTTTAGCGGACTTGCATCATTGTAACATTTTAACGCATTCTTTTTGTTTATTCGGACAACTCATAATTAATATCCTGAAAACGTTTCAGAAGGCGCAATAAACTATAGAATATTTGAATTTTTTTAGTGACAGCACAAGTTTTCTTCGGAATATTTTGGAATACTTATTTCAGGAACGATAGACACTAATATTTCAAGTATTTAGCAAACGTGTCATTGATAAACAATCGTTTACTACATTTTTGCACAGCTTCCTAACAGTACCGTGAAGACGGTAATTGAAAACGTATATCATAATTCAAGAGTTCTTTCGACTCACCAGCGACTCTGAAGGAGTAATTATGAAAATCAGAAAATGCATTCATTCGAGCATGAGTCTCTTTTATTTTTGCAAGAAAAAAAGTTGAAGAAGATATTTTTCTGAATTTTTGAAAATATTTCTCTCAAAATTACTCAGACCCGTCGATTTTAAGATGAGGAATTCTTCCACCAAATACGTCTTCATTGTGCTATCAACCCCCTCTCCCCCTTCAGAATCTTTAGGACCACCATACTTGTAGTACATCGTTTTGATGGAAATTTAATCGCAGACACATCGATGTAATACAAGTGTTGTGGAAGTTTCAATGAGAAATAAGTGTAAATCAAGATAAGACATTACAATTTCCACAGTACCTATTCCGAAATTATTGAAGAATATTTCTGACAATAATAATTTCTAGGCTATTTGATGGTTTCCAAATGACTATTGGAACGTCACTGTATTGAAAAATAGTATTTTCTCAAAAAAATACCTTTTTCCCCCTGTGTTTTTGTACGCATATCTTTGGTTAAGCCTTGATATATTGATGTATTCAATTTACTCCATTCAGTCGTCTGAAAACTGTCGAAAATGGTTCATTCTATATATTTTGAAAGTGGACGATGTGCTAGAGCTACGGCTCGAATTTCCAATAACATTCATCCTGGAAAAAACATATCATATCAGTACGTGATACAAGTGATGCATACTTTCATGGAGTTAGGATCAGTTCAAAATAAGAAACATGAACGAGCAAAGTCTATGACTAATGAATGAGTCACTGTTGCATGTGTAGGACCTTCAGTTATGGATATCATTCAATCTTTGAGACAACGAGATTATTTCTGGAGTTTCCAAAAGTACCATACATCGAATTCTGAAAGAAGTAAAATTCCATCCTAATAAAATACGGAATGTATAAGAATTGAATGCAAATTATCCAGACAGACGAACAGAGTTTTGTGAAATCATGAGTCAGTTATTGATTGGTGATAGTAATTAACCCAAATGAACATGTAAATAGGCACAACTGCACATAGTAGAGTGATGTGAATCCCCATTGTTACAGGGAAACTTATTCACAAACATCCCATAAATTAAATGTTTGGGATTCCGGGAGACTGTATTGTAGGACCATATTTTATTGATGGTAACCTCTACGGACGAAAGTATCTTGAACTTCTTGATATAACTGTAAACCCTCAACAGACGAGAGTATCTTGAACTTCTTGATACAACTGTAAATCCCGCAATCACTCAGCTCCTCGGAGACGATGATAATCTACTTGATGATCAGCTCAACTATCAACAGATGGAGCTCCTCCACATTTTGTTGCACCTGTATGTGATTTTTCAATGACTATTTCGAAGGGAGATGGATTGGAAGGCGAGGACCAATAGAGTGGCCAGCGAGATCTCCTGATTTATTATCATTGAACTTTTTTTATGGGTAACTTTGAAATCCAAAGTCAATATCACACAGCCCAATTTCCTTGATGATCTACGCAGAAGAATTGTACATGAGTGTGTCATGCAGTGACTCCAGAAATGTTAATAAATGATCGGCAAAGATGAACCAAATGTTTTAAGTCGTGAAGATGATATACCAACATTTTCTGAAAGTCGTGAAGTGGTGACGTCCTCAATAGGTGGTAATTCTATTGAAATCTTACCGAAAAGATTTCAAACCGTATGATTATAATATTGCACGAAGCAAATCGTACAGGAGAATAAAACTCGAGCTTTCGTTCTCACTTAACTATATTGAATGTATCGTTTTCTTATGGGTTCGAATATAAATTATCTCATTTTAACTTCAACACCTCTGCAGCTGCGAATATGCTACTACGCTACAGTTGTTGGGGCATTTCAACGCGCACCTTCCTTGTCAGGTGGCCACCCAATCAAGTACTAAACGCGCCCGATGTTGCCTGGCTCAGATATCAATAAGACTCTCGTCAACCTGACCAGTACTTTTCCTAGCTGCCCCCACCAGCACGGATGGCTTTTTCGCCCTTATCAAGAGAGGAACAAGAAAGCCATTCAATAAAGCATATGAACACTTAAATAATACATTGTAACTAGTAGAATAGTTGTATATATTAGGATTAGTTAGCTATGTACATTATAGGAAATAAACATCTTTTGATTGATTGATTGACCAGCCGCCGGTGTCCATTCTTTAAATATAAGAAAGTTGGATTTGACCACTTGCGTCCGTGATTAGCCCTGGTCGCAGAAATAGGCTGACGTTAAATATAGCAATAAAAAAAACTTCAACACCTCGGAAACTAGTAAATTGTTTTTTTTACCTCTGGACAATGTTGTCAAGGAAATTAAAATATATAACAGAAATTTAGAAACATCGAGAGAGCCATTTTCCATGAAAATGATGCATTATTATTTTTGGTGCTTAATAATACTTCAAGGCAAGTTATTGAGTTAATCTGTTCACCAAAATCGGTAGATCACCGCTTGAGAAAGTATGCAGTATATGCCGCGTTGATTGACTCTTTAATATCCAGTTCTCGTGAGTTATATTCATCTCGAGTGCCCAAGTCTCCCCGATCCAACTTCTGATGAAAATATAATCCGAAAAAAGCTGAGATTGTATTTGGGCGGCAGTTATGTTGTTATTCTTAATTCAATTTAATACCGATGGAATTTTATGCTAAACGATATCCCGAGTCGATTCTCGTCTTCGTTGTGTCTGTGGTGGGTGAGCAGAACCAAGTATAAATTTATAGTAACAAGCTATCTGTTAGTTTTTGCCCGGCCATATGAATTATAGATTATGTATTGTATTCGAGGAAATTTATTTTATTTGTGTCGAACGGCAGCTAAATTGAATTAAAAAGATATTTATTACACCGCTTAAGACGGGATTTACAAATGCGCTTCGTAAATTAACTCGCCGGGATGGATTTAAGAGATTACAGCTCCTTTTTAAAGTTACATGGCATAGGAATATTTTTAAAAAGTGGGTATAAATCTCTATGGACAATTGAATCGGTTTTTTCAATCGATATTCCCTGTATCGGACTCGAGGCAGTTTTATGATTCTGTTTGAATTTTGGTTTTTATCGAGTATCTTGAAAAGCATTTTGATAGAATCATGTTTCAGAAAAACGAAAATGGTATGATAAACCTGTTATCAATATGAGCATTTACTTTCACATTGGATTTTATCTGAATCATTCATTCATTTATTTTCCTTGATTATTAAGTTCTTCCACGTTGTGTTGTTTATTACAATAGGCCTTAATTTGTGATCGCGGTGGTTTGGTGAGTGGAAATCTTCAATCATTTGGTTAGATGAATATAATGATAATAATATTCATATAACTTCATCAAAATACAGTATCTACACATCTATTCCAATGGAGTATGAGTATGAATAAAGGAAAAATAAACACAGAAACTGATGATCTCAGCTTGTGCATGGTATAAAGATTTTATATACATTTCAGTTAAATATTGGATGTTTGGACACAAAAATAAAATATGTAGGCATATGAAAATTATGTACAAATGAGTGTAGATCAAGAAGTACACAGAAATGGCACAACATTATTGTGAAATTATTGTGAATATTGGTAACATTGTAATGATTGAATATAAATAAATATATATGAGAAGTCTCGAAAATTTTGGAAGTATTGGTGGTATTAGAACATGGAAATATTAGAAATATCAAGAGGGGTATACAAAATGGCAATATTAAATATATTATATAGAATTGTATTAAAGGCTTGATGTGGGTTGAGCATTATCCGAGTGCGGTTATATATTTCAATCATTGTTGATGATTATGTCAAAAAATTCTCGTTTGCGTAGATTTCATTCTTTGTTGGGTAGATTTCAATAGAAATACTACCAAGACTTTCAAAGGGAAAATTATAAATCTTCGTCGTTCCTGGTCCCCATAACCCTAAAATATACCATCAGTTCAAATGTATATATATATATATATATATATATATATATTAGTGTCATCCTCAAAGTATGCAGCATATGGAAAACTTATTTATTGAGGGTTTTTCGACAAAAAGTTATTCCTAGTAAAAGTTTGTGCATCCCCTAAAACATGCATCAACAAAACATACGTAATATACGAGCAGCCTTCAAAAATTTGATTTTGAGACAAGAGTAAAGTACCCCTCATTTTGAAGAATCTCGGGTAATGGATTTGATGTCATGGCCATCTAAGTGAAGTTTCATTTTTTAAACATTTTTTCAAAATGGAAACTACAGAAAAAATTGCTAAAACGATAAATAGGCAACATCCTGTATACGACGGTTCATCGAAAAAGCCTGTGATATTACAAATTACACAACTATTGTGTTAACCACGGTAAATTTTTTGGAGAGTAAAATAATTTTCAAAATTTTTGGTGCAAAGCTATTTTTATTTCTTGTTAACACCGAAAATTGCTCAAAATTATACAGTATTGTAACAAAAACTTAATATTCAATAATATCAAATCACAAAACATCAAAATAAAATAATTATTTCGACACAAACTAATTACATTTATTTTCTGGTGTTCTTATTGTCCAAAAAATTGTTTTAAATTGGCTTTGAAAAGAAACGAATGTTTGACATTGAGTACTTGACATATTTGCTAAATATTTATCACGTAGTTATTGTTATTGCTTATTTTGTTAACGTTTGATAATAAGTACTATTTAAATAATATTAAGATGCTTACAAAAGAAGAAAAAGTTGAGATTATGTTGGTGTGTGGGGAAAATACTCCAAGCAGACAAGTTTCAGACATTTCTAATGCCAGACATCCTAATCGCAATGTAAATCACACTACAGTAACCGTATTCCGAATGAATTTAAAGAAACAGGCAGTATCAATAATAATTTCAAAAAACCCCACATATCTGCAAAAGTATCTATAGAAGTGGAAGAGGAAGTGTGTTCAAAAGTTATCAATTAAACAGATATCGACATCTCTTGATGTACCTTTTACTACTGTTCAATTTTTTTTAAGAAAAAATAAATTCAAAGCTTTAATACCAAAATTTATGAATACTTTGAAAGGAAAGGATTTTATTCCAAGATTTGAGTTTTCCGCATGGTATCAGGGAGAATACGATGAAAACGCACGATTCCCAAAGAATATTTTATGGACTCATGAAGCAACATTTACAACTAAGTTCACAAAACTGTAGATGGTGGGCTACAGAAAACCCTCATTTCACTATAGAGTACAAGCACCAATACTCATTTAGGGTAAATGTCTTATGTGGACTGTTAAACAATAATGTGATTGGTCCCTACTTCATTGATGAAAACCTAAATGCCAACCAATATTTGCAATTTCAACAAAAAATTTAAATAAAATGCCGCGTAGACAAAGAGATATAATTTGGTGTCAGGAAGATGGAGCTAGTGTTCACAATAGTGTAGCAATACGACAATTTTTAAATGAAACATTTAATGGAAAATGGATAGGACGTTCCCAAGTAGCACACAGAGGTCATAATTCGGTTGTACAGACGTCTACAAGACCTTTCGCAAAAGTCCATGACTTATGTCTTGTAATATGCTGAGACGTCGCTATGTATGCCAATACTACAAAAAAGCACACTCTTGCGACGTCACATCGACGTTATAAAGTAGTGGTAATGACTTGCCGATATAGACTTATATAAGGCAGTAGCATAAGGGTTGGATTGAATATTATTATTACGTCGTTCTGTGGTCTTAGTGTAGTCGTTATATCATTATGCATGAAGGTCATAAATCTTTCTAATAAAGTATTACAATATGTATACCATATCAAAAAATTTTATATAATAATAATATAATACATAATTCAGTCTTCCTTTACATGTTCATGATACTCTGTGGTAATGTCCTACACCGATCATCCTAACAACAAATGGCCGTGATAGTTATCGAGATAAAAATGATTCATTTAAGTATTTTTAGAATTGTTCTAAAACTCTAGTGACCAAGCAAATCCATTTTTATGATCAAAATCCAATTCTACTCACTTAAAATTCATGCGCCTCGAAAATGAAGAGAGATAAATATTTATTTTCATTTCAGAAAAAATATATTTCATCAATTTTTCTCATTAATCGTTGAAATATGTAGACCATATTACGAAAGATACTTGATTAGCACATCTCCAATGATTTTTAAATTGATATAACACCCAGGGTCCCATATTTTTTATTTTAAATATTTTTGTTCCAATTTGGCTACCAGAATGATGTTATCAATCAATAGAAAAACATGGATGCCGTCCTTCTAGTGTCGGACAGTTGTAATTACTCCGGTATGTACTATCATAGGATAGTTTACGAGTGTCTCAAATACGTCGTGATATCTTACATAAAAAAGTTGTAATGTAGTCGCTGTGACCACAAGTAGCAAGTTTTGTTGTAATAACGTCGTAACGCTATCAAAAATCAAAACAGAAGAAGATATACACTGACATTTACAATAGAGGTTATGTAGAACAGTTATATTTAAATATTTTGTATTTATCTCTCCAGTAATGTCCTAGAATCTTTAGGCAAATTTCCAATTTGTGTTGAAGATTTTATAATATTCATCAGATCATTCAATGCAGTATGCGGAATTTTGTGAACTAATGCCCCCCAGTTCCTCAATTTTTATTTGAAAACGAAACATTTTTCTAAGTGTTCTTCATCACCCTCATCCATACTTTCTCCTTCAAAAGCACTTTCCACAGTGATACTCTCTGAAGTTGGTTCTGAACTTGTTCCAGGTACATTTTCATCTGGGACTGAATGAACTTCATTTTTTTGCAGTGTCCCGATAGACTGAGTTAATTTTGGGGTAGGCACCCCTTCCTCTTCAAATTTTTTAAAATGTTTCTATATGCTCCAGTTCTCTTGTAGGGCATATTGAATTTTGGTTTTGGCATTTTAATTATTCATATGTAACTGAATATTCCACATACAAACACAATATACCTAACCAAGAAAAATAACATCACCAACAAAAATAATCTAACCATAGATACATAATGTAGTCATCACGACCAAAGTTCATCAGTTGATAAAACTACATTACATGAGTACAATATGTAGTCGTGGAAACGTTTCAAAAATCTATTCATTAGAACCACATATGTTCATAGTCATAATAACGTCACAGCAACTGCTCTTAAGTTCTACTTGACGACACATACAATTTATTCACATACAAACCACATTACAACTTCATCTTGAGAATTATTTATTGTACTCTCGTTATATCTACTACACGACGTCATAGCGACGCCTAAAGGTTATAAAACGCACATAAACTTTTTGGTTCTAAAACATCACAAATACGTGGTCTTTAAGACGTTATAAGAAGTCATTATGTTAATTTTATGACTCTGTGCTACTTGGGGTTACTCAGAGTATCCATCAATGCCAGCGCGCTCACCATATTTAACCCCAATGGATTTCTTTTTTTTGGAGATTATTGGAGAACGAAGTTTACAAACATCGTCCTTTTAGGGATATAGGACATTTGAAAACTGTGATTACTAATTGTGTGAGGGTCATACAAACGGAGCACATTACGAATGCAGTCAATGATTGTGTAAGAAGAACCGAACTGTGCATGTTGCGGGATGTATATCATACTGAGATGTGAAATGCTTCTTTCGGGAACATGCTTTTGTTTTCAAAGCGACTATAAGAATGATTTTAAACAAGAAAATCTCCAGAAAATCAATGAGTTTATATTTTCCTGTTTTAGTATTGTATATACTGTATAATTTTGAGCAATTATTGGTGATAACAAAAAATAAAAGTAACTTTGCACCAAAAACTTATTTTACTCTTCCAAGAATTGACCGTGGTTAACACAATAGTTGTATTATTTGTATGTACATTTATTTGTATGTGTATTTACAGGATGTTGTCTATTTATCGTTTCAACAAATATTTATTTTCGTGGTCCCCATCTAAAAAAATGGGTGAAAAAATTAAACTTCACTTAGATGGCCATGACTCCAAATCTAGATGTATTTTTTATGCTGAACAACTTTTCTCTATAACATTTCCCGAGATTTTTCAAAATAAGGGTGCTTTACTCCTGTCTCGAAATAAAATTTTTAAAGGCTCCTCGTATAATACGTGTATTTTACTATATTTCGTTGTGGCATGTTTAGTTTTACGGGATGCACAAACTCTTACCAGGAATAACTTTTTGTCGAAAAACCCTCAAAAAATAAGTTTTCCTTATGGTGCATACTTTGAGGATGACACTACATTAGGGTGTTTTTACAACTTTTTTTTTTCGCTTTCAAAAAAAAATTTTGTTGAAAATGTAAAAAAATAAATCCCTGATAGTTTGAGCTCTTAATATTAACATTAAGTACTTTCCCAGAGCGTGGAAAGATTTCCCATTTAAAATACACGTGAACTTTGTTCTTTTTGTTTCAAATATCTATAACTCAGCGGCCTTTCATGCTATATCGTACCAGAACGCGATTTACTCAAGATTACATGATCTACAAAATCGCCCATTGCGACGTAGCTGTAATCTGCACCTGTAAGGTTTTATTTCATTGATGACTGAACTTATGGTAAAAAAGTAAATGACAAACTTGTAGGAAATTTAATTTCCTACAAAAAAATCTATTGAACCGAATCGCCAAGATTGATACAAAGCGATAACTTTGTCGTAATATGAAAAGTTTGATTCGATAATTCTCAAATTTTTCATATTAGGACAAAGTTAACGCTTTATATCTCGAGAAATATCAAACTTATCGATTCGGTTTATGAGTTTTTTTTTGTAGGAAACTAAATTTACTACAAGTTTATCAGATTCAGTGACCCGTAAAATTTTCAAGGAATATTTCAAACAGTATTCGAAAGTTAGAGAAGACAAATTCTACACATTATTTTTTTTTCTTTCCCCTTCTTGGGAATTGTTTTTATTACTTTTCAAGAAGCATATTTGTAAATATTAGGAACCTACATCAGTGTAGTGTTTGATATTTCAAATACCTTCTTGGATCTTTCATAGAGTTCTGAACTCAAACTCAAACTAAGTAAGTCGCAAAAGTCTCCTACTGCGACAGTGTTTATGGACCGGCTCTGAGGAAATATGATTCCTTGCTTTTGCAACGTATTCAAAACAGCTGTTTGCGTTTTTGGTTCGGTGTTCGAAAATACGACAATATATCCCCTGTACTGAAGGAATCAGGCTGGCTAAATCTGGAGAATCTCAGCTTGCACCTCTTAACCACCACCCATAATTTATTGATAATTCGTAAACCGGATTATCTTGCAAAAAAACTCAAAACTTTTTCAAATATAAATAGGTTCGCTACACGCAATAGGTCAATTTTAGTCATCCCCAAGCATAAATCATGTATCTTTACTCGCAGTTTTTCATATTTTGCACCAAAATACTACAATATGCTACCCAGTGAATTTAGGTCTTATACAATTAATGATTTCAAAAAAAGGCTGAAACTGCATTTCCATGATCAATATATTCCTACTTTTCCACACCATGACCATAGCTCACTACCTTTTTTTCTCTTATCTATACATTCTTATTATTTTTACTATTTGTAAAGGTTGAGTTTGAAAACAGCCTAGGCTGACACTCCACCTATTCAACATGTTTTCTATTAAGGCATGGACCTTTCATTTAATTTTTACTATTAGTTTTGGCCTTGTATCCTATGGTGAATAAAGACGATTTATTATTATTATTATATTTCATCATGCTTGAGTTTCGAACTTTCTTTGATGATGTTTCCCCTAGTCTCCAAATCATATATTTTTGAATGGTTATTTTAGGATTGTTTTCATTTTTTTTATTGGTTCATATTATTTCGAATTATAAGAACTATAACTTCCACAATTTCACTATCATCTACGATGCACATATTTCAAAATCCATCTTCAGAAATGGACTACTACTATGAAAAATAATGAAAATATAATATGAGAATTCCATTATTTTGTTTGGAAATTCCTCATGCTTTCCATTTTACAATTTTTATATTATCTTTCTGAAGTTTGGTCCATGTCTGGAATATCCACTGAATCATCCATTGCTTTATGGTTAAGTTTCTTCAATAGAGGTATTTCTGTAATTATATAAATAACGACCTAGATCAGCATATATCATCGGCGCTTTGATCCATAAAAAAGGGTATACAAATAGATCTGAAACGAGCATCGTTCACCAAATTAGTTTTTCCCGTTATGAAAAATAATATTGGAAGCATTATTCGTCCCCAGTTTCGAAACGTCAGTGGTGAAATTGGAATATTACACAGAATTTTTCTCTGTTTTTCGGTAAAGTTGATTTATATCCAAGTTATTAGGAGATTTTCATTGCGTCAAAAGTTTCAATATGACAGCTCTGATAATTTGGTCTATGGGGTGTCAATATTTCAGTTTCATACGTAGATTTTTTCCATATTCTAGGTATACTATTTCAAAAATAAAAAGTTATGGAAGAGTGATGATTTTCTCTTTGAATAATTTCCGCAAGACAATCCAAGCCCTACTTTACAGATATAGCGAACCGTACCATTTTGAGAGTGTCCGTGACATGTAACCCAAAAAGGGCACTGTACACTATTTTCTCAGTTGTCATTCCCAATTCATTTGATACCACAGGTAAAGAATAGGATGCTGAGAACCGCTTTTTATACCGCACATCAATATTCTGAAAGTAAAGGTCACTATCCAGATGAATTCGTAGAAATGTATTATTGATGCTAGGTGATATAATATAAGTTCTTGAGAGGATGTTTAGTATATTTTGCACTGGAATGATGAAAGGTTCATATTAATTGAATTGAAAGGGGGCAGATTTGAGGTGCACCACTCTTTCATGATGGAAATGTCTCAAATAAAATATTAGGTATTCTCCTGTGCTATGATCTATTTTCTCTTTTCTCAAATGAAAGACTACATCTGACTCTCAAAATTTTAGAATCCGTAATCGATTCTTGATAATAGCAACTTCACTATTGTCAAAACCTAATTCGTACCAATTGGTAGTATTTCCATGAGAATTATTATGCGTCAATCTATTCGTAGATCGTAATGCCTTCAATTTAACGTATGTTTCTTAGGTATGCATTTATTTGAAACATGAGTTTTCTGGCCTATATATCTGCACAACCTCAACTCTCGTATGGGATAGGCAAGATGCCAATAATGTTCTAGGTTCTAGAGCGATATTCTCAATGTAGGTCATCATCGATTATTATCTGAAGAAGAAATTCATAGTCCAGTTTTATGCTGAGAAAAAAAAAGTAGTCAAGTTCGAGTATGACTAACGCACCAACGCTTTCAGACTATGGGTCAATTTATTCGAAGGATTGGGAAAAAAGTATATTGATTTCAAGGTGTTAGTAAGCTCGATTGCCTCCCGGAAAAGTACGTATTTTTTAATGCTACACTGTCAATTCTACACACTTCTTCGGATTTATCTCCTTTAAATTTGTCGCTATGTAATATTCGAAGGTGGGTACTCGCTGGCGAGCTGTAACTGCAACTGCAACGGTTGCATCAACACATTTCGGTGAGTACGCTGGCCGTTTTTGGTCGCGCGCGCGCCGCGTGGAAGCCTTGTTTGCATGCAGTTCATTCGAACAGCATGTGAAAGGATTGCCAGAGCCCCAATTATTTTGATAGACAATTCATTTGAAGATGGAAGTGTCTACGATTGTGCTGGCGTCATGAAATGTATCTGGATTACTTAATGCTTTAAAATTAAGTATCAGTGGACATTACAAAAATTGTACCCGAATGAGCCCAACAAATTTTGAATATGGTATTGATTTGCTTGGACCCAAAATTTAAAGAACTGATACCAACTGCAGATAAGCAATTTCAGTACAAGACAAAAATATGAATGATCAATATTGAATACAGTGAAACATTCAGTTGGTTTTCTCTTAGATTTGTAATAAAATTAACCTTCCCAGTTCCAACGCTCATCTTCCTTTTTGCTTTCTTCCTTCTCCAAGGCGACAATACATCTCCTTCTTCTGTGCACATGGTGGGCTGGTTCCGGAGAACCCGTGCACGTAGCCCTCTTCACTTGGGCCTATTGTACGCCTACGTGATCTGAGAATCAGCTGGGCATGCCGATTTCTCTGACGAAACTCAGCAGTTTCCTCTGCTGAATCAAAAAGGCTATCTGCTCCACAAGAAGCAACTCCAGAAATGAACTAGATGAAGTACAAAGACTGGCTTGCCTAGGAATGACAGGTGATATTAGGACGACGCCTACCAGAGCTCTAGAAGTTCTGCTAGGACTGCAACCTCTGCATCTAGTCATTGAATATGGAGCCATGCGTACTGCCTACATACTCCAAGGTACAGGCCAATGGATTGGCACGGAAGCAGACCATGGACACTTCAATATTTGGAACAAGGCATAGGAGGGCTGTCCAATCCTACAAATGAAAAAAGATAGCATCTCGCCGGTTCTGAATTCTAAAAAGGGACCAAAAATCATCATCCCCACGAGGGATGAATGGAAAGACGCTGCGCCCGGCAGACCCCTGTCTACGGATCAACCTGGTATACAGATGGATCAAAACTTGGGGGGATGTCCGGCGGAGGAGTATACAAGGAAGGTACAGAAAAATAAATCCCAGTTCCTCTAGGCAAATACGCCTCAGAGTTCCAGACTGAAGTATATGCTATACTCACCTGCGTTCAGGGAAGCCTCGACATCAGAAGTCGAGGACCTATTCTCATCTACTCGGAAGGTAGCAATCATGGCGATAGGATCAAACAAGATCACATCCAAATTGATGTTACGAATGAAAGATGTCAAAGAGATTCAGAGACGACAGTACATTTATTATTTTTTGTTCACATTCATCCCCTGATGTACCCATTTTCCCAAGCATCGAATTTTAAACAATTTCCATAATAGTTTTTGTTTATTTTTGTATCCCATATTACTGGTTTCTCTCTACACGTTCAATAAAATTGAGAATTGGTCCTACATCCCACTAAAACATGTCGTCGAGGATTGTTGCTGCAATACGAACACACCTACGTACTAACCACATAGACGTCCACGAACCAACTATGAATGTCTTTGTGTTCGCATCAAAGACCGACAATTGGCGGCTCGCTCCGAACCGTTCAAAGCGCGTTCGCGAACACATGCATGAACCAAATATCTTAGTTGACCAACTCTATGCAAAACTCGTTTTGGCAGAAATGTTGTTTCAACCATGTAATTATTTTGTTGAATCGAATAATTAGATCTACAAAATTTGCTGATTGCTTTAACAAAAATATTCATTAGAACAAGTATTTATGCCGAATTGATGAATGCAATAAAGTGTCATTTCAACAAAAGGAGCTGATCTCTCCACTTAAAATATTTATTCAAATGAGTAATCATTTTGTTAACCTACTGGAATATGGCAACCGAGCATGATAGCCTACACCAGACATTTAAGTCCAGACGTCACAACGACAATAAGTTGGCTTTGCTATTCGGTAATATTATCTAAGTCAGGATCAGTTGTGGAATGCATCGACATCTAATGCATATAGTTCAACCAATATAATATTCTTCCGTTTATTCCGTTTATTTCCATTGTTTGATTCAAATAAATATTATATTTGTGTTGAAACGAATTTTCATTCAATATGAGTTGAAGATTGTTTCAATAGATGAACATATATTCAAATCAAAGAAATGTTAACTTTGCATTGGGGAATCTATTTTGTCAATGTAACGATTCCATCAATCAAATACTCCTGTGTCTTGGGATAAATTTGATTGAATTAGCAAATCCTGTTTTTCCATGTGGTGACCCCTCTACACCCATCCAATTTTGAAGCAATTATTTGAATAAATGAAATGAATGAATAAATCTTTATTGTACCACAAAAAAGCAGTACAGCACAAAGGGTAAGAATTCGGATAGGGCATTAATTCAAGAGACCAACAATTTTTTTTTTCTGCTTTCAATCATTGTGAAAAATCAACTTTCAAAAACATATTTCGTATTCTTGTCAAAATCCATGGTTAATATTAATCTTCGATCTGATGAATCATGTGTATATGCGAGAAACAATCACCAAGTAAAACATCATACTATTATACAAAATATTATATCGTATCAAAATTACCTGTAAAAACAAGAACAATTGAATTAAAAAAAATATTTTTTTTTATTAAATGAAGAATTTTCTGTCGATGTATTCTTCGAATGACACAAGCGATCTAGATACACAATGAAATTCAATAATCATAAGCAAAAGAAGATAATATTTCAATTTATGAATATGATTGCATCAAATTATTTAATTTAATAATAGAACAAAAGTTCAAATACTGTTGACTATTTTTCTGCCGATTCTACAAACACTTTGCCCGTCTACACCTGTTTTTCCTATTTATTGGAGTTGACAAGTGTCCGCTGAGTGGCGCGCTTGTAACAGAGAAATCCCCGAAATCTGAAAGTGTGAGTCTAAGAGAAGGATGACATTCCGCAACAAATGTAAATCCTTCTGAAAAGGACTATCTATCTATCTATCTAAGATGTTCTAATATCAAATTCTTGAAAACCAAAATTTCAGAGCTACATTCTCAAACATTGAAATTACAGTGATTATTTTTTGACATTGCTAGAAACCAATGGAAACGTTCAATTCAAATAATTCATATACGTTTTGGCCAATCAATAGTGGGAATATTCTACCTAGAAAATTGTCGCGGGAATAATTTGGGGTATTTTGTTTTTATTGTCTGACAACCTATATTTTTAATTTGACGTCTGTCATCAATTCGCATGAGAAGTGTGAAATGAATCAAAACCGGTTCAGTACATTATATAATTTTGCAAGGAAATGTGTTTATGATCGTAACATCAAAAAATAATCTGAAGAATACCACACGAGAGTTCGGTATAGTAGAAAATAATTATCTAGATTTCTTTCTCAAACTTGTTGGCAATAGCCACTCGAGCCAGTTGGTCTCTCTTGTGTTTTGCCTGGAAACAAGTTTTCGAAAATCTGTCGAATTATTTTCACTCTCTTGTGATATTACAACTGAGAATGTGATGATGTCAAATTGCACTGAAAAGCGCTCATTTTCCAAAATGAAAAATGTAGAAAATGGGCGAATTACGATGAGACAAAGCCGCCTATCAAAGTTATCGCTTCTTAGCATTGAGAATGATTCTCTCCGGATGCTGGATTTGACCGAAATCATCAATGATTTTTCTTCGAAAAAAGCTCGCAAGAATCCATTCGTTTACGCTGTAATTGAATTTATTTCTTGTATTTTATTATACCTACATATGCTCGTGTCGAAATAATTTGATTTGTTCCGCAATAAATAAAAAAAAAATTGTTTGAAAAATAATTAGGGGCCTCCACTCCTTTGTTGCCCCAGGGCCTCCGCACCTTCTAATCCGGCCCTGGTTACCTTTTAAACTGTGATTTTATTATGTCTTGTTGTTGAGTTCCATTCTGTTCTTGATGTATGTTGCGACTGTATCAATAATCTCACGTTAGTAAGTAGTTTAATGATAACCATTTCTCTAGCACCATGTGATTCAAACTTCTTCAATTTCTAGATGAATTGATGAAGGAAATGAACGTTTTTGAAATCACCACGATATATCAAAGAATATTCTTTGAACCTAGCCCGGTAAATGTCTAAATATTGTGCTGATGCTCCCTGAAAATAGCTGTTTGACTTTTCCTTCGTATTTTTGTCTTCTGAAAACGAATCCGAAAGAAAAACGCGGCGCTCTCATACCGTTTCCGAGACTCGTGTTCAGGATATAAAAACACGTAAAAAAGTCAAACAGCTATTTTCAGGTAGTATGAGCACGATATCTAGATATTTACCCCTGGCCCAATTGTTTATTGCATTCTCAATATTTTGTGTGATATTTTCGTTCAATTAGTCAGTCAAGATAACCTTTCCTTATTATATATTTATATATATATATCTTGTATATATATATATATATATATATATATATATATATATATATATATATATATATATAAATAAATAACTATGAGTTTGAAATTAACTTAGTAGAAAGGATATTCCTTGAGGTTGCAGTCAAATTTAATGGCCAGTGAAAAAAGAAAAACCCTTCCGTATTTTGTCAAGCTTTCGAAAATGTTCATTTTCATTATCAAGACAGCTGTAAAAAAAGAAAAACACAATTGTGAAATGCGATTTCAAACAAATTAATAGAACTTACTAAGGTGAGGTTAAGTGAAGACAGCGATCTAATCACCATTTTGTGATTTGAAGAAATCTTTCAAAATCATATCACTATGAAACACGACTAGTAATATATATAAAAATTGAACAATTGTAAAAGCACATTTTGTTTAGGAAACTCAATTTAAACAATTTTAAATTTGACAGGACAATTACCACATGGTTAAAGCATGACTGAAAATTAAAATGGTGGTTGACAGGGAATGCATGACAGAAAGTGTCAAGTGTCAGATGTCAAAGTCAAAATGTCATGGGAGAAACATGTGTTTTGTCCACAAAACAAAAGGAATAGTACCAATCTATATGACAAAAATTGATAAATGAGAGAAAAAATCAAGAAATACTAATCAGTTTTTTCATCTTTCAAAACTTCAGTTAGAATCAAGTTTCAACAAGTAATTGTAAATAACACTTAGGTTGGAAATATCAGATCGTTTATTCATGCTATTAGGTTCATTTTTTATGTAAACCATTTCAAGGAAATTCCTTTTGTGGTAGTTATTCTCTACTGCTAAAATGGAAGGGTTGTTGAAATTACTAAAATGATTAGAATTTATATTATATTCAGCTAATGCACAACTGTTTTTTTTAATTTTACAATCACTCTTATGAGATGCTATGCGGCCTGTTAAATTCCAAAAAGTCTGACCGATATATATTTTATCACAGTTAAGGCAAGGAATACTATATATATATATATATATATATTATGACATTTGATTCTTCATAGATCGTTGAAGGAGCTTTAGTTCTAATGTAAAGGCTAGCAATAGTTTTAATATTTTTGTTGGCAATGCGTAGTTCATCTAATTCAAATACATTAGTCAGTTTGGAAGTTAGTTCTCTTACATACGGTTATATTTTATAAATAAATGATTCTACTGGTTGAGGTTAACAATTGAGTTTATAATTGGAGAATTTGATGTTACAGGGTCAAAATTTATATTTGCATTTCCAGGTTCAATAATAGTAACACTGGGTTGACGATCAGTACTGAATAGTAATTTATTATTAAATTTAATTGGATATGAATTCTCTTTTAAAATAGTTTTTAATTCATTTAAACATTTCTTTTGAAAAGTTGGATGTGACAAACACACTACTCTGTTTTTCTTACCTTTCACCAGGTTTGTTTTCATGTTTGGAGCATGATAGGAATAGAAACTTATGAATCTGTTAGAACATATTGGTTTCCTATACCATTTTGTGCGAAGAACATTGTCCAACCCTCTACATACTCTCATATCTAAATAAGGGATGCTTCGGTTGACTTCTACCTCAGAGGTAAATTGTAAATTGATATCGTAGCTGTTGAAGTAGAATAACGCTTCATCTACTTTGTCATAAGGTACAGAGAGGATCAAATCATCCACATATCTTTTAACAAACGGAATTTTGAAAGGAATAAGGGTTAAAACATCTTCCACTAGATCATCTAACACATAGTTCACTAATATTGGGGAAATAGTGGAACCCAAGGGGGTACCAAAAATTTGTTTGTAATAAGTGTCTTTAAAATTTAAAAAATTAGACTCAAAAATGAATTCAAGTATGTCAATGAATGCACTCCACGTTAAATCACAATGGTTTTTTATAATGTTCCATTTGTTGGATAAACTGGCTCTAATAACTTCAAACGGGAGGTTTGTGAAAAGAGAAACAACATCAAAACTGACTATGATGTAATTTTCAGGAAGTACGTAATTATTGATGAATATGCTGAAATCAAAAGAATCTTTTATATGGTATTCATTGTCTATGTCATTAGCATTAGTTAGAATTGAAGTAAAAAATTTAGCTAAGTGACTGTTAGGAGCATTAACTGAGGAAACAATAGGTCTCATAGCTAGAGTGGGTTTATGTATTTTAGGTGAAGCATAGAATCTGCGGGCTATGGAATTATTAATATTCATTTTTTTAGCTATGGTTGAATCGATAAGTTCTTTCTTTAATAGATCAGATACTAATTTGTTGGCATTCTGTTGCAATGTGCTGACAGGATTACGAGGTATTTTCTCATAAAATTTATGATCATCTAATAGTTCGAAACTTTTGTCAAGGTAGTCTTGTTTGTACATTATAACTGTCACATTCCCTTTATCACTTCTGACAATGTATGTATGTATGTAGTCCCAATTTATATGTAGTCCCAACTTATACTCCCGTTATTAGAGCCAGTTTATCCAACAAATGGAACATTATAAAAAACCATTGTGATTTAACGTGGAGTGCATTCATTGACATACTTGAATTCATTTTTGAGTCTAATTTTTTAAATTTGAATGACACTTACTACAAACAAATTTTTGGTACCCCCTTGGGTTCCACTATTTCCCCAATATCAGTGAACTATGTGTTAGATGATCTAGTGGAAGATGTTTTATTATATCTTTTAACATTTGTTAAAAGATATGTGGATGATTTGATCCTCTCTGTACCTTATGACAAAGTAGATGAAGCGTTATTCTACTTCATCAGCCACGATATCAATTTACAATTTACCTCTGAGGTAGAAGTCAACCGAAGCATCCCTTATTTAGATATGAGAGTATGTAGAGGGTTGGACAATGTTCTTCGCACAAAATGGTATAGGAAACCAATATGTTCTAACAGATTCATAAGTTTCTATTCCTATCATGCTCCAAACATGAAAACAAACCTGGTGAAAGGTATGAATAACAGAGTATTGTACTTATCACATCCAACTTCTCAAAAGGAATGTTTAAATGAATTAAAAACTATTTTAAAAGAGAATTCATATCCAATTAAATTTATTAATGAATTACCATTCAGTACTGATCGTCAACCCAGTGTTACTATTATGGAACCTGGAAATGCAAATATAAATTTTGACCCTGTAACATTGAATTCCCCAATTATAAACTCAATTGTTCAACCTCAACCAGTAGAATCATTTATTTATAAAACATTACCGTATGTAAGAGAACTAACTTCTGAACTGACTAATGTGTTTGAATTAGATAAACTACGCATTGCCAACAAAAATATTAAAACTGTTGCTAGCCTTTACACTAGAACTAAAGCTCCTTTAACGATCTATGAAAATCAAATGTCATTTATAGTATTCCTTGCCTTAACTGTGATAAAATATATATATATCGGTCAGACTAGTAGGAATTTAACAGGCCGCATAGCATCTCATAAGAGTGATTGTAAAATAAAAAAACAGTTGTGCATTAGCTGAAAATAATATAAATTCTAATCATTTTAGTAATTTCAACAACCCTTCCATTTTAGCAGTAGAGAATAACTACCACAAAAGGAATTTCCTTGAAATGGTTTACATAAAAAATGAACCTAATAGCATGAATAAACGATCTGATATTTCCAACCTAAGTGTTATTTACAATTACTTGTTGAAACTTGATTCTAACTGAAGTTTTGAAAGATAAAAAAACTTATTAGTATTTCTTGATTTTTCTCTCATTTATCAATTTTTGTCATAAAGATTGGTACTATTCCTTTTGTTTTGTGGACAAAACACATGTTTCTCCCATGACATTTTGACTTTGACATATGGCACTTGACACTTTCTGTCATGCATTCCCTGTCACCCACCATTTCCAGTCATGCTTTAACCATGTGGTAATTGTCCTGTCAAATTTTAAATTGTTTAAATTAAATTTCCTAAATAATATGTGCTTTTACAATTGTTCAATATATATTACTAGTAGTGTTTCATAGTGATATGATTTTGAAAAATTTCTTCAATCACAAAATGGTGATTAGATCGCTGTCTTCACTTAACCTCACCTTAGTAAGTTCTATAAATTTGTTTAAAATCGCATTTTACAATTGTGTTTTCCTTTTTTCACAGCTGTCTCAATAATGAAAATAAACATTTTCGAAAGCTTGACAAAATAAGAAAGAGTTTTTCTTTTTTCACTGGCCATTAAATTTGACTGCAACCTCAAGGAATATCCTTTCTACTAAGTTTATTTCAAATTCATAGTTATTTTCAACTAGCCCAGTCACGAGAATACCTTTCTTTATATATATATATATATATATATATATATATATATATTCCGTGAAGTGAAATTATGGAAACACTGCAGTAACAAACCCAGGTTGGAGATCTATACCTCGTTGTATGATTAAATAAGAGAATGGAGATAGTATTTCTCTTATCCTTCAAGTGAATTAATTTCATTGCGTTCGCAGATATTGAGGGTTATTATTGAGTAAATAGCGGATTTGAATCAAGAATCAAGAAAACACAAGATACAATTACAATCAACCATTGATATTATTATTTCATCAGATCATTATTATTTTCAAGAGTAAATGAAGAAGTTTCTGAAAATGAGTAATGTATCATTGTAAGTTTTTCGGCGTCGTCCTTAGGAAAATATTGAATATATCAGTTTTTATCAGTTTTGTATGGAACTGTGTGAGGCCATTCAACTCTTAATATATTTTTCATCCAATGAACTCAAAGTGAATTGGTAGCTCACTGTAAAAAGCTCATTGTTTTCAAGTAGGTGTTATTTCCAGGTAATTTCATGAATATTAATCAGTACTGAATTCCATACCTAACTAATTATTTCAACTAATCAACCACATCGCTGCAGTCGTGTTTTTCACAGTTGCGCGATAAATTATTCATCGTAAAGTTGGTAGTAATTTTCTAATATACTTCTTATAACATTCACTAATCGATCAACGTACATACTGAAACTGGAACGTATCTAAAAACTCCGAAAGAATTTCCACTACATCCTACGAGAATTCGAATATCGCCTGCGGCAAAACATATGTTAATGTGTGGGTAAACAGATGTTGTACTATTTGGGGAACAAAGGAATATAAATTCAAACTTTTTGGTTATTGTTTTTGTACGAAAATCGAAACAAGAGATTGGTGAGTAGGGTCCTCAAAAGCTTGTAAATACTTTTTTGGAACTTTCTTGAGTCACATATAAATTATATTTTCAAATGTTGCTTTCGTGTAACATGCTGAAGCTTGTCACATTTGTGTTCGAGAAAGAAACGAGCTGGGTTTTCTGTAGAATGTGATACAACACGTGCAAACAAACATCGTCCGCAGTCGATGATGTGTTTTGAAATTCATTAATTCAGAATGAACAGCCAAGATTTTGAGAATCACTAGCATATAAAAACTTTTTAACAAAAAATTAAACCGACGAAATACGAACTGAAAAGTAAAAAATGAAATAAATCTTCTTAGTCTCAATAAGCTCCTAAACTAATGTAAGTAACTAATTTTGAGTCGGCGCCAAACAAACAAGCAAATTAATTGGGTAAGGCGAAAAATGATGGCATCGAGTTGCGCGGTGACATTCTGATAATTTTTCACTTACTTACATTAGTTTAGGAGCTTAGTTATTGAAACGAAGAGGATTTATTTTATTTTTTACTTTTCAATTCGTATTTCGTCGGTTTAATTTTTTGTTAATAAGTTTTTATTTTTCAATTTTTTGTGGCTGAAATCTACTTATTACCACCTACTTATTTTTTATCAGTTCCAAAATACTTACCTATCCACCTTACTTCAACTATTACCAGTTAAATAATATGATTATCTACTTTTACTATTTGTTGTAATATATATTGTTTTTGTTGTTCTGGTTAGTTTATTCCATCACTTTGTATATCATTCCATCCTCTCATAGAATATAATGATTGTGACGGATGTAGCAGAACAAAAATGATGACAGTAGCAATCTGTCAGTGTCAACTAAATATGTGTGCCAATGTTCACAAGTGAAAAATAAATTATCCCCTTTTTTTCTACCCGTGACGGTAAATGATTCCATTCGTGATATGATCAACTATGAGATATACCCTATCTAGTAAAAAAATAATCATCCAAATCGGAGAACCCAGTACAAAGTTGTGCCTGATAGAATCGGTTAACGGACCAGAATTCAGAGGGTGAGTGATCAATATCCTTCATTTTGCTACCCTTAGGGGTGGATTTCATCTTTTCAATTCAAATGGGACCAACTTTGAAGTACACCCTATCCACTGATGGAAGTTAAATTATCGGAATCGGACGTCTCAGTAAAAAGTTATGCGTGATCATACATAAAAAAAATATACGCGTTGACTAGAGAACCTCCTCCTTTTTGGTATCGTCGGTTAAAAAGGAAATTCATGAACTTTCAATTTCTTCAATTAGGGAAAAACTTCCAAGTTCTAAATAATACATTATTTGTTCCAAACCATTTGAAAGGCAAAATGTCATTGAAATATTGGACCGCAAGGTTTTTCGTGAACTGAAAAAAATCACTTCACATCGAAAAATATCATGTAATGAGTGCTTTCTCTTTTGATTAATGGTTTCAATTGCCTACTTATGCATTTTCATTATGGATGAACTAATAGAAATAGAATTTTTTTATCATATAAGAGGAAAATATATCATCGAATGAACCTGCTACTTGGAGCATGGAGGAGTTTAACGTGCGCGCCACAGTGGCGGAATCTGGTGAACTCGTCCGTATAGTGTCACTTATCTGCATTCACCTCGGGTGACGGGTATCGAGTATTTACAAAGTTCGATAGTTTAAATTTTTCGGTCCCAAACGTCAAAACGACGTTTGTGTTGTAATTCGGCGGGTAAAAACTTCGAAACAAAGAGAGACCCAGTGTCGAAAGTGCGCGTATAATAAATGAACGACAATGGACGATTCGGCAGCAAATAACCTCAAATCAAATCTTTGGACGTCCCTCGGTAAGCGTTCATGTATGAGAATACGGCGTAAACATGTTTACAGTCGCCACGAGCATTATTCGCTCTGCAAGTGCAGGAAGTTCTTGTAACAGCTTTTACAATCAATCTACGAAAGGAAAAAGACAAAGTTTTTCAATGAATTTTTCCAATAAATTTTCACATTGATGTAAACAATTAATTTTTTTGAAGCTAATAATTATAGTAATCTGAAAAAGCATAAATAAAACAATTCAAAAATGTTATTCATTCATTCAAAATTTTTTTTTTTATGAAATTCTCAGGGTAAACAAATAATATGAGAAAAAAAATATATGTATGTAGAACAAAAAACATTTTCGATATATTTATTTTTATTTCTTTCATATTTATTCATATTTCTTAAAAAAAATATTCATGTAATGTACTGCAACATCAGACATGTAAGTTCTTATTGAATGTTATCAATTGTTTGTGAATGTATTTATTCAGCTCTAATTCGACAGAGTACTGATTTGTTGGCTGATCATTTTCGCATGTATGCTGGAATAATCTTTTTTTTACTTCCCGCTACTGCTCCTTTCTTTACAGACTATTTTTCGAAAAAACACTGTTTCTTGTAATGGGTAAAAACCCTCCAGTTGCAAGCACTACGATGACAGGCAAATCACATGTTCGCAGTGTGCGTGTTCAGCCCTTTGATGCAGCCAGTCTCAATCTGCTTATAATTCATCACTAGCGCAATTTCCAAAATCGGGGCTCAATTTATTTCAAAGTTTATACACGCCAGATCACAACGAAACTGTAGCTTTCACGTTTGTTACAAAAAAATGTGAACTGTCGAACTTTAAGAAGACTCTATTTTATCAAAGGGGTGGATAAATTGCACTATATGGACGAAAACGCCTGATTCCGCCACTGTGACGTCATTTACAAAGATGCTACAAATCTATATTTGATCTTGAAAATATAACAGATGAGCAGCGCATCATAATTTTCAGTTCTCAAGAGATAATATCAGAAAACAGAGAACTGTACTCAGGGCAGACACGATAAATAATACTAATATAAATGAAACCAAAATTTTATATCAAAACAAATATTGCAAAACGTTATTTGGGCTATCAAGGAATTGATATAGATGTGACACAAAATGAGCAGCCTGAAAATATACTTAATATTCCGTCAATCTATGGACTTTATGACGTGTCACTATTTCCATCCTCATCTCACCAATATGTCGTTTTTTTGAAGCTCATTTTTTTTTCAAACACTTTTGTCTATCTACCAACATTGTGGTAGATGGACATAAGTGTTCGAAAGAAGATGAGCTTTAAAAAACGACATTTTGGTGAGATAAGCTTTAAATGAGAAATATCAACTATTATTTAAATGAGGTAAGAGAAGCCTGTATTTTAGATGAAAGATACTCAACACAACACTCAATGAGCATGGCGATGTGTATACAACAAAAACTGTATGGTAAGGTGGGTTACCTTTAGACTTCCATAAAAAATATAAAAGGTTGAAATGACATTTTTCAAAAACTAACGTAGAATGTTTAATTATTGTGTTATTGATTCATGAGAGATATTTGATGAAAACTTTAACTGTATTTTTAATTTTTAATTTTTTTATTACTGTCAAAATGTTACATTTGCCCCAATAAAAGGAGAAAATGGAATAAGTGTATGTAATATCAAGATATAATCCATTAGAGATTTCAAAGAGGGGCAAATGGGATAGAACGGTTTTATCAACATGAGGTTTGAATTTCAATTAAGTCCCATGAAAACTGAAGGAGTTATGAACTTTTCCATAAAGTATGACTAAAGTCACTTCAGTTATCATATTAGAATAGAAGAGAAAAACATTTGTTAATTAACTTACTTAATTGATTCTCAGTGTTTAAAAGAAAGACTGAAGTAAAGCACAAATATAAGTTATTGGGATTTATTTTAAGTGATTAACATTTGAGTAAATATTAGACATCGAAACCATCAAAACAAACAATAAAATAAAATAAACCTCTTCTGTCGGTCATAGGTCCTGGCAATATTTTAACATTGTCACTTTCGGAAACTGTGTCTATGTACTGGTTATGGGACCATTCAAATTTAAACATATCCTCACGTTTACTCACAATTCGTTCTAAAAATTTGACTCCCCAATCTTTTTCAACTGGTTTTGTTTTAAAATTGTTATTTCCTCCCGGATAACTAGTTCTATCAGCTCAGGACTGATACGCGTTGAATGGCCGTCATATACTATAAGAGCTGGGCGAATGTCACCAATGGATGGTATGAGGGTGCGCTCAAAATAATTTTAAAAATTAATCTGTTTCCATCCAGCCTTTTTTATGCTGGGCCACACCATCGGTCCTACATATGCAGGCCTTTATAAATTATTAGTGGAGGTGCCTTACCCCATCTGCGTTGACCAATAATAAAATTATATTGTTTTCTCTTGATGGAACGCTCGTAATCCTCGAAGCTGATTTAACCTTCTCACTGACAACCTTGGTTTTAGCTGGGTCTATACATAGGCTCGATTCATCAAGATTCCAAATACTGCCTGGTTTATTTCGTATGCCCAAAGTGTTTGAGGTTTCTTCAAGAAGATCAAAGAATCCAAAAATAGTGAAAGGATCAGTGGCCTTCCTTCTTGCAAATTCGACGTTTTGGGGCTTTTTAATACTCAACTTATGCCTTTTCTCAAAGCCAAGGAACCAGTCTTCCCCTGGTGTTGATTTTTTAAATGGAGTTGACAAATTATTACCTTTTACATAACGACCCACCAAGTTTGGAACTTCAATCCTGGAAAGACCAAACACCCATTTTTCTAACGTTTTGATTTCGTTGGCTAGTGTAGCTTCTACTTCTGGAGAGGAAACTGTGAAACGTCCTTTGCTTTTCGTTTATCATTTGTGTAGATAGTGGATTAGGGCACTCCAAACTCTCTAGCAGCTTCAAAGGCAGTCATTTGACCCATTTTTACCGCCGCCAATGCATTTTTCAAGTCATTTCCATTGAATTCTGGGCCTAGGGTTTATTTCACATAGTTTCTTACTACGATGCCTGGAACGAGCAGAAAAATCGTCAATTACACGCCTTAAATAAACCACTCTTAACAGAAAATTATAAATAATATTAGTGGGGCAAATGTAACAAAGCTGTTACATTTACCCGCCAGTATGATGTTGCCACAATCCCAACACGTATTTCTTTCGGGGCAAATGTACCATATATTGTGAAGAATATTTTATATATATAGCCCTAACTTAACCGTCTGAAGGTCATACTTACCTGCAAATACTTTTCTTGATATCCAATAGACAGCATTGAACTTCCCACTAACAATTTCAAAAAAATCTACCAAAACACCTGCGAATGGTGCAAGGGTTGTCAGATTACTGAAGTGATAAACTTGAGTACGCGCATTACAGAATGGATGAGTACATCTGATCTGCGAATTTAAGGTAGTTCCGCCACGAGACAGTTGAATTAGGAAACTATTAAAATTTGGCATACGTATCGATTAACATGTGAACAACACCTCTATGAAATTTTAACAAGTTTCACCATCCCGAACCCGAGATTTATATAATTGAAGTTGACTCAATTAACACGTAACATATGGACCATGCATAGGCAAACAGCACATTATTGATTCTACCGTTAGTACTAAAATTAAGAAGTTCATGAAAAACGAGGAGGAGCTAGAGCAGGATATCACAGATATTGTGAAAAAAAATCAAAGTGATTGACCATCTAGTTTGACAGATATAATCTCGAGAAGTACTAAGGTTCAGGCTGCATACGATATATTTTGCAAGCGAACGAGCGAATGGTGGGGAACGGAACGGAGAGACGGCAACAGTGTACCTACGCACGGCCAGGCGCTCAGTTTGAACAGCTCACATATCGGTCTCGTAGGGAAAAAATGGTACTTGCAAAAATTGCCGAAACACTTCGAAGCATACTAATTGTTAATATATCTTTTAATATTGTGATTCGAGCATACATCAATTCAAGGTTAGCTTCGAAATAACAAACGTATATTTTTTTAAATGATCTCTTTCATATAACAACGTAATAACGTAATATATTAATAATAACACGTTTTTTTTTGAGGATAGCTTAAAAATAACTAACGTATATTTAAAACAAAAATATTTTTCTCTTTCATAAAACATAACGTAACAATGTATATATATATATATATTGATAATAACATGTTTTTTAAACAACATTTTTCTTTTGTCACTAGACGATTGCTAAGCCTTGGTTGGTTTCTAAGAATACAAGAATATTTTCCAAGATTTTCTTGTCTTTTTCGTGACACGAGGTTTTTTGTCTGATTGGTTGGTTGAAATAATTGTACTATACCGTCTCTTCCACTTTCTGTATATACTTTTGTCGTCGGTTCAATGTGAAGTAGATCTTCAGCGAGCCTGAAAAGTTTGAACATGCCGGGACCTTTCCTTTGAGGATGAAGTTTTCTTAGAATGCCGCGCAAGATTACCTAATTTGTATCCACGGCAAGCTTTTGAATCTGTTACTCACAGAATAACCTAGATCAAACAATGAAATAAATTATTTTTTCCTTTTTAGTACATTTGTATAAAAATGTATTTTTTCATAATTTTTTCCTGACAAAAATTTCATAATGCATTGTCACCGGAATTATGTACACCTGCCAAATTTCAAAACAATAGGACGATTAGAAGTGGATCAAATTTAATTTGCAAGATTTGATGACAAACATCGGGACAGGTGAAACTAAATAAAATCTTGTAATTGTAAAAATTATCGATTTTCCCAATATAATACAATTATACAATGCTACAAAATAAGTTATAGTAAATGTAAAAAGAATCCGTAGTGTATTCCACAGTTTAGTATTTCATTATTTTTCTATCGGCGCTTAGTCTTCACTATGAACAATTTTTATTGATCTTCCACACGATCGTTGTGAACAATCCACGATGTACAAATTATGAAGACTCCAAGACTCCAATAGCTATCCCCAGAAATATATTTCTATATGAAGTAACAGAAAAGTTTGCATACACACATATAATATATATATAAAGTCGGAAAATGATCCTCGAAAAAACTGCAGTTTTGCATCGCAGTCAGTGCAGCAAACTGCGATGGATCAAACTCTAGCGCCGCAGAGCTTGGAATAAAAGTTCTTCGCAGCAGAGTTTAGAATACAAATTCTTACAGCATTTATGAAAAATCTTGTATCGAAGAGAATCTACATGTGAATATATTCCATCGACGCAAAACAAAATCTATGGAAAAAGCCCTGACCCATCACGCCGTAAACTCACATTTTATCACATAACTTCTCGACATTCTCAATTACTAGTTTGCGCTCTTCCTCGGCAATCCATAGCTGATTGCTTGTTCATGTTCATAAGAGAATCTTGAACTATTAAATGAGAGCGATCGTTGGATTGCGACGTTGCCAACAGTCCAGTCATGGCTTATTTGCTGTATCACGCACTCTAGTTGCGATTCTGGGTGTAAAGTTCCCTAAGAAAAGAACCCTCTAATTCAGCGTTTGCAGATGTATCGCGTCGCGCTACAATCGATCCTAATTTTTGACACTGTTTGTAGCAGCCGAACTACCTTAATGCATGCGGCGCCATCTCTTCTTCAAAATCATAAATTATATCACCAAATATTACATTTACCCCAATGTTACAATTGCCCCACCTCACCTTACAAAAAGAACTACAACCCAATAATAATTTATCTTCCTAAATACATATTTTTTGTATGTTAATGTGTATTTTGTGAATGAACTTTTTATCTGGTCATTTGTTGCTATTCATTTGCATACAGACAATTTTTAAATCCTGCTGGCTCATGATGGGCAGCGGAATTTTATAAGATTTCATTGACTGAGTGTATATCAACATAAAGTCAGATAGGTTTTTTTAATCGACTTCGAAATAAGGAGATTCTATATTTGACCTATTTGTTTGAATGTATTCAGGTATGCATGTCCGCGAAGAACTTGTGTTCACCAACAACTCACTAGCTTGAATTGTACATATGCTCCTTTTGATGAGAAAGGAAACATTATCAGTTGAATATTGAATAGTATGGTTTTTCTGAAAATTGAAAAAAGTTTATCTTTCATTCGCATATGATTCAACATCTGATTTTAGGAACATACTTTCAAACAAATCAATCTCATTATATCATTAGGAAACATACTCAAGCTGGCACATAAAACTTGACCGTGTTTCACATGCTCTATAATATTAAATTATAGAAAGAGAAAGGCTGACGAGTTCTTTCTATCAAAGGAAAATAAATTATTTTCAAATACCATCCGACTAAAACGAATAAACAAATCACAAATGGAAGGAGTCTACAAAAATCATGATTCAATTGAAAAACAAATGGAAATTTACACCGATTTTCTGTTTGTGTGAATGAAAGTTATGAAGCTCATAAAGCTGTATCAAGCCACCTTTGCCAATATTATTAAAAAATAAAAGATGTTTTCAATCAATCAAAACTTTAAACTCAACAGAGATATTGATAAAATGTATTTTTGGGCCAAATATTCGGAGAAGTGTCGCTCTCCAATAACACATTAATGAAATTTACACAAAAAGCTAGAAGAGAGGACATCTTATATAATCTACTGCCTATTCGTTAGAGATTTGCAATGGATAGTATGAACATAGTGCCCGGAAAGTACTGTCGGTCTGAACTTACAGTGGAGAATGTTTCTATAATACTCTCAAAAACTATTTTTGAAACACATTTATGTTCAATAAATTTTATTTTAATGCTTTGATATATTATTGGAATTTGTTTCAAACCTAAGCTCACATGGGCAATTGAAATCAGGAAACAGTTTTGAATCGGCAGGTCTGGTAGTTTATCGTTCTGTTGCTCGAAAACGATGGAGCACACACATGTTATAAATATTCGAAATTAGGTTATTTATTTGATATTTTGTTCATCATTTTGAACTGACAATTGAAAGGCAGTAAATTCCATAGCACTTTTTAGTATAATTCACGTCCAGTCAATAGCGAATGCACAATTTTATGGTTTGCAACAAATGTAATAATTTCTCTCATGAAACAATGACTACTATATTAAGATTGCGTCTTTGATTATACATATTTTTCTTTTGGCAAATGCGCATTCATTTTTAAGAACAAGTTTTTGAAAATTTTTGTTTTATTGTTCTGACTTCAAATAGTCCTTATTATCAATATTCGTAAATAAAAGGCTCAGATAGCTGATGTATGTGATTTTGAACTTGTTTCTTTGATATTATGAGTATCTCAGTAGTTGAATATCATTGCCAGATTCATAGTAACACATATTTTATGACATTCATATATCATAGCTGGTACCCACAACTTTGTCCGCGAAGGATTCGTATTTTTTCTAACGTTTTTCTTTGTGGTGTTCCATCTAGTTTATGCCTGTGGCTTCCCTTCATCCCGTTTTTCGTTACGCCATTATGCCATTTGTCATTATCATGTTTTCCGTTTCGCGTTACCTATCTAGTTTGGGTGGCATAATTAATTCGAAAGCGAAAGTAATGCTCTGTGACGACTATTACAAATTCACTAACCCCTTTTCACTCCATTAGGGATGGAATTTTCAAATTAGAATAAACACGATTTCTTAATTTATAAAAGATAACCAAAACACAAATTTTCATGGCCCTAGCTTAAAAACTGATGGAACCCCTATACAAACTTTCATCCCCCATTTCACTCCTTTAGGGGTTGCATTTCTAAAAACACCGAAACATGTATTTCTTTATTTGTTACAAAAACCTCAAATACCAATTTTCCAAAATTCTGAAACGCATGTTTCTCTATTTGAAATACCAATTTGCATAACTTCAAAACTGCAGGTACTTCCATACAAACATTCATCACCCCCTTTTCATCTTTTCATAAGGATGTAATATTAAAAAACTTTTTTAAGTGGTTACCTATGTCATCATAGAAATACGCTGTCATAATTTCAGCTCTTCAGATCCAGCAGTTTCCGCAGTTTGGACTGGGCGTTGATCGTAAGTCAGTGAATCAGTCAGTCAGTCATAATATGTATTCATATATATGTGAAGACTACAAGCCGCTGTATCATGTTTTGAGGATTTCACTAGGAAGGAATTTTTTTATCAGCATCAGATTCGACGATAAACACATAAATTGAAAAAATGCATTGAACGAAATTATTTTCTTGCTAGTATGATTGGACATGAATTGAAAACTGCAAAATTACTTTGGTGATGATGTAAAAACGAGATCGAACATCTCAAAATTATCTGAGTACAGACGGGTATGTGAAGATTCAATTCAATAAAATGCCCAATAGTCCTGGAACTGTTAAAGTATGCACGAATGAGTTTGAGGGTTGGCCTGAAAGATTTGCCGATTTTTTTTCCACCGTTTTCTCCAATAATTTTTGGTTTTTCCATTTTCCGTTTTTCATTTTTGAATACAGTATCCACCTGAAAACGATTGCAGATACAAGCAATCGAATCGTCCTGAAAAACTTCCAAATCCATTGAGACGATGGACTTCCGAAACGAGATTAATTAAAAATTATGTCCAGCGTGGCTTCAGTTGAATATTAACAAGAAAAACCTTTTATCGTGGATTTTTCAATTCACAGAAAACATTTTCCATTCAATATTCAATGTGAATACCCCACAAGAGGTTATCTTGAACGACGGACGATAGTGACTGAAGTTTATCTTCGAGTCGCAGATGATTCCACATTTGATTTTATTAACACCTTGTTCATATTTTCAAACAAATCAATCGATAGACATGCACTTCATGTATATAGTGGCACTCTTATCTTTTTCTTTACGTCATGTTCTTAGTGAACAAATTTTTATCGATATTCGTCCTCGACTCCCTGAAACGGGTAGTTCCAAGAGGTCATCTGTCCTCATCAGAAGACCCATAACTCAGAGAGAGAAAGCTGTTCTCAATGAAATCTAATAAAATCCTGAAACCAATACACCAAAAAGTATTGCTATGTTGAACATAACCAAAAAAATGATATAGCAAATTTTCGCATATCGACAACCTCATATCTAGCGTGTGCGAAATCTTTTGCCGAAGGATTTTCCACAAAGAGAAGCTATATCTACTTGACTATACAATAAGTTAATGGAAAATCCAATGTTTCTTTCTCATGTGCACATTTTTTACAATGCAATATGAATTTCCATAATAATCATATTTGAGCTGAAGAGAACCCAAACACCATAATTGAACACGTCGAAGAGCAGTTCTCTATGAACGATTGCTTGTCAATTATGGGAGATTTTTTCATTAGACCTCACTTTTTGCATCAGACTCGATGGTAACTACTTCATTGAGTTTCCACCCGGAAACCTGAAGGAGTCCCCTCAAAGAAATATATCTACTTTTTTTCATGCACACTCGAGCTTAGTGACACGTCAATATTTGCAAAGAAATTATGTCGATCACTGGGTCGGACATGTCAGATCACAGCCTTGGTCATCTAGGTCACCCGATTTTAATCCACTTGATTTCTTCATTTGATGGCAATTTAAAGTGTATTGCACTCCATTTCAGCGAGAAGAAGATCTAATCAATTGCATACAAGAGTCATGCACGTTTGTTCACAATAGTATTACTTTCAAGGCTGGAAAACAAAACACTTCTATGTGACTTTATCTCAGACTAAGTCTGTTTGGAGTTTGGAAAAAATATGTAGTGTTCAAACACGTCAGGACCATAGAAAAGAAGGACCTTGTAGATAATTTCCAAATTCAATAATCATGTTTCATGAGTACTGTTGAATGTATAATACCTTCCAAATTTAGGTATACCAAATGTAGATGAAAAATAAAAAAACGTCAAAAAAATTACTTTTCACCCTGTATTTTGATAACGAAGTCGTTCAAGACATATGTTCATTGACAGATTTGGTTTGGTATTCGCGATCTGGATAATTTTCTATAATCAAAGTTCGACTGAATATTATTTTGTCGATATATTTCCTCTGAAGAAACTTGCAGTTTTTCACGAACCGCTTATATAATTTATGGATTCTTCCTGCATCCATAAACATCAAAAAGTTTCCCGGATCGAACATTCTACACTTTCAAATGCTTCCAACGCAATTTTAATTTCATATCAGCTTCTAAGATGTATGGGTATAATTTATAGTTAAAGCTCTGAAGTTCCCGGACCATTCCCTACATATGCGAGTAGAGTCCTCCTTGAATATATAGTTATAAATTATTTGAAATGGTGCTGCTGTATAAAATCGGCTTGCTCTGTCGAGCATAACTCATATTTTACATCATACTCTGAAAGTGTGTGTTCTAATAGTTGCCATTCGTGAGCTTACATGGAATTTCAATAAGACCAGAAATTGTGAAAAGCTTGAATGCATTGAAATCCACTTCGTGAAAACTGTGATTTTGGTGCCCACAAATGAGCTGATTTTTTATACACGGTTTATTAGCTTCACCTGTATGTATTATATACACGCTTTTTTAGTTTCGCCTGTATGTAGGTATGTATGAATGTAGGTGATGGAATTTTTGAAATCAATTTTCACCCATTTTCGAATGTCTGAGGTATTTAAAATTTTACACACATATTGAGAACCGATGACAATACAATAATTTCATGGCTATACCCTGGTATTCTCATTCAGTTCGACAGAAAAAAAAAATATTTCAAAGATATGGCGAATGCACTAGTTTTTCACGGCAAAATTTATATTTCGGAATATGTCGAATGCACATTCGACGAAATTTCAGTATGGTTTTCATCTCATGTGGAAGAATGAATCGAAAAATTTTTCTTCCATAGCCTTTTATAGTCTTTTGTAGCAAAATGGACTGAAAAGTTTAAAAAAATAAGTACTAAAATGTTGAAAATAATAAGAATAAAGTCATTGACCAAAAAATGTTCTCTTATGTAAAAAACACCCTTGCAAACTTATGTTTGATGGAATCAAATCATTTCTTCAAATATCAAAAATTGTCAAAGCGTGGGGTGCTCTTTACTTACTTTTCATAATTATATTAAGATATGTAACTGATATCAAGCACCTCACGTTTTTTTTACATGAGAGAAAAATTTTTGGTAAATGACTATTCTTATTATTCTTAACATTTTTATCCTTATTGCTTTATAAACGTGTTTTTTAGTTTTTTAAACTATTCTCATTCTAATAACTATCCGATTGCATGTATTATTCATCAATTTATAGTATACCATTGATACATAAACACTTTCTAACAAACAACTAAACCGATGAAATAAGGAACTGGAAAGTAAAAAATAAAATAAACCACCTAGTCTCAATAACTAAGCTCCTAAACTTATGTAAGTAACTAATTTCGAGTCGGCGCCAAACAAACAAGCAAATGAATTAGATAAGGCGTAAAATGATAGCATCGAGTTGCGCGGTAACATTCTGATAATTTTTTTGAAGTATGATCTTCGTTGATTGTTCGTTTGGCGCCGACTCAAAATTAGTTACTGACATTAGTTCCGGAGCTTAGTAATTGAGACTGAGGAGGTTTATTTTATTTTTTACTTTCCAGTTCCGTATTTCGTCGGTTTAATTTTTTGTTAAAAAGTTTTTATTTTTCAATTTTTGTGGCTGAAATCTACTAATTACCACCCACTTGTTTTCTGATTACTTCCGAAATACTCACTTACCCACCTTACTTCAACTATTACCAGTTAAATAATATGATTATCTACTTTTACTTCTTGTTGTAATATACATTATTTTCGTTGTTCTGGTTAGTTCATTTCATTACTTTGTATGTCATTCCATCCTCTCATAGAATATGATGACAAAAATAATGACACTAGTGATCTGTCATTGTCAACTACATATGTGTGCCAAGTGAAAAATCAATTATACCCTATTTTTCTACCCGTAAGGGTCGATAATTCCATTCGGAATCCAAATATGATCAACTATGAGGTATACTCTATCTAATAAAAAAAAAACATCCAAATCGAAGAACCCAGTACAAAGTTTTGCACGATAGAATCGGTTAACGGACCAGAATTCAGAGGGTGAGTGATCAATATCCTTCATTTTGCTACCCTTAGGGATGGATTTCATTTTTGAAATTCTAAAGGTACCAACTTCGAAGTACACCCTTTCCACTGAGAAAACAATTATCGGAATTGGACGTCTCAGTAAAAGTTATGCGTGATCATACATAAAAAAATATTTATACGCGTCGACTAGAAAACCTCCTCCTTTATGGTTTCGTCGGTTGAAAATAGTCCGTTTTTAAGTCGAAATGCAGGTTCCGATTACATTTCTTTTTCATGTTAACCATGATAATATTAAAAATAATATTAAGTTATTTGATTGTGAGTACCCAGTTGGATTAAAGCTATTTTCACATTCACTGAATATCATACATGATGCGCAATAAAGTATATCGAATTCACAATTACGCCCAATTTAGATTCTCCTTCTCACCAAAAACATGTAATATCTGTGATATCCCATAATATCAAGGGCTGACATTACCAAATAATTTTGATATTTCTATTAGGCTACGAATACCAATGAATAACGATTAATATCAATGTCGTGACGTTAGAAAACAACATGTTTGAACTTGAAAAAATAATAAATAAGTGGCCTCAGAAACATGGGTAACCAAGGAAGATCAATTTCAATAAAATATTGAAAATTATCCATCACTCTTCTTTTCTAGACAAAAAAAGGGGTGGCGGTATAGGAATGTTTATCAAAAAAAGATAAAATTTGCTATTTTTTAGGAAGAAGAAAACATAATCTATATAATTGAAATTGATATACTGAATAATAAAAATGGAAATAGACTTCATGATTTATATACTTCTAATAATTTCAAACTGTGTAACATCAACATCTCCACAAGAAATGTTAACTTGAGTTTCCTAACCGGTCATGTTCTTACATTTTTTCCCAGACTCAAAACAATTATCAAAAAGTCCGGTCATCAGGAATCCGCAATCTACTTGAAAATGTTGAGAATTATTTTTCAACTTTTGACACTATCACTTTTCCTAACGATAATATAGATATAAACCATTTTTCTTTTCATCCGATTTTGTTAAAGGCTCTCTTTCAAAGGAATAATTTGGTTTTTGAATAATGATCGAAACAGAAGAAATATTCACTCTGATAAGTTTCATCGCAAGAAAAATCCCTTTAATGTATACGTCTCAGAGTATTAAAAAAATTAAAATAAACAAATATTTTTACCTACGACCACTGTAGAAAATAGGCAAAAACACACGATACACAGGCTAAGTAAATAGCTCATTACGCACGGTAAACAAATCGCACAGTTTTCGTAAACAAAACGCATAGTATGAATATATTAAAATTTATATGTAAAAGTAAGCGGAACATTTAATATTCCTCAAGTAGGTCATGATCGCGCAATTGCCCGTCAATAGCAAAGTCAAAGCAACTGTCAAAATCAAAATAATCAAGTAAAAAATCAAATAAAAATTTATTCAATATATAATACAATATTTGTCATTAGTACCATTCTCAAATTGGTTTACAATTCTAATATCTATAATGGCTCTTTTTTATTTAAAAAATGGAATTCTATATTTAGATGCATTACTGGTGTTATGCCATGTAATTACAGAAAAACTTTCTTCGATGCAAAACAACGTAACATTCTTGAATGAAAACTTGATAAACAGTAAAGGTCAATAGGGACCACATGCTAGACTGAAACAGCTGATAAGCATACGCTCGTTAAAACCATACGTTGTTATTGGAAGACAATTAAAATGCATTTAAAAATAATTATCAAGAAGTAACCCTTGTAGACCGGATGCATAAATAATTCATCTAGGAGAGTGAACAAAGATTATTGATTGCTACTTGGTACATTCACAACGAGATAAGGAAGTCAGTTTCAATAACTACCAAAACAACGTCGCAAATTTGACACACGTCCACAGTCGATAAACACAGGGCAGTTAAAAGAAACATAAATCGTTACCCGAAAATAAATTAAAAAACTCGATAACGCGAGCATCACCAACCAGCATCATTAATTGAAGTAAACAAACCCGAACTTCACCGGAAATAGACAACGTCTAGACTCATAATTCACCCTTGTGTGGTCATAAGTTCAGCGACCATCAGACAGCCCACCATAAATTCCTGTCATTCAGTAAAATTTTCACCCATTTATAACATAGATAAGCATCGCGGTTTATTCATGAATATATCCGACAAACACGGCCCCTATCATTTTTACGAGCCACCTCTTCATCGGTTTTTACCAACCAATTAACGGAAAGAAAAACAATGGAAGTACCTAAATCCCGCCCCTCAGCTACGATGTCGAAGATCTTATAAAAGACACCGGAACCCGAAAGAGTGAGGTCAGTTCCAAACGTTATTCCGTTCAGTAATCACTTATATTAGACGAAAAGATTTCGGAGAACATGTCATTCTCAAAAGTGAGGTATAAAAGTCAGTCGAATTACAGTATCTTACAATAATAATGAGAGTTTCCCAATCAGTGTAGTGAACTTCAGCAAACATAAAAACTCAGCCAATTCAAATCAAGTATTGAAGCTCCTAGTAAAAACACGAGTGAACAGTATAGTTTCCACAAATTGTCTATTTTTGTCAACGCTTCCAAAACAGAGATAATACAACGGGACTCCGCAATTTCAATGGTTCACGATCACATAGAAAGATCTTAGCCGTATACGAATATACCGGGCGAAATAAAATAAAATAACCGATTGACGCGGGAGAAAACGAAATAATAAGAAATTCAAATCTAATTGCCGTTTAAAAACTACTCCAGTGAATAAGTGTTAAACAGGGTGAGTCTAATGTTTGTTTTTCTGTATTTATGTTTATGGCAAACCCAACCTTTGGAAATGTGTATGTGTCTATAAAGTATCTCCATAGTTTTCAAGATTACAAAGATCTCAAAAGAGAATTTATTCTAGCCGTTGTGGAAATTGATTTCAAGATTGTTCTTTTAGTAAAATCATTGCTATTGTGTAGCCAACTGCAAAATCATCTGCCAATAAGCTACACTCGTTTTCGTTGTATGAATATTGTTGCATATCATTCGTCCACAGAACGATTGAGATAATTGTGTCAATTTTTATTAAATATATATGTACATTCTTAACATTTTATGAGTGCATTTATTTTCCTGTATGAATAACTTTTCGAATCTTTCTAAAACGGTAGTACTTCCTGAATAAACAACCCATGTTCCAGTATTTGGGAGAAATGAAATTAGTTCTGAGCCGCTCCAGAAAACATAGTTTCAGTTCGACCATCTTCAGATAGTCGATGCTCTCAATACTGTTTTTCCAATCTAACGAATAATGTCTGGTATTACAGGTGTGGTGTGTTAATTCACAACACCCCGTAGTCCAGCGTTTTAACATTGGTGTCAGGTCCGAGGGTAATAATTAAGGAAGTACATTAACGCATATATATTTTCCACAGAAAAAAAGTGTCAAACAAAAATTGAATTTGAATTTTTTTTAATAAATATTTTTTTTATTATTTTTTCAAATAATTGTTAGTGGGTAAAAGACTGGACTGAACATAAGTGAACTAGTAGAAAAATTGTGAAAATAGTTTAGTATATTATCGTTGTCATTTTGCAAGCACGATATTGGGAAAATAAATATATATAGCGTTTATACCGATCAAAAACGCGTTGCCATCGACAACGATGAGGTCATCCCCGGAGATATTCGAGAACAATCCAGTCGCTCTGCCGCGGAAAACAACGGTCAATATTGGAAACAATTGGAACATGCTGGTCGCCAACTGCCAGAATTCGGAAGATCGGGAATGCTGTATCGGAGATAAATAGACAGCCCTCAAGAGGGAGTGGACAGTCTGAACGAGCCCATACGATCGAGCTATACAGTGGCGTAATATAAATTAAGTTGTAGATTGAAGTGTGAAATAAATTA
The DNA here is from genome assembly GCA_018342105.1 of Gonioctena quinquepunctata. Classification (NCBI taxonomy): domain Eukaryota; kingdom Metazoa; phylum Arthropoda; class Insecta; order Coleoptera; family Chrysomelidae; genus Gonioctena; species Gonioctena quinquepunctata. The sequence continues at coordinate 162,548 of JAFIRS010001252.1, read as the reverse complement.
TTAAAACCAAGTTAAGTTTATTTACGTTACAATTGGTGTCGGAAGTGAGATTTTGAAAATAAACAAGTGATCGTGGAGTAGATAGTCAGAAAAATAAATTGATAGACCTTTTTGTACGCCCAAAATAGACAGTGGCCCGGTTTTCGCGAAGTGGACAATTGTGCGTGGGAATATAAACTGATACACTGTTCGCGTGAAACAGACAATAGACTGGTGGCCTGTGGAAAGAATTCGCGAAGTGAATTTTAACAAACTGATAAACTTTTCGTGTGAAACAGACTGATACCTCGTCAAAGACAAAATGTGTTCAAGAAAAGTGCGCCTTGCGGATTTGAAGGTAGCGGAATTGAAACAGGAATTGGAGGAAAGGGAACTGGAAACAACGGGTAAAAAGCAAGTACTCCAGGAAATACCTGCAGAAGGACTTATACAAGAAGGTGAGGACCCCGAAACATTTTTATTCGAAGTTCCCGGAGGTGATTTGAGTCCGATAATAGAATCCTTGGAAGAAGAGCTGCAACAAAATTCTAGAAATCTGGAAGAGAAGCTTGAAGAAAATTCTAGAAATCTGGAAGAGAAGCTTCAAGAAAATTCTAGAAATCTGGAAGAGAAGCTTCAAGAAAATTCTATAAATCTGGAAGAGAAGCTCCTAGGAAATTCAAAAAGCCTGGAAGATAAGCTTCTAGAAAATTCAAGAAGCCTGGAAGATAAGCTCCTAGAAAACACAGAAGGCTTAAAAAAAGAACTCTGTGGTGTGGCGAATCGTCTGGAAAAAAGAATGGGAACCGTCGAGGCAGAGATGGACAAGATGAAGGAAATAATCAGCGATGAAATCAAAGACGGAATCGAGGCAGAAATGGACAAAATAAAGGAAACGATCAGTAAGCTGGAAAAACAAATTAATAGTGCGTCCTCCACAGAGATGGTTAACGAAAATGCAATGCTGGACTTGAGTTTGAACGTGGATAAAGTTCAAAAGGGTATAAAAGATGTCAAGGTCATTTCAGAAATAGGGAAGCTTTCCATGAAGCCGCCTCAGTTCGACGGAAAAACTCCATGGGCAAATTACCGCCGGCAGTTTGAAGCAGCGGCCAAAGCAAACGGATGGAATGCAGGGGAAAGAGCTGTAGCACTGACACTTGCATTACGTGGAGAAGCGACAAATATTCTACAAACTCTCACCGCCCAAGAACAGGAGGACTATGATCAGCTGATTAAACATCTAGAATTACGATATGGCCACGCCCATTTGGAATACGTATACCACTCCCAACTGAAAAATCGCTGCCAGAAATCGGGCGAATCCTTACAAGAATTCGAAGCTGACATTGCACGCTTGGTTCGTCTCGCATATCCAGCCACACCGGAGAATGTAATGGAGCGATTAGCGGTTCAGGCATTCTTGGATGGACTCCGTGACCAAGAAACCAGACAAGCGTTGACACTAGCTCGTCCAACACATCTCGTAGACGCACTGGCACGCGCTTTGGAATTTGAGGCAGCAAAGCAATCCTGCAAAAACCAAAGTAAAGTTCGAAGTATTGAAGAAGACTCACAGGAGCATGCTGACTTGGAAGCTGCCATAAGAAAAGTGATGAAGGAAGTTTTGCCTGAGAAAAGACAGATAAGATGCTGGAATTGTGGCAAAATTGGACATGTGCGTAGCAAATGTCCAACATTTGAAAACACGACTCCGATGCAGGAAAACTAAAGAAGGTCGACGAGAAGGGGCAATCGTCGGCCTGTGTCCAGCAAGCCCCGGTTAACAACGCATATGTCGCTATCCTGAAACGACAGAACAGAGGTGTTTTCGTAGACGGTCTCATCAATAACGAGCCTTGCACCATGCTGCTAGATACAGGTGCGACTAGGACAATTCTCGGACCTTCCTTTGCCAGAACACCGGAACGAATTGAACCGACAACTTGGAAGCTACGCACAGCAACAGGAGAGCCAGCTACTGTATATGGCGAGCTACCGATTGAAATAATTTTGGGCAGCACTAAAGTGAAACATCAGGCACTTGTAGCGGACATCGAAGACGATGCAATCATCGGAATGGACATCATGAATTCCAGAGGGTTTGAATTGGATTTCAAAGACGGCGTCTTACGTGTCAACGGAAAAGAGCTGGTACTTCATGGGAGAAGTGAAGAAATGATCCGTGTGCTGTTGGCTGAAGATGTAAGCGTACCTGAGAGGGCTGAAACCATCCTGGAGGCTCGCCTGGACGGGAGTGCGAGCAGTGGAGACGTGATGATGTTCGAGCCCAAACTTCATGATGAGAAAATTGGACGAGGGATTGCCCTAGGGAAAACCCTGTTACGTGCTGAAAAATTTGTACCGGTAAGGGTCATGAATGTCAATTACTTTCCAGTGACCTTAAAGAAAGGAACAATTTTAGGGCACTGCTCGTCAGTTTCATCTGTGATCCGGGGCGTACGAGGTACGATTAGCCAACCCAACAACTTGCCCACAGAACTAGAAAAATTAGTTGCCATCTCTTCCAAAGACATAAAACCAGCTCAACAGCCCAAACTAAGAGATTTAGTCAAAAAGTACCAAGACATCTTCGATACCGGACAAGGAAAAGGGGGTCGAACTAATGTGGTCCAGCACAAGATTGATACTGGGGGTGCCCGACCGATCCGGCAATCAGCAAGAAGACTTCCTCTTGCCAAGAAGGAAGAGGCTGACAAAATAGTCAGCGATATGGGAAAAGAAGGAGTTATCGAACCATCTGACAGTCCCTGGTCCTCTCCAGTCGTACTGGTGAAGAAAAAGGATGGATCGACACGCTTTTGTGTAGACTATCGCCAACTTAATAATGTCACGGAGAAGGACAGTTATCCTCTCCCGAGAATAGATGACACCCTAGACACGTTGGCTGGTTCCACGATTTTCTCGACCCTTGATCTGGAGAGTGGATACTGGCAAGTAGAACTCGCTCAGAAAGATCGAGAAAAGACTGCTTTTACCATCGGCTCAGGATTGTGGCAGTTCACCGTTATGCCATTCGGGCTCTGTAATGCTCCCGCCACATTCGAAAGATTGATGGAGACAGTGCTGAAGGGACTCTCATGGAACACGTGTCTAGTGTATCTCGACGACATAATTGTGGTCGGCAGATCGTTCGAGGACCACGTGAAAAACTTGGAGGAAGTATTCCTGCGATTGAGGAACTCCGGATTGAAGCTGAGCCCTAAGAAATGCCATCTGTTCCAAAAACAAGTACGATACCTCGGCCACGTTGTCTCTGGGAAAGGAGTAGCAGTAGATGACCAGAAGATCAAAGCTGTTAAGGATTGGCCCATCCCAAAAGACATTCACCAACTTCGAAGTTTCCTTGGTTTATGCACATACTATCGCCGATATGTGCTGGGATTCGCCAACATCGCTAAACCACTGACCAGGCTCACGGAAGGCCAAACAAAGTTCCAGTGGTCCGAAGAATGTCAAGATTCATTCAGGAAGCTGAAAGGAGCTTTGATCAACGCACCTATACTGAGCTATCCCCTACCCAAAGATAAATTCATTTTGGATACGGAAGCCAGCAACGTGGGACTTGGAGCTGTCCTATCTCAGATCCAGGAGGGACAGGAGAAGGTCATTGGTTATTTCAGCAAGACGCTTAGCAAACCAGAGCGCAATTACTGTGTCACCAGGCGAGAGCTGTTAGCTGTTGTAAGGGGAGTGGAGCACTTCTACAAGTACGTGTATGGAAGAAGATTCCTGTTGAGAACTGACCATGCAGCTCTCAAATGGCTCTTACAGTTCAAAAATCCTGAGGGTCAAGTAGCACGTTGGATCGAGAGACTCCAAGAATTCGATTTCGAGATCGAACATCGAGCCGGAACTAGCCATAAGAATGCAGATGCCTTGTCGCGAAGACCATGTCCAGATGATTGCTCACATTGCCGACGAGCAGAAGAGAAAGAAGCAACACTTTGTAGAACCGCGGCAATGGATGACAACTGGAATACAGCAAGATCCAGAAAGACCAAGAGAAAGACCCCGACCTTGGCTTAGTCGTCAGCTGGAAGAAGGGCAATCGAAGACCATCATGGCAGGAAGTCGCAGGATACTCGCCGGCTGTTAAGTCCTATTGGGCACAATGGAACTCTCTTATTCTGGACAATGGGATCCTGAAACGTGTGTTGGAGGCCTAGATTGGTGGGAAGACAGACGCCAAATAATTGTTCCCAGGAACAGAAGAGAGGAAGTGCTGCGGGAAATCCATGATGGAGTCGCTGGAGGACATCTGGGAGTGACGAAGACCCTGCAGAAAGTGAGGCAACGGTTTTACTGGGCCAATTGTCAAGCTGACGTCCAGGACTGGTGCAGAAAGTGCGCTATATGCGCTGCTAGCAATGGACCTCGAATACGACCCAAGGCCCCGATGCGTCAGTACAACGTAGGCAGCCCGTTCGAGAGAATCGCCATTGACATCGCCGGCCCGTTTCCCGTATCCGACCACGGGAATAAATACATCCTTGTGGCAATGGACTACTTCAGTAAGTGGGCGGAAGCCTATGCCCTGCCCAACCAGAAAGCCATCACCGTCGCCGACGTCTTGGTGAAAGAGTGGATATGTCGATTCGGTATTCCAATGGAGCTGCACTCGGATCAAGGCAGAAATTTCGAATCCAACCTTTTCCAAGAAATATGTCTACTGCTGAACATCCGCAAGACAAGAAACACGGCCCTACATCCGCAGTCCGATGGAATGGTGGAACGGATGAACAGGACGATCAACCGCCACTTGTCCAAGGTTGTCTCTGACCATCAAAGAGACTGGGACCAGTATCTTCATTTGTTCCTGATGGCCTATCGATCCGCAGTACACGAGTCAACCGGTCAAACTCCTGCTAGTATTATAATGGGCCGAGAACTGCGACTGCCTTGTGACCTGAAGTTTGGGATACCGCCAGGACAAGACACTGCGGGAGAGGACTACGTCAGCAAACTTCGGCAGAGAATGGACGACATCCACGAACGAGTCCGGTTGAACATCCAGAGTGCCAGCGATAAAATGAAGAAGACCTATGACATCAAGGCCGACGCTGGAGGATTTAAGGTTGATGACCTGGTTTGGCTGTACAACCCCAAACGTCGTTGTGGACTATCACCAAAGTTGCGGAACTCGTGGGAAGGCCCGTATAAAATCGTGAAAAGGATAAACGACCTTGTGTACCGAATCCATAAGCCACCCCGAGGAAAACCAAGGGTCGTCCATTTCAACAGGTCCATTTCCTTACGCTGGAAACCATGACCAAGTTCGCACCCTCAAGCCACCGGAGGATGATATGACGTTCGAGAAGTTTATGTCCTTGTATTCAAACGGGCAGAAAGTTCTACATGGGGTTACTAGAGAGGAGTCACGAGACCTTTTCGAGGTGCCTGCTGACTACGCACTAGTGCACTGTGTGGCAGAAGATCTTCAAATGTCCAGGGGCATCGCCGTAGTGTTCTCCAAGAAATTTGGTCAACTCCAAACACTGCGGGAGCAGAATCCAGAAGTTGGTGGGGTGCTACAGTTGAAGAAAGGCCAGAGAAACATCTACTACCTAGTTGGCAAGAGGCATTCTCAAGATAAACCGTCCTATGAAGATGTCTGGAAGAGTCTCACCAAACTAAGAGATACTATGGTGGACCAGAATCTGGTGGATCTAGCAATTCCAAAATTGTCTTGTGGTATTGATGGGTTGGACTGGAGAGTCATAAGGAGTATGCTGGAGGCGATATTCAGATCCAGCGGCGTCAAGATTTTGGTTTGCTGTAACCCTCTTCCACGACCGATCATGAAGACCGTGGAGTGTTACTTCCATCGAACTTCACGGTGCAGATATGGGGAGTCATGCAGATATCGTCACACTCCAAGGATGAAATTTCGGGACGAAATGTCTTTAAGAAGGGGGCAATGTAACGAACCTAGGCCGGACCTGTCGCCTCACGCGTTGCCATCGACAACGATGAGGTCATCCCCGGAGATATTCGAGAACAATCCAGTCGCTCTGCCGCGGAAAACAACGGTCAATATTGGAAACAATTGGAACATGCTGGTCGCCAACTGCCAAAATTCAAAAGATCGGGAATGCTGTATCGGAGATAAATAGACAGCCCTCAAGAGGGAGTGGACAGTCTGAACGAGCCCATACGATCGAGCTATACAGTGGCGTAATATAAATTAAGTTGTAGATTTAAGTGTGAAATAAATTATTAAAACCAAGTTAAGTTTATTTACGTTACAATATCATGATGATCGATTGGATGAATTCTGTAGAAAAACTAGAATTGAAGAGGGAGGGCCCGCCCAAATCAATCCGCGAAGTATTCCTGAACAGAGTTTCATGCCATGAAACGAGACGTACAACTTCGAATCAAATAGAGATATCAGGGACCGGTGATTTAATTGTGACACCAGGTTTCGAAAAAACAGTTTCAATTGAAGAATATGGGAAATCGTCTGGAAAAAGCGAAAATCAAGACAAGCATTTGAAAAAGGAACAAGGCATTGATGATTTGAATGCGACATCATGTCCAGGAAAAGAGAGAAGAGATGCATGTAGAAAAGTGCCACATATGGAAAATGGAAACACCGACGCACCCTGTACATTGGGACCGATAGTCACACGTGACAGTCGACAAGTGGGAATGCATACGTATAGGTACGAGCATTTTCTGCCTAAAGAAACGGAGAGATGTAACGGAACATTGCCCATACAGCACTACAGCGAGGATGAAGAAAATTATAGTCAGAAATGGAAAAAGTTGGTATGAAAGCTTTTGAAAGTGAAAATATTCCCGGGAGTAGCAAGACATATTCAGGGGGAACGGAAATTGCAACAGTTAATGCATCACGAAATCGAGGGAAGATGATCGATGAGGAGAATATTAAATCATTGGAAGATAGTTTAAGTGATAGATATGAATCACCCAAGGGAGATGCTCTATCCACCAGGAAGTTGGAATCTGCCAAGCACCTAGGAATAACAGTCGCCAAAGATAAAACTTTTTCTACAGTCGTAAATCACAAGGATGAAAATTTTTGTCTAAAGACAAATTTCTACCGCCCAGATTTTTGAATGTATGTAAAGTTCAAGCAAAATATAGTGAACTCCGAAGATACGAAATTACTGAGTATTGCAGAAAGTGGATTTTTAACCCCGAAAAAACGAAGTATAGTAGAAGATTTTGATATGGATACGAAAGTAAAGAAAGAAATAAACCCCGAAGTGGAAAGAATTAGAGCCTTAGCCAGACAGAAAGGAAAATCTAATTTAAAAAAGTCATCGCACGTTAATATTGAACTCCAACCAGTGGGAGAAACAAAAAGTCAAATAATACCTGCTAATCGATTCAACAAGTACATGAATGAAAGCCGTCGACAAGCGACACAAGAAAATGAGGTAAAATTAGATCAAGTTTTGGTTCAAACTCAAGAAAATATGCCAGATGAATTACCAATAGTTAATGCCGAAAATAAAAAATGCAGCCAAGGAAATGTCCAAAGAAAATGAAGGAAGCATTTCTGAAAATAAATTCCTCCTTACCAAACCCATGACATGCAGCACTGTTCAAATGACACCCATGAAAAATTTGGTTCAATCAGTTAAATATCAGTAAACAAGAAAATTTTCAGTATGCACCAGAATGTAGGAACGTATATATAGTATGTAAATTATCATAGTTTCAGCAGACTGCAAAAAGACGCAGAAAAATTGAAAAATCCCTGAAGGTTAATTTGCCAAAGCATAGTTATAGCTACGATGAACTTGTAAAAATCGGAATGAATACAAATACGAAATCCATCGATACTTTAATGAAAAAACGGAATTAAATTAATGGCATCATAGTACGGGAACAAACTAAATAAAATATAAGGGAATCAACTGAAAAAAATGAAACGCGAACAGGGACAATTTTATCAAGTGTTTCGATGTAAAATAATGACAGTAAATTTCCCGGAAAATTCAAGCAAAGCTATTTTGAGACGGATAAAATTCATTACAGGTCATGGAAAAAATAAAGAATGGTCGATGGAACTGAAATAAACACTGTACGGCTTACAGGCTGTAAACACCAGAACGCGATATGTTATGAAAATCACTGCAAATAGAAACAGTTATAGAATATCGAAGCGCCGAGTTACATAATAAAGATAAATAATATAATCACGATTTCGGAAAATGTGTTTGGGGATTTGCAGAATACTCACACTAAAACATCGCGATGGTTAAAATTGTACAGTACCTAAGTAAAAATAATGATAAAATTTACTAACCGCGCATATATGGAAGGTTTTGATAGGCATATCGTGGACTATTATTGTTGAAACCCCAGAATTATCTCTGAAAGGATAGCAGTGGACAATCCAGCGTGCGAAGCGAAATGACGAGACCAGCAGATTCCAGAGCATTGCGAATTCACAGTATGGCTGGAGTTCAAGCACTCCGCACATAATTCAGTCAACACTATTCACAAAACAAATCACCTGTGTGTTGGGTACCGCACAAATAGGAGTCCCAGGAACGAAGATTTTTTAAACGAATGAATTACCACCGTTTGACCACTGAAACCGAATACCATCTACGACCAATGCACTTGTTACCGAACCAGAAAAACAGGCTAGTGTTATCTGTCTAGTTCCGATACAGACTAATTATCACGGCTCACTGACCCGAAATCGTATGGAAGGCCTCACAATCCCAAAAAGCCAGATGTCTAGAGGAGATAGATAAGGAACAAACCATCCCGTACCGACGATACCTACCCTTACCCAGCGGCGTAGCAGGAAAAATTCCCAGAGGATCCAACGGATAGAGTCGGATTGATGCCCACCGGAATAGAAGAAAGAAAATCCCCTCGTTGAAGAAGGCGAGTACATACCCTTGCAGTATGGAAATTACCCCATAGAAGAAAGAGACTTTATTGTGTGTTTGCATGTTTATTTGCATGTTATTTTTAGGAAAAATTAGAATTAAGTACTGAGAAGTGAGGATAATGAATTTGGCAATAGATTATAATTATCCTCTAGAAAATGTAAAACAGTAGTCTATTGTAATTGTCAAAGTAAGACTTATAAAATTTGTCGCTAGAATAGGATCACACTCCAGAAAGTTAAAACATTTTTGCTTATTGTTGGTGAAAGAGATGTTATTTTGAAAAAAGATTTGAAATTGTCAAAGCTTTTTTTTAGACGGTTGGGTCGAAATGTTATGCCATGTAATTACAGAAAAACTTTCTTCGATGCAAAACAACGTAACATTCTTGAATGAAAACTTGATAAACAGTAAAGGTCAATAGGGACCACATGCTAGACTGAAACAGCTGATAAGCATACGCTCGTTAAAACCATACGTTGTTATTGGAAGACAATTAAAATGCATTCAAAAATAATTATCAAGAAGTAACCCTTGTAGACCGGATGCATGAATAATTCATCTAGGAGAGTAAACAAAGATTATTGATTGCTACTTGGTACATTCACAACGAGATAAGGAAGTCAGTTTCAATAACTACCAAAACAACGTCGTAAATTTGACACACGTCCACAGTCGATAAACACAGGGCAGTTAAAAGAAACATAAATCGTTACCCGAAAAGAAATTAAAAAACTCGATAACGCGAGCATCACCAGCCAGCATCATTAATTTAAGTAAACAAACCCGAACTTCACCGGAAATAGACAACGTCTAGACTCATAATTCACCCTTGTGTGGTCATTAGTTCAGCGACCATCAGACAGCCCACCATAAATTCCTGTCATTCAGTGAGATTTTTACTCATTTATAACATAGATAAGCATCGCGGTTTATTCATGAATATATCCGACAAACACGGCCCCTATCATTTTAACGAGCCACCTCTTTATCGGTTTTTACCAACCGATTAACGGAAAGAAAAACAATGGGAGTACCTAAATCCCGCCCCTCAGCTACGATGTCGAAGATCTTATAAAAGACACCGGAACCCGAAAGAGTGAGGTCAGTTCCAAACGTTATTCCGTTCAGTAATCACTTATATTAGACGAAAAGATTTCGGAGAACATGTCATTCTCAAAAGTGAGGTATAAAAGTCAGTCGAATTACAGTATCTTACAATAATAATGAGAGTTTCCCAATCAGTGTAGTGAACTTCAGCAAACATAGAAACTCAGCCAATTCAAATCAAGTATTGAAGCTCCTAGTAAAAACAATAGTGAACAGTATAGTTTCCACAAATTGTCTATTTTTGTCAACGCTTCCAAAACAGAGATAATACAACGGTCTCCGCAATTTCAATGGTTCACGATCACTTAGAAAGATCTTAGCCGTATACGAATATACCGGGCGAAATAAAATAAAATAACCGATTGACGCGGGAGAAAACGAAATAATAAGAAATTCAAATCTAATTGCTGTTTAAAAACTACTCCAGTGAATAAGTGTTAAACAGGGTGAGTCTAATGTTTGTTTTTCTGTATTTATGTTTATGGCAAACCCAACCTTTGGAAATGTGTATGTGTCTATAAAGTATCTCCATAGTTTTCAAGATTACAAAGATCTCAAAAGAGAATTTATTCTAGCCGTTGTGGAAATTGATTTCAAGATTGTTCTTTTAGTAAAATCATTGCTATTGTGTAGCCAACTGCAAAATCATCTGCCAATAAGCTACACTCGTTTTCGTTGTATGAATATTGTTCATATCATTCGTCCACAGAACGATTGAGATAATTGTGTCAATTTTTATTAAATATATATGTACATTCTTAACATTTTATGAGTGCATTTATTTTCCTGTATGAATAACTTTTCGAATTTTTCTAAAACGGTAGTACTTCCTGAATAAACAACCCATGTTCCAGGATTTGGGAGAAATGAAATTAGTTCTGAGCCGCTCCAGAAAACATAGTTTCAGTTCGACCATCTTCAGATAGTCGATGCTCTCAATACTGTTTTTCCAATCTAACGAATAATGTCTGGTATTACAGGTGTGGTGTGTTAGTTCACAACACCCCGTAGTCCAGCTTTAACACTGGAGTACTCACGCTAGGCTTTGAAGCCTGTGTTGTGATATCTAATTCAGTAAGGCATTTACCATGTATGTTTTTATGAATGGCATTCCCATGCAGGGTGAAGATTTAGATTAAGTTCTAGATTAGGATTCGAATGAGATTGGACAATTCAAGGCGTGTTGATTTTGCTTAAACAAGCTATACAATTTGGTATGTAATTATTGTGAAAGAAGGTACAAAACTTATTTATATGCACGACACACATTTACTAATATGTAATTCCGTAAAAAAGTGGAAATTTGTCAGGGTGATTCTGAACATACTTTTTTATTTCTTTTTTGAATATTTTAAGGGATTTTATAACTTTGAAATTTTTTGGAAGAATGTTGAATATTTTTGGGCCATAGAAAAGAAAATAATTTTGTGTGACAGTTTTATTGAAAAATTCAGTTTGTACCTCCAAGTTCATTTTTGATCGGGTTTCTTTTGAATGTTTGTGTTTGTATTTTTTTGTGTATGGAACATTCTTAGTAGGCAGTTATAAGTGTACAGTGAGTGGATATTGAAAATGTTAGTTTCTTGATATAACTTATTTGTGGAAAACAGTATATATTTTTTTTAATTATTCTCAGTAAAATGTTTTGGTTTAACGGACTGATGGCTGTTTGAATGTTGCACCCCATGCAGGAATACAATATTTGATAATAGATTCGGCAAGAGACGTATAAAGTACAACAAGTTTTTTTTTTATAGTATGTCGCGTATTCATAAAAGGTGTGCATTAGTACCCGGAGCCGTTTTGTAATGAAGTTAATATGTTCCGTCCATTTCAAGTGTTGGTCTAGTAAGGTATTTTGTTGAAGTTGTGTGATCTATGGTCTGACAGTCACAAGTGTTCTGGTTATTACAGAGTGGTTTGTGCATTTTCATTTTAAATTCTTTTGGTTGGTCACGGAGGGTGGGGGAAAAGGTCAGATACTTTGTCTCATCTACATTAAGCGATAACTTATCAATATTCAGCTAAAAGTATATTTTTTTTAAGTTTGTTTCTGTTATATTTCTTATTTCCTGCCATGATGGTCCCGTGTAAATTAGTACAGTATCATCGGCGTAACATATTATGTCGCCTACAAAGTTGTTGATTTTTGTTATGCTGTTAATGTAAACAAGAAAGAGTGTCGGTCCCAAAACTGTCCCTTGTGGTATACCAGTTTTTACAGTTTGTTCCTCACTTATTTCGTTTCCAATGTTCACCCGTTGGATTCGATTGGATAGGTAGTTTTTCATCATCTCATATGCATTTCCTCGAATACCATAGTTATGTAATTTTTCCATCAATAATTCGTGATCAACCGTATCGAAGGCCTTGGCCAGGTCCAAAAAAATGGCTGAGCATTCGGTTGACCTGTCCATGGCCTTCACGGCATTTTCGAGAAAATCCATAATGGCATTTTCTGTGTTCGAGTTTTTCACGAAACCGAATTGTCTGTCTGTTATTATATGGTGCTTATCAAGAAATTCAATCAGTCTTTTCTTGACACATTGTTCGAATACTTTCGCTAAAGTATTTATGATAGATATAGGTCTATAGTTATTGATTTTCGATTTTTTCCTGCTTTGAAAATTGGAGTTACATTGGTGATTTTCCATTGCCACGGTATGACCCCCGAAGGGAAAATTTTATTAATTATGTGGACAAGCGGCATTAAGATATTGGTATAAATGGTTTTCAATGTTTTCGAATTCATCCTATCTGGTCCTGGTGTGGAGTTATTCTTTACATTTGCTATTATTATGACCAATTCATTATTTGTTATAGGGTCCAAAAATAAGGATTGATTTACTTCAATATCTGATAAAAAGTTTTTGGGTAAGTTTGTCTTTGGTATTTTTTGGCTCATGTTTTTACCTATGTGAAAATCTATTAAATTCGTTCGCTTTTGCTGCATTATTACTGATCGTTTTTTTGTTTTCAAGTATGGTGTCATTATTTTCGATGTTTTTGTTTTGATCTCCACCTCGTATATTGTTTATTATGTTCCATATTTTTTTATAGTTTGAACCTGCCTGATTTATTTATGTTTTGTAGTACTCGTTTTTTGTGTTTTTTGAAAGGTTTAATTTATTTCTGTACGTTTTATTTTGTTTTTGATTCAAGGTTTGATTTTGATGATTGATTTGTTGTTCTTTAATGACTGATCAGAAGTGGATGAATTTATGTGATTTACTAATTTACTAATGAAGATGTCATAGCTTTGCTGCGGGTTCGTTTCAAGTAAAATACTTTCCCATGTTTCTGTTGAAAGTAATGAGTTCAATTTTTCATAGTGGATATTTTGCCTTATTTTATTTTGTTTGGGTTGTTTTTGGTTTCTGGGAAAGTAAAGTTTACAAATGGGGTAAAGTGGTCTGTCATGTCTATACAAAAAATGATTGGTGAAATTGATACGTTGTTTTCTAAACAAGTTTCTGTCCTCATGAAAATATTATCAATAGCGGATTTTGTATCTCAGTTACTCTGGTTGGTTTGTTTATGTACGAGATGAAATCATTGGAACCTAGAATGTTCAAGTAGTAGTTTGTTTCATTATTATGGATATTTAATAAATTTATGTTTATATCCCCTAGAAAAATTTCTGTTTCTTTAATTTTAGGTGAATAGGTAGTTTTCCAAGTCTTCAATATATTCACTACTGTTTGTCGCGGGAGGTCTGTAATATGCTGTTAGCCCTATTTTGTTCTGTTTTGATAAATGATTAGTGGTAAAAGTTTCTCTTAGGAAACGACTGTCATTCATTTTGTTTTTAATGTAAATCATGGTCCCATCGCATTTATTTATAGTTGATTCGTTGTAATATTGGGTGAAGTTAGGAATCGAAAAGTTACTTACCGAATCAATTATGCTTGTTTCTGAATGTACAATTATGTCCAGTGAGTCTTTAGCCATTTGCATATATACAAGTAGTTCATCCATATGCTTTCTTAGACTCCGTATGTTGAATGTATCATTCCCAAAGTGTGATTTTCCTTATCCAATCTCATTCGAAAATAATCATGAAAATTATCACATATTTCAGTCTCGATAGTTTGGTTATCCAATTCGTTGATGAATTCGAGCATTACTCTAAATTACAAACTGGAAAGGAGACGTGATGTCCCCTAAAGAATACTTTTTAATCATATTCGCATACTATACATGAAATGTATCAGAACATAAAAATAGAGATATGAAGGTTATGGCATATTATTGAAAAACTATAAATAGTGGTAGGTACAGTTCGAAGGAAAAAAAGCAAGGGGAAAATGAAAAAAAATTAAAAAGTAACAATTTGCTCAATTGAAACAATTTGGAATTCAATTTTGAGTACATTTTTCTAAGTCCATTTTACCTCGTATCATTGTGATCTTATTGTCGGTGTTCAGATATATTTTTCCTGACTCAATCCATACTTGCTTCAGTCCGAATTTGGAGATTGTATCATTGAGGAGTTCGACCCTTGATTTGCTTAGATCCTCACGGATTATTATTTCTGTGCCCTTTAGAAGCTTCTTTTTAGAGTATATATGTTGCTTGACCTCATCGTTCTTCAATTTGAGATAAATTCCTCTGGATTTACGTCATTTCTTATCCCAATTCAGATCATGATTTCATTCGTGGTAATCCCTAGGTTCATTTTACAGTTTATCATGTTTATAATTCCCTCCCTTGTATTTTCTTTATTGTTTTCATTCATGTTGAAAATTCTCAAACAGTTTGAGCGACTCGCTTGATCCAATCTATCAATATTCTCCTCCATCTTTCCATTCTCAAGTTTTTCCTCTCTTAATGCTTTTTCCAATGTTTGTATTTTATTTTCGTGTTGTTGATTTGTTGTCTTCACTTCCTCTTTCAGATCCGCCACTGAGATTTCCAGCAATCCTATATTATTTTATTATTAGGTCGTATGGGGTCGGCTTTAGAATAGCCCCATGGTAAATCCTGCCTGTCGTAAGAGGCGACTAAAAGGATAACCGTAGGTGGAAGATGGTCTCATCGCCCGGTGAAATACCACCATATCGACTTTGTGTGCTGTGAAATGGACCATTCCATGTTTCAGTGTTCGGTCGATACTTTCCGGTCTTCCTCTTTCCTTTTCCACAATTCCTTCTTTATTTTCAGGTAATAGTAATAATGATGAACAATAGTAATAATGATGAAGTCTCCTGGAGTAAAACACTCCGGAAGTAAAATACCTCTCCATTCGGATTTCCGGGCGAGAGGTACTCGAGGGGACTCAACATTAAAAATTAATTTTTGCAACATCCGCGGACTCAACAAGAACATCAATGACGTCCACCATCACCTACAGACGGAAAAACCGGATATTCTGGCTCTAACAGAAACACAAGTAAACTCGTCCACCAACAAGGTCCATATGCTTTGTCCTGGTTACGAACTCCATTCTCGATTCAGGTTCAAAGGTGGAGTTTGCCTTTACGCCAAGGCTAACCTTTCATGCCAGCGTGAAGAGAGTTTGGAACCGAAAGACTTTGATGTGATGTGGTTCAAGCTATCTGATACCAAACTGACTAAGTTCCTCTGCTGCCTTTATCTATCACCTAATGAACCTTCATATAACGACCTCTTTGAGTTTTTATCACTCAAACTGGACTACATTCAGGAGAACCATCCAACAGCTGAAACCATAATCATGGGAGATTTTAATGTACATAACGCTGCCTGGCTCAAATTCTCTAACAAAACAGATGATGCAGGTCGTCAAGCCGAGGCCTTCGCCATCACTCATGGTCTAGAACAACTGGTCGAGCTACCAACCCGCATCCCTGATGTCAACAACCAGTCTGCCAATACACTAGATCTTTTCCTCACCACCAATCCTGACCCGTATAGAATAGAATTTTGTGCCCCACTTGGAAACTCTGACCACACCCTCATCTCCACAACATGCTCTTTCCATTTACCATCGAGCTGCACAATACCACCCCGTCTCATGTGGCATTACAATTCGGCCGACTGGGAAGGTCTTCGTATGTTTTTCTCAGCGTTTCCATGGAAGAGAGTTTGTTTCCCTTCAGTAGATCCAACACGATGTGCTGAGACAATTTCTGAAATCATCATGTTGGGGATGCAAACTTACATACCGAATACCGAAAGAAGAACATCATCCGATAAGACCTGGTTTAACAGAAACTGCTCTAGAGCTGTGGCTTCCAAACAGGCAGCATACCATCGATGGCTAAAAAATCCGGGCCCTGAGACCAGAGCAGAATATGTCGAGGCTAGAGGCATATGTAAAGAGACAATAGAATGCTCAAAAGATGCCCACAAAGCCAAAATAAGATCAAAACTTGCTGAATGTCCTAACGGATCCCGTTCATTTTGGTCTTTCGTTAAAGCTGTGGGAAGAAATTTCACTTCCAGCTCATTTCCTCCCTAACCAAAGAAGATGGAACACTAGCAACGACTGCCCAGGAAAAGCCAATATCTTTGCGCACCTATTTGCTGGAAATTCCACTCTGGATTCATCGGGAAAACAACCCCGAACATTACACCTATTGACAGTCACATGCCCGAGATCACCTTTCGCCAACGTACTATCAGAAAGATTTTGCTGGGTCTCAACACCAACAAAGCCTGTGGATCTGACGGAATCCCGCCGATTGTTCTCAAGAAATGTGCCCCCGAACTAACACCTGTTCTTTGCAAGTTGTTCAACCACTCTTACAATTTGGGGGTATTTCCGTCCAATTGGAAAATTGCAAGAGTACAGCCAGTCCCTAAAAAAGGCAAAAAGGCCCTACCTAGCAACTACAGACCTATCGCACTGCTATCTATTATTTCAAAGGTCATGGAAAAAGCCATCAACATCGAGCTCATGAAATATCTGGAAGACTCAGGAATTGTCAACGATAGGCAATATGGCTTCCGCCATCAGAGATCAACTGGTGACCTGCTCTCTTACGTCTCACATATATGGCAGCTATCTATTGAAAAGCATGGAGAAACTTTAGCTGTGGCATTAGATATCTCCAAGGCGTTCGATCGAGTTTGGCACCAGGGACTCCTCGCCAAGCTTCCGTCTTATGGCTTGCCCCCTCAGCTGTGTTCTCTGCTTGCTAGTTTTCTCTCAAACAGGTCTCTCCATGTAGTGGTCGATGGAGTTTCATCTGACACTCTACTCATAAATGCTGGTGTTCCGCAAGGATCCATTCTCGCACCAACACTATTTCTACTTCACATCAACGACCTGTTGAAAGCAACTTCATGTCCAGTACACAGCTTTGCCGATGATAGTACCCTCCATACCGCTTTCTCTTCCAGGGCCCCTATATCAGCCCGTGAAACCAGAAATGAACGAGGAAGAAATGTTAATAATATAAATATGGACTTGGCGACAATTCTCGAATGGGGATCTACTAACTTGGTAGAATTCAATGCAAACAAAACACAAGCATGTCTTTTCTCTAGAAAAGCCGATCTCACTGTGCCTAACATAACTTTGTCAGGAGTAACCATACCACTGAAGCCATCCATATCGATGCTTGGTATTACTATCAGCAATAACCTTTCCTGGGAAAATCACGTGAGGTCAATTGCCAAAAGTGCATCCCAAAAACTTGGTTTTCTGTTTCGTGCCAAGAGCTATTTCACCCCCAGTCAGCTGCTTATGATCTATAAGGCACAGATCCGACCTGTCCTGGAATACTGTTCCCATATTTGGAGTGCGGCACCTAAACATATCCTGAGGCTATTGGATTCTGTCCAAAAAAGGGCAATTCGTCTCGTCGGTGATGCCTCGCTTACAAACTCGCTCACTTGTCTGGAACACCGTAGAAAAGTTGGCGATTTGTCTCTATTTTATAGATATTTTCATGGGCGATGCTCTTCTGAAATATCAACAATCGTTCCTGCTTTGGCAGTCTCTTCGAGATTAACCCGTCAAGTTCAGTCATCACACCCCTTCGTGGTCACTTTGGAAACCTGCAGAACATCACTTTCCAAAGACTCGTTCATCCAACGAACAGCGAGGCTTTGGAACTCATTGCCTAGGGAGGTGTTCCCCGAGGCATACAACCTTCAGAAATTTAAGAAGAACACCAACTCCTACCTTCTTTCCCTAGGTTCCCACGATGTTCTCTGAACATTACAGGATATCCCTTTTCGTGGGAACCAGAACATAAAAAAAAAAAAAAATGTTTTTATTACTGCACTGGCTACGATGTTTGTGATCGTTTTTATGAGTAATTCTGAGTTCAGGCAATTACCTACTGCTTTGGTAACTGCGTTTTCGATTTCTTCCCGCACTTCTCGTATTATTATCATTTTAAATTAAATTGTTCTAAATATGTTCGTCAGGCTTTCTGCAAAGTTTCGGAATTGCTGCGGCTCTTTTATTAAAGATATTTGATAGTGTTTGGGAGCTCACTTTTAGTACGACTTACACTACATGTGCCATAGGCGTACAATGAATACAAACAAACTTTTTTGAAAGACAATTAAGTTCTAGTTAATAATTACAAGATACATACTGTTTAAAAAAGAATACCTACGTTTTCAATATGTCAATATGTCAAGTGAGAACGAAAACTTAACTCCTCCCAACGTCATGGCAAAGGCAAAAATGGCAACGAATGATTTACTGCTAAGGCCCACTCTTATAGGTTCCAGTTAACCTCTGGTTGAGTTAACTAGTGGTTAGAATGTGCCTTCGGCCGATCATAAAACGAGCATCATTTCTATTCCAACCAATAGTTAACCCAACCAGAGATTAACTGGAACCTATAAAAGTGGTCCTAAGTAAAGCCCGCAAACGCTACGAAAATTGTTACAGTAGATTCATGGACTGGAGACTAAAAGAGAAATGAAGTACCCTGTCATAACTAAGTTTTAGATATCTCTGTATACATGAAACAAACAACAATTAAAATAAAAAATCTACGTGTTTAAGCATCATTTACAATACCTAATAATAATGAAAATATTAAAAGTGGTCCAGAATTTTTTGGCACACTGTATATGACCGTAGGTGAAGTATAGTACGTAATGCGTGTTGTAAAGCAACTACGCACTCATGGAATATTTCTATTCGTGCGTAATATGCTTTTTACATCACTTGACCGTAATATGCTATTAAAATTCAATATTCAATAACAGTTCGACTCCACAATCCACATGGAAATCGATGAATAAAATTATTTAAAATAAAAATCAGCAATTATCAGACATTCTTTGCTTTGCCAGCTTCCCGTTACCCGTTATTCCGTTTCCAGTTAAACCATTATCCTGTTACATATATACAGTGCTCATAAAGTGTGGAAACGCTCGATTATCTCTCGAGTTAATTTTTTTCGGATGTAAAGCTCGGACAGGTCGATTTTTAATTCTAGTTTTCTACTTTTTTTAACAAAAAAAATATTTTTACCCCCACGTCATATCTTGTGAGGTAGTGGGGGTAAAAGTTATTTTTTTGTCAAAAAAAGTAGAAAACTAAAATATAAAATCGACCTCCAACTAGTGAGATAATCGAGCGTTTCCACACTTTATGAACGCACTGTATATATATATATATATATATATATATATATATATATATATATATATATATATATATATATATATATATATATATATATATATATATATATATATATATATATATATACGAGATAAACCTGAAATGGAAGCTCACTTTCCATTGGTTGGGAAAAAATGTGTTTTTTTTGTTATATCTCCGTTTCCCGTCATCGTAGGATGATAAAATATTTACCAGTTTTCAAGTCTAATCACGATTCCAAAAACGTTTTATCAAAATCGGTCCATTAGTTTTTGCGTGATGCTTGAACGAACAAACAGACAATTACAATTTTGTAATAGTAGATATAATGAAAGCTTATTGGCGGAATATTTACACATATTGGTCCTCCTCGGTATATGGAATGGAATTTCAGAAATGTTTATTTTGTGTATTGTCGATATCAGTTGAAATTAGATGACATAATTACAATATAGTCTTAATTCAAAATTCATTAGTTCTTCGACATAAATTCCCGAATGTGTGCCATTAAAAAACTGCGTTCGTCGTGTGAAAATAAATACATGGAATATATTTCCGAATTTTCAATTTATATTGTATAAAAATGGTTCAAATCCTTTTCCGGAGACCTGAAACTTCAATATAAGAGAATAACAAAAAAATTTCAATTTGCGTTAAAATAGCAGTAAAATCAACAGAAATTACAGTTTTAAAACTTGTTTTTTCTTGTTGAAAAGAGAAACATTCTCAATTGAATATGATTCCACATCTGATTTTATGAACATCCTGTTCATATTTTCAACAAATCGATTGTTTTTTCTTATTAATGACGCGTTTGTCAAATACTTGGAATATCAGCGTTCTTGTTCCTGAAATAACTATTCCAAGAGACTATTTCAATTTAATATATATTTCATTACGTCTCCTGAAACATTTATAGAATATTGATTAGTTTTTTGAGTAAACAAAAAGAGTCCGCCACTAGATGACTTTAACTACTAGTCCGCTAAAATGTCATTTGCGGAATCTTTTCAGTTAAATTTTTTTTTCGGAGTTTCCTGGCTTATTGGACATTTTTTACATATTGTTACCAGAAATGACAAATTAATCTTGCTCTATTATATCTGATGCTTCTGATGGAATTCATAAATTTAATTTCGGTAAGGAATTGTATTCATCTCCATAAGGCTGTTATTGTTTGGAATCCGCGTTACGCTGGATATATTTCAAGCTCTGAATGGTTTTTTAATTGACGCGGCCGACACTTGATGAAAATTAATATCCCACCATAAATGTGAGAAAATTAATATATATATATTTTTTATTAAGGTGGAAATTTTAAAGCCTTTCTTTGTTAGATTTTTTTCTGCTTATCGATGAAGTTGCGTCGGGGAGTTATAATGTAGGCGGTTGAACTCTACTATAGGGCTTTCTTTATCCTCAATTTGGCTTGGATCTGAGTTCATGAGAAAAACACCGTTAATGGTTTAAACTCGAGAGAGTGCAACATATGCCTGCCCCCTGATGAATATTGAGGAACCTATGAGCAGGGCGCTATCAAGGCTAAGGCCTTGGTATTTATAAATTGTTAATGCATTATGCCAAGCAAATAGGAAATTGTTTCAGGTAAATACCGGTAAACATATGCGTTATTCATTATGTGAAACTTAGTCTTGACGCGTTCTAACTCGTATGTTATATTATTTCTGAATTTGATTTCAGTTATCAATAATTTGTAGTTTTCAGATTTTTTTCTTCGTATATACCGTTGCATCGCCTTTTCAACCGACGAAATAAAAAAAGGAGGAGGTTCTCTAGTCAACGCATAACTTTTCGCAGAGTAGCCCGATTTCTATTATTCTTTTTTCATTTGATAGGATGTACTTCAAAGTTGGTCCCATTTGCCATAGAAGGAAAGAATGTCATCTCTAAGGGTAGCAAAATAGAGGATATTGATCGTTCACACTCTGAATTTTGGCCCGTTAACCGATTCTAACAGGTATAACTTTGTAGTGGGTTATCCGATTCAGATGATTCTTTTTCCATTATAACGGTTATACCACGGAGTTGGTCATATTTGGAAAAGAATTAATTTCCCCTGGGGGGAGAAAAATGGGGAATGATTGATTTTCAACGTGTGAACCGATTCTCTTGAAACTTGGCACACATATGTAGTTCTGAAAACACTACAACATAATGGATACCTCAATTGTTAATTGAGAAAATAGTAATTAGTAGATTTTTGCCACAAAAAATTTTGAAATAAAAACTTTTTAACAGAAAATCAAACCGACGAAAAAAGATACTGAAAAGCAGAAAATAACCCTTCTTAGTCTTGATAGATAAGCTCCTAAACTAATGTAAGAAACTAATTTTGAGTCGGCGCCAGTCAAACAATCAACGAAGATCATTAAATTTCGTAAAAAAAATTATCAAAACGCCACCGCGCATCCCGCTGCCATCATTTTACGCTTAACCTAAAGTTCGTTTGGCGCCGACTCAAAGTCAGTTACTTACATTAGTGTAGGAGCTTAGTTATTGAGACTTAAAAAATATGTTGCCCTTCGTAAATAACGGCGGTGACATTCTCCAGTTGAAGAGATTAGAGGGGTGGAAATCTTCTACCGTAGCGGAAGGGTACGTTGACAAGTCTACAGATTCTCAGGGTGAAATTGCTACAAGAATATCTAGTGAAATACCGAACTGTAGTAGTAAAAACGTTATCATGTCTACGCAGGATGTTCAGCATGGACTAACAATTTCCGTTGCGTTCATAGCCAATCGGATATTAGAATTAACTCAGTGAAATAATTTGTAATACTTAATATGAAAAAAATAAAAATGACTCATTGAGAATGATTCAATGTATGCATATTAAGAGATTTTCAAAGCTTGGACTCTGTTGTGGGGCAAACCACGCGGCAACGCGAGCCATCATTCAATAGGCCTTTTCATTTAGGTGAATTTTTGAGACGCATGCGCTCGTTTTGAGACCCAAAGTCTGATTGTCTATTGAGAAAGTGGATAGCCATTGGTTAGTTTTGAAATAACAATGTGAGATTGGCTTAGTTCAAAATTAGCGGTATTTTCACATTATGTCAACAGTTAACTTCATGACAAATGCACCTGCAGACATTGACGTTCGTAACTTTATTTGTAGGTTAAGTACTTATTACCTATTTTATGCCGCCAAAAACCTTCCATTCGTAGATAAAATAATGTACACGAATATTTTCTAATGGTGAGTTTTCTTCTCCATGTAAATTCAAGTCAACTATCCATAGGAAAACTCGGAAATATTTTATTTCCTTAAAAAAATCGCCGTCAATGCCGTTGGGTCTGACAGGTAAACAAAGTTAGTCATTTGTCATCTAAATGAAAAAGCCTATTGACTCACTCCGAACCAACAATATCTCGGTATTTTCAACTGCTGCGATGACTTTTATTGCGATAGAATTACCTTTTGAAACTAGTGAATAGATTAAACAGCGACGAAGACCTCGTTGATGGATTCAAAACTTATTTAAAAATAATTTACGTTATGGCAATAGACTATCGCTAGATATGATGTTTGAATCTGTTGAAGATACGGTTAAGAACTTTACTCGCATATCGTTGGCTTATTTTGAATACTTTGTCAAATTATTAAACCATTTTAGCTTTAATTTCATTCACGTTCAACTCCTCCAAGAAACTTCCCTTGTAGAATTGTAATGTTTTTTGTGTTTTGGGTCCCATAATGAAAGGTGGTCTTTGTAGATTTCTATGAGGAGTTTAAATATTTCGGTATCCATTCAATTAACAATACCTAATTCATAGACTGGCACAAAATCAAGAGGAACACGTACTAACTTGGAAAATGCCGCGCAATGTTCTTTGAACATAACTGAAAACCGACTGAGTGTGGCTCACCGCGCGGCTGCCTCATATCACGGCATACAATGTAGCTTGGCAGGTATTACTTTTGCGAGGCTGCTTCGCAAAGTTATACCTACGCCATTGAGCAACTATGATCATCATATCGGTATTTGTAGAAACCAGCATTAAAACATACGTAGCGACGCACATTTGTCACAAAAAACGTAATTTGCATCTAAAAGGTATGGTTGTTAATAAAATAGGATACGAACCTCGGTAAAAAGTTTCATTCCTGTTTCGAAAAATGGTTCGCCTCGGCGCTACGAGCCTCCGTAATCCATCCTCCTCTATTGTCAAGAATGAAACACTTTCCACCTCGGTATGAAATATATAGAGACCGACCGGGCTTCGTTTTCGACCAAAGAATCATAATTCTGCCATATTTTCGTTTTCGGCCATAATCCAGCCGAAGCTTCGGCCAAGCCGAAAATCAGAAGTTCGTGAATTGTCGCGCGTCATTCGGCCTACTTCGTAATGCTCGGCAATATCAGGTGACGTTCGGCTAACTTTGGGGTGAATCAAGTCCGCTCGTGGTTTCACCACAGTTTATTGCTAAATAATTAGTTTATCAGTTAGCTCCACAGAACTCATAGAACTAGAAGGCTAAAATAAGTGGAAGAAATTGATATGATTCATAACCACATGTATACATGGTACACACGTAATCATGCGCATATCATCAACAACATTGCCAGTTCATGTACTTGTACGACAATTTAATATAATGGCATTATGATGTAATGTATTACATTATATTCCCATTAAAACATCCGACTATCGATTACTCAGGACCCTTAAGTTCTTCTGTCATATGTATTCAGGAGATAATATACAAGTTAAGTGGAGCACTTAACAACTGATGGAATCGTAATAAGAATTATGATTTCCTACAAACTCATTTGGCAACGCTGTTTACATCAACACCTGTTATTTAGTCTGATGACATTTTTATTCAGAGCCGGTCTTGCGTCTGTTGTTAATTTGTGTTATTGATAGGATATTTGATCTACTGAATTCTAGAAATCCTCTGGGCAAATTCTACAAGGAAGACAACAAATATTTCTGGAATCCTTTTTTTGAAAATGCCTTAGGGAACTTGAAAAGTCTCAAACATACTGATGGTGAACCACTGCATTTTTCAAAATACAGGACTCCAATTTTGGATTTCTTCATCACAATAAATTCAATTATTGGAATGTGTGAAGAGTACATTGACAAACATCAACATGTTAACATTCCAGGTACTAATGTATTTTACAATAACAATGATTAAATTTTTAGGGAAAGAAATGGCTGAATAAAAACCCAACATCATTTCAGTTTTATTACACTGAGGCTGATGTTGCAACACGATATAGAAAATGTTCATGGAAATTGTTTTACTTAGGACAATACTTCCATTTCAACAACTTAGCAGAAAAAAATCCAACCTGAAATAACACTGCATGAAATGCTTTTAATAAAAAAATATAATTTATACATTAATGATAGGATTTCAAGGAAGATTGAATTCCTTCCTACATTATCCAACTTGACAGAAAATGTTGATACATTGCAGGTTTTGTAGTGAAGAGCATAAAAAAGTAATAAAGTGTAAGGTGTGCCTTTTCGTACTGGAAGATGAGAGAAAAGCTAGTGTAGATCTTGATTACTTCAAATTATTACATAGAAAATACAGAACTGCCTCTTTTTCTGGATTAATCAAGACTTCTGCAGATGTTGTGAAGTGTTGTATGTTTACAGAGAGAAAAATCAAGCAAATAATAGGAGAAAAAAATATGGATGTTTTTGTAGAACTATTTCGGGAACTCTTTTCGAAGATAAAAACATTGTTTTCTAAATTAGATAAGCATGTTTTAGATATAGCTATATACGAGATGTACCACAAAATGAAATTGATAAAATGTATTATACAAATTTACGATAAAATATGTTACCATAGTGTTGCTTGGTTGCAAGAAAAAAATGTAAGGAAAGAACTGAATAGGAAGAATATATCAAAAATTATACTTTTTTTTCACATCAATGATATTATATTATCAATTATATTATACCATTAAATTATGTTAAATATTTTGTATTTAAAGCGTGTACCAAAAAGTACCAGTAACTTGAAAAATCAACTTTATTAGAGTATACCTCTGATATTCTAAATCTGAGTTGTCAATTGGATGACAATGAAATATTCCCAATGGTTTTTTATGAGTGCGCGCGCGTGGGTAATGAATTTAGGAGTCTTGTCTAACCGACAAGACGAATCTTCAAGCTAAGAGCTGAGTTTCAATTGATTGCAGTATGGAAACAGCTCTACCAGGTGCAACACCTTGCCAGGAACGCGACTGCGAGTTCCAATATCGAAAGCTATGACAAGAAAGGATACGACCTTAGAGGCATTCAGGCATAATCCCACGGATACTAGTTTCGCACTATCGCCCTCTCAAGCAAAGTTTCTTGATGACTTTTCTAAAAAAACGATTTTCTTCAGTAACGAAAAATTTAACATTTCTTTTCGATAGCCCATTACAGATTTCTCGATAGGCACCAACTTTTATCAAGGATAAATTTCATACTTCTTTGGAAGACACGCTATATTCATAGCATTCACATTTGAATCCCCCAATATTTTTACTTTGAGACAAAATATTTTTCAGGCACTAAATACTTTAATTTCAAAACTGCAAGTGAATTGTGATTGTTATTTAGTCTCCATCTTACCTACCCATTCTCGTGAAATGATAATCAAAGAATAAAACCAAATTATCTTTGAAATGAAATATTTTATCATGTGAAATACTGCATACAAATTAGTTCATGTCAAATAAATAATTCAGAGAATGGAGAAGTGAACTTCACAATAGCCACTAAAAATTATTCTTTCAAATAAGCCTTTCTTTCCGAAACCTTACGGATATTGGATTCAGAAATTCCTCATAATTTCAGTTGCACTCCAATATTCAATTTGATCTCGAGTACACCCATCTTCAGAAAGTTATAAATTACACTGAAACCCCCCCCCTGCCATGGCAGCGGTTTTACTACGCATGCCCATGTGTGTACCATGCCGTACAGTAGGGCTCGTTCCAGCGAAACGGTATTGGCCTTCTAGTTCTATGAGTTCTGTGGTTAGCTCACTCGGACCAATTCCATGTTCCAAGGTAACATCGTCTCCAGGAAAAAAATTCAGGAAGTGCAGAAGACAGCTGTTTGAATGTACGTGGTTGCCGTATGTTGTATCAGGCCCTCGAAGTTCCGAAAAATGGACGTATTCGCAACACAGATTACCAACCTATAATGTATTCTGTGGTTATCAACCACACAAATCCCACTGTACTCCTATAGTTATAAAAGTGTATTCTCCTACTCGTAAAAATGGCCCTGAAAATAAAATACAACCATATGTACAATAACACAACTCACACTGTGAAATCACATCTGGCAACATTGGAATACCTCGAACATAACCTACGATTTGTCACAGTTTACTTTGGAACGGACAACGGACTACATTCATTATTCATTTGTGCTTTGTCGTGAGAGGAGAAGGCAGTATTTGTTTTTGAAGTTAGGATTTTGGGTGTGATATTATTTGAACTGTGTTTTGAGAATTTGGACTATTGTTTCGTGATTGTTGACTTAAACCATGGATAGTTTAACAAAAACTATTCAGTACTGTTGTGTGTGCCGCAGAAATTCCAGAGTCGAGAAACGAACCCTTAGTTTTTTCCGGTTTCCAAAGGATGAAAAACGGTACATAAATAATGGCATTACATTCGGAACTTTTATACTCAATAAAATTAATTTTCCAGGTTTGCAGAATGGAAAGCAGTTCTTCAATTGGAAAAAATTGCTTTTTACAGTACTCAGTACTGCTATGAGCACTTTAGGATTTGCAGTTATCATTTTGAGGAGAATATGTTTGCAGGCATGGACAAAAATAAACTGAAAAAATATGCAGTCCCTACACAACTCCCAGGACTAGATGGTAAAAGGCATTTTTGTGCATTGTTAGTGACCTTAAGGCTGATGAAATTTAAAGTTGTATAACTTTTAAATGACCTGCTATCTGAGTGGTCCTTCCTTTCATTTCCATACTTGTGTATTTTTATTTCTCCCCCTTTTTAGGACGTGGGAGTTGTGTTGATTAGTTTTTACATTTGGCATTTGAATAATATTGATTGCATCATTTGGATTTGAAAGCTAATTGAAATGGATTCATGTTAGGTCAACCAAAACATTTATTTGTTTGTTAATGTTTGTAGATTTCTTGCAGGAACATCTGTATTTTTGGAATCAATTGAAGAGCCAGAACCAGTTGCTAGTACCTCACAAAAACACATCAACAAAGAATTTGAAGGTAAATATTAGCCAATATAATATTTAATTTAACACTACAATGTTAGAGCATATTTTCATGTGTTCAATTTGAGAAACAACCAGAATGTGTTTCCGGTATTGTACAATATGAGGAAAATTCGATAGATACATTCAATTTTTTTTACACGCTTTATATTAGCTTCACTTGTATGTTTGTTTATTAAAAATTCAAGATGGCGGCTCCAAAATGGTGGACGAGTTTTGTGATCATGGTCTGAATCTATTCAAAATTGGTATGTGGGGATTGTTGGGGTCGAATATTATGATTCTTCTGTGAAAATTGAAAAATTCAAGATGACGCTTCAAAATGTCGGCCGAGTTTTGTGATTAAGGTCTGATTCTATTCAAAATTGTTTTTTGGGATTGTTGGGGTCGAATATTATGATTCTTCTGTAAAAATTGAAAAATTCAAGATGGCGGCTTTAAAATGGCGGCCGAGTTTTGTGAATATGGTCTGATTCTATTCAAAATTGGTATGTGGGGGTTTTTGGGGTCGAATATTATGATTCTTTTGTGAAAATTGGGAAATTCAAGATGGTGGCTTCAAAATGGCGGCCGAGTTTTGTGATTATGGTCTGATTCTATTCAAAATTGGTATGTGGGGGTTTTTGGGGTCGGAGATTATGATTACCTAATTTAATAAGATTATTCCAAGTTTTAATTTGCAAAAAAATTATAAAAATAATTGTTAAAAAAAACTAGAAAAACACGCTTTTATAAATGTACCACACTGAAAAGTAGGGAATGAATAATAGTTTAGAAAAACTAAAAAACACGCTTTAAAAAAACCAGAATAAAAAAATAGAAAATAAGAAAAAAAAAAAAATGTATTATGCATGGAATCAATAATTATATAGTACGTTACACACCTAGGGCAGTAAAGTAAGAAATGTCTCAGATCACAGGTAATTGTTGGCCAAGGCGATACCATGCACCCCACGCTTTTTTTTAAATAAAATAAATTTTTTTCTTATTTTCTATTTTTTTGTCTGGTTTTTTATAAAAGCGTGTTTTTTAGTTTTATCAATTTCATTTATGCTTGGTTAGTCAAGCCATCCAGTTACAAAAAGATCACAATGGGTGTTCCGGATTTTTTTTTATTTAATTTAAATTTTACCTGAATATTTTTAATTTTATTTGCAGAACCCCTTACTGAATATCCTGGCATTTCCAATATAGCCCATGTTGGTGTAACAAGAACAGACCGAGAAGACAGAAAAGAAGAACGGAAATCAAAAGGTACGTCTGGTATATATAACCACCTCTTGGGGCTTTCGAGATATTTTTCAGGCACCAGTTCTATTCAGTAGGACGCATTTTTTTAAGGAAAAATCTCGTTGAATCTAACTACGAGAATAACAATATTTTCTTATATTGAGTTTAAAAAAAACACCAAACAAGTGAATAGTTCCCCTTCATTCAGAGTTCAGCACTGGCTCTGACTAATAATTTATGTTGTTCAATTGTTTTTCGGTGCATTCAAATTTTGTAAAAAAAATTTTTTTCAGCAAGTCAGACGGCAGGGATATTATCTTGTGGTACACCAAGGAAAGTCCAATTGAGAGAAACAATTAAAAGTCTCAAAAGAAAGGTGAGCACTTTCCAGGAATCTCAACTAGAGTCACTAGTACACACACTGCAATAACAGTAGAGAATATCAGCAGATTTTCAGAAGATCATGTGTCAAAAAATCTAGCCAACTTCTTGAGAACTCAATTAACATTGGTAAAGAAGACTCCAAAAGGTTCAAGATACTCGAATGAATATAAGCAGTTTGCATTAACTGTACACTTCTTGGGGCCGAAAGTGTACAAGTTTCTCTCAAAGATGTTTCGATTACCATCGAGAAGCAATATACAGAGAATAACTGCGAAATGGGATTATAAGACCAGGTTTCAGTAATTTTTTATTTGAGGCTCTCAAAATAAAAGTAGAAATGTTGGATGACTGTGCGAGGGACTGTATTTTATGTCTAGATGAAATGTCTTTGAAGGCACATCTATATTATAATTTATCAAAGGATGAAATAGTAGGATTCCATCAAACTCCGTCAGAAAAAACTTTTCAACCAGCCCAAAATGTTTTGTTGTTGATGGCGAGAGGTATCAATGCAAACTGGAAACAACCTTTGGCTTACTTTTTTGTTAATTCAAGTTGTCCAGTAATAGATTTAAAAAATATTATTTTTGAAACTATTAAGAAAATGAAAGCTATAGGACTGAATGTTCTTTCGTTAGTATCTGACCATGGAAGTAATTTCTTCAAGTTGGTGAAAAATCTGGGTGTGTCAGTTGAGAAACCTTACTTCATTTGTGAAGATATGAAAGTTTTTTATATGGTAGACGTGCCCCATCTGTTGAAGTCAACAAGAAATAATTTTTTTAAATATAATTTGAAATTTGAAGGGGGCATAACAGATAAAAAATATTTGGAAGAGTTTTATGCATCTGACAAACAAGAAATATTTCGATTGGCACCAAAATTAACAAATATGCATATTTATCCTAACAATTTTCAAAAAATGAAAGTTAAATATGCAGCTCAAATT
The DNA here is from genome assembly GCA_018342105.1 of Gonioctena quinquepunctata. NCBI lineage: Eukaryota > Metazoa > Arthropoda > Insecta > Coleoptera > Chrysomelidae > Gonioctena > Gonioctena quinquepunctata. The sequence goes on along the minus strand of JAFIRS010001252.1, from coordinate 132,178 downwards.
TTCAGTGCAACAGTATCGGCAGCAATAAATGCTCATATTTCATTCCAAAAACTTCCTTCTGCAGCCTCAAAGACTGTTGAATTTATAGAAAAACTGGATAATCTTTTCGACATATTTAATTCTTCCAAATTCAATAAGGCAAAATCTTTATGTAGACCTTTCATGGGAACAGAATCACAAATGAAATTTCTGAAAGATATGTTAGAGTTCTTTGAATCACTGGTCATCATGAACAAAAATAAAAATATCACTAAAAGAATGAAATTTAATTTTGGCTGGAGATTGTCTATATCAGCTCTTCTGGGAATGTGGGATATTTTGAAAGAAAAAGATATTCACAAAATTCACACTCGGAGATTGAACCAAGACTGTCTCGAAATTTTTTTTGGTAAAATTAGACAACAAAGTGGTAATTGTAGAAATCCGACACCGATTCAATTTCAGAGGGCATTCAAAAAAATGTTCGGTATTAGTTACCTTGATAATTCTGAAGGAACAAACTGCCTTGATGAATTTGATAAAATTTTATCAAGTATAACTCTCCAGAAGTTATTCAAAGCTGCCAAATATTAGTTTCACAGCCATCATATATGAAATCTCTTAAAATAGACACCAAAGATTACACTAATTTGAACATTACGACAAAAAATGGTTTCGTTTTTGTAGGAGGATATTTTATGAAGAAAGTTTTAGATAGACATAACTGTATTGCATGTTCGCAATTTGCAAAAGAACATATTGAACTGGATGAGTCATCTATCCATAGCTTTTTCAAAGCATATCCAAATTCAAAAAATGATACATTTGGCAATTTAAAAATGCCAAATATAAGTTTTCTGGAATACATCCATGCCCTCGAAAATTGCTTTTGTGAACTTTTTTCAAGTTTGTCCATAAAAGAGAATATTGGGCAAAATCTTAAGGATTCTCTTTCTGCATATCAGCCTACTCTCAATCCTGAATAAATAAAAATTGTTTTGATCCTCTGTCCATTCAGAATTATGCATAAGTTTGTTTTCCTCATACATATCTAGCCCACATATATGCATGATATGGAATTTGTATTCATGGGTTTCTGTCGAAATAAAAAGTTACGGTTACGGTTACGGTCACAATCCAAAATCCAAGAATTCTGGTACGTTCGTTGTGATGGAATTAAGGGCGGATTTAATATACTCCAAGCATTCTGGACTAGATATAATGAATAAATAACTATTTTCAACACTCCCAAACCACTCGATAAATATCAAATTTCACCGATTTGAATGAAATACCGACCGAGAGTAGAGTAGAGTTTATTTGGTGCAGCTGATTATAAAAATCTTCACAGTCATTGAAAAAAGACGCACAGTCATATGTCCATATAAGTCAATGTGAACACATATACACTCACATACACATACTAGAAAACACAAAAAAAGATGTACACAATAATATATAACACAATGAGGTTTGAATAAATATATGAAAGTATAATAACACAAATAGTTAAAATCTATGTGTGGAAAAGGGAGTTTGGTAAACTGAAGTAGTCGTGTAGATTATATATAGTATTCGTGGAAAGAACTTTGTTCATTATTTTCTTGAATTTATAAATTGAGAGGTTTCTGGTTTCCTCTAGCAGTTTATTATGAAGTTTTATGTCCAAGCTATTTTTAGCTGAAATTTCCAATCTATATAATTTATCAACAAGGTTGTTGGCGTTTCTTGTTTCATAGCAATGAATATCTCTGTGAGTCTGAAATTGTTGATTCTTTTTGTGTATTTCTACAAGAGACTGATAGATAGATGTACACGGCTGGAAGAGTCATAATATGTAGGCTTGAAAATAGGGGTCTACAACAGTCCTTATAATTTGAGGAGTCCACACTAACGAACGTTTCGAACCTGCCATCCGCACTCCAGGAATCCCTGGAAATTTAAAAATGCCAAATATAAGTTTTCTGGAATACATCCATGCCCTCGAAAATTGCTTTTGTGAACTTTTTTCAAGTTTGTCCATAAAAGAGAATATTGGGCAAAATCTTAAGGATTCTCTTTCGAAAATAAGTTTTGTTACTCCTTGCCCAGATTTTCCAACTGATTATATAGTGACATTATTTGTTAGAGTCAGGATCTACTATACTCTAAAATTTATAAATGTTGATATCAAATCTTTAAGCAAGAAGAAAGAACCTAATGCAAAACTAAACATTCTTAGGCATATGTAGAATAGTAGAATGTATATTTTCTGTTACCATAAATAAATATAAATAATAATTCGTATTCTTATTCAATTTCACCCAACCATTTCCCAAAGTTAATGTGAATTTGAAAATTGCTAGCTTTCTGGGTTAATATAGACACAAAAGTCATTTATTCCAGGTGATGTGAATACAGATGTTTATCGTTGTTAAAATAAAAATGAAAACCGGAATGACATTCAAAATGTGTCCACAATTTACACCAATTTAATAAATTAATCAAATCTATCACAAATTTACGTCTATCCGATTCACCCTATATATGTATATTATACTATGAGCCCATATACAGCAATTTCGCTACTTCATAGTTTTTCTTCCCAACTACTTTTTATTTCAACAACGATAAATATTTGTATTTACGTTTTACAACTACCGACTAAGAGAGCAACATGCTGATCATTTCAACCTCGTTTTATTCATAACTTGAAAATGGCTTGTGTATAGCCGAAACGTACGTCGTAAAATAAATATTTTTCAATAAAATATTTTTTTATTGGACTCTATCTCTATCGTAGTTTTCGGAAAAAATATTTACTTCCAATTTTCAACACAAAATTTTCAAAATATGTTTTATTGTAAAATTGTTATTTATTGTCACGTGATAATTCTGTTTAGTTCTTCGGCTAACATACAGTGATTGTCATGAAACGCGCATTCAAAAAATAAGTGTGATCTCAATTGAATGCCATTTGTTTTTTATTCATCCCACCATTCCAAAGAACAATTCTATTAATATAATCCATGATAAAATACATTATTCTGCATATCAGCCTACTCTCAATCCTGAATAAATAAAAATTGTTTTGATCCTCTGTCCATTCAGAATTATGCATAAGTTTGTTTTCCTCATACATATCTAGCCCACATATATGCATGATATGGAATTTGTATTCATGGGTTTCTGTCGAAATAAAAAGTTACGGTTACGGTTACGGTCACAATCCAAAATCCAAGAATTCTGGTACGTTCGTTGTGATGGAATTAAGGGCGGATTTAATATACTCGAAGCATTCTGGACTAGATATAATGAATAAATAACTATTTTCAACACTCCCAAACCACTCGATAAATATCAAATTTCACCGATTTGAATGAAATAGTGAGCATAAAATTGTATTGATCTTGAAACTGAAATGTTAATATTGTTGGCCATGTTGAATTCAATGGCTTTTTGATATTATACTATAAAATTATGAACTTAGGATGGTTAATGGTTAATATTCCCTTGCCCCTGTACAGAAAGACGTCTATGGAATCCTAAATTTATCCATCTAAGTAATATCCGCGATTAAGTTTTATCATTTGAGAAAATCAGATGAAAAATAGAATCTCGACGTACGCCTCAGTGATAAGAAACTACTACTACTTTCTTCCATATATATATATATATTTATATATATATATATATATATATATATATATAAATTGATTATTGGGGTATGCAGCAAAAGAAAAAGTGTACTCTTTAAAGTTTGTCCAAGCTTTCGGAATGTTTTATTTCCATCTTCAGGGATACTACAATGAAGAATTGAACAAATTAGTGTGTCATTTGGACCTTAAGGTACTAATAACTTACATCTTTGTTGAGATTAGTTTCTATGTTGTTTATGAATGTTCTTCATGTAAAGTACGGTGAAATATAAGTTCTGAATTTGAAGTTGGCAACACATGTTTTAAATCGTCAACTAATTATACACATTAAAATTCATTGAAACGTTACTAATTAAAATATTAAAAATATAAAGTCTGAAACCTGTGTCTTGAAAAAGTACAATAGGTTATAAATTGTGGGAAAATTATTTATTCACTTGTCATATGCTTTGACAGTCACTGGTACCAACTGAGGGTAGTACCAACTGATATGAAATGGTTTGCCATTATTGGCCAAAGTATTTTAGTAATTTTCTTGTTAGTACCAACTGAAGGTTGGGCCAACTTGAAGATATATTAATAACTGTTAATGAGTTCAGATTGATTTGAGGAAAATTCTGTATTTTCCATTGCTAATAAGAAGGAATAAATTTCACTCAGGTGGTTGACATCAGTTTTTTTGTTCATATGATTTTTTTCCTGTGATATGGTGATGATGATGACTGATGTCAACCACCTGAGTGAAATTTATTCCTTCTTATTAGCAATGGAAAATACAGAATTTTCCTCAATATAATTATGATATTATCACCGTTTCCGAGTCATGGCTTTCGGTGAATATACCCAATGAAAATATTTATTTGTCTTGCGGGCTATCAATTATTTCGTAAAGATAGGGAAATTGGAAGGGGTGGAGGTGTTGCAATTTATATTAAGAATATTTTTAAAGCCACTCTGATTGTCAATATTCCATCTGAAACAGTTGAACAAGTATGGATTACGTACACTCTTAACGGGGTGAAATATGCCGTGGCCTCCATGTATAGGCCTCCAAACCTACTACTGCCAAACTTTTTATCATCTTTCGAAGATACTTTATCTGTCATCTGTCCTAGATTCGAAAATATAATTTGCGCAGGAGATCTTAATATTGACTACGCAGATCCCACAAACAGCTCTTGTGTTCAGCTGAATGAAATAATTGCTTCTTTTGGCCTGAATCAAATTGTTGATCAACATACTCGATATTCTTCAACTAGCTGCAAAATAATAGATCTCATAATGTGTACAGAAACACTGAGTGTAACTGACTGTACTACGCTTGATTGTTCCTCTTTTTCAGATCATTTTCTTGTATCGTGCAAAGTAGGTTTGATAAAAACATTAAACGATAATTTTTTATACACTTTCAGAGATTTCAGGAAATTTAACAGGGAATTATTTCTCGCAGATTTGCATGCCATCAATTTTGATACCATTTATGAGCCTGATAATATTGATGATAAAGTCGTTCTGTTCACTAATTTGGTTCTCAAACTTTTTGATGAACATTCGCCTATAAAAACCGTTAAAATTACCAAGAAAAAAGCACCTTGGATAACGGATAATTTGAAGCTCATGTTCAAACTTAGAGACAAAGCTCTTACGAGATTTAAAAGAACAAAGGCTCCACATCATTGGAATTATTATGAAGAAATAAGAAATATTACAAACCGAACCGTAAATCTTGAAAAAAGGGCTTATCTAGATTATCGTTTGGAAAGAAGCAGGCAATTATGGAAAGAACTGGCTGATATGAACGTTCACAACAAAAAATCACGAAATACTATCCCAGAGCACCTGATGAATGCTGAGGAAATCAACAATTTCTTCGGAAGTGTATCAAATAATGACTCTGTACCTGATGATGAAACGATCCGTTTCTTTTCTGGTAATACAGTAAATAATCATAATAATTTCTCTTTTCACGAAACCAATGATCATGAAGTATATAAGACTATACTAAGTATAAAATCAAACGCTGTTGGACATGACAAGGTAAGTATTCAAATGTTACTACACTGCTGTCCCCTGATATTGCCACATATATCCCATCTATTTAATTTCTGTATACAGGAAAATGTTTATCCAGCAAGTTGGAAACGTTCCCATATTCTTCCATTAGCGAAAGTTACTAATGCAGAAAATATGAGTGACCTTCGCCCAATAAGCATTTTGTGTGCAATCTTGAAAGCTTTCGAAAAGATATTGAATGCTCAGATGCATATATACTTGAATGAATTTGACATATTACCATCCTGCCAATCAGGCTTTAGATCTGACCATAGTTGTACCACGGCTCTTCTGAAAGTGATAGATGATATACACATCTCTATTGATAACAATGAATTGTGTCTACTAGTATTGCTCGACTATTCTAAGGCCTTTGATCGAATCAATCACCAACTTCTTTTATCAATTCTGAGTTACCTGGGGTTCACTATGAATGCAATATCTCTACTCAAAAATTACCTTTCCAACCGATCTCAAAGCGTTATCATAAATAATGAAAAATCTAAATCTCTAGAAATAAAGAATGGTGTTCCCCAGGGATCAATTTTGGGCCCTCTTCTTTTTGTTCTCTACACTTCACAATTCTCAAAGTCCTTACGATACGCTTCAATGCACTGTTATGCTGATGACACGCAGATGTATTTAAATTTCGAAGAAAACTCCTACAACTTGGCACTTGACCAAATGAATCATGATTTGAATACTCTCATAACCGTATCAAATAAATACTGCCTTACTGTGAATAAATCTAAATCATACGTTATGCTATTCGGAAGGACAGCAGCAAGAAATCGTTGCAAGAATTTCTTGAATATACGTGTTGACGGAGTCCCCCTACCCATCGCCGATACAACAAAAAATTTGGGATTGTACCTTGATAATGCATTACGCTTCACTACACATGTATCTCATATTTTAAAACAGGGTTATATAAATCTAAGAACGATCTATTTAAACAGAAATATTTTGAACAAAAAAGTAAAATGATACTAAGTGATGCTTTAGTGTTGTTACATGCAAACTATGCAGACGTGGTTTATGGACCAGGGCTGATGAAATCTGACAAAATGAGACTTCAAAAATTGCAGAACTCATGTCTGAGACTTATTACAGGCACAAGAAAGCGGGAACATGTTACGCAACATTTAAGGAATCTTGGTTGGCTGAACATGGAGGCTAGGCGTACACTACACTCCAGTACGATTTTTCATAAAATAATAACAACTAGGAAACCTCCTTATCTATTCAAGAAACTGACTTTCAGAACTAACATTCATAATCTCAACTTGAAATTTCGAAATAATTTGGCTGCGCCTAAACACAAAACCTCCTTTTTTCGTGGCTCATTCTCATTTCAGATCGCTCGCCTTCACAACCGGTTACCCAGTGATTTCAAATTATTACAAATAAAAAAATTCAAAAAAAATATGAAGCAATATTTATTTGATAACAATTTTCCAAATTTCTTAGTATAATATAATAATTATAATGGCAAACTTGAATTGGCACATCACTTTTTCTCCGCTTATATGTACTGATCACTGTATTTTGATATTTTTTTTTTAGGAATAGTATTTCTTTTGTTATATTCTTATGGTTAGACTTTAATTATTTTCGGAGCAGTTTGAATAGTCTACCATATTCAGTTGTATGTACTTTATAATATTATTTATTATGAATTTATTATGATAAGTTACTCCACTGGTTGGATGGAAGAGCAATTCCTGCCATGAGAAATCTTGTGCAGGCATTGAATCCTGCCTTTTGTTAGGATATAAGCTAACTGCTGTACCTGCAATGAAAGCATTTATTATTATTATTATTATTATTATTGACAGCAGTGTTGATACAATATTTCAATACATATTTTTTCAGGTACAGTACGGAAAGTTGTCGTAACATTTTTGGATTGTTTATTCGATAAAATAACCGTGGAATAGCTACGATATTCAAAACAATGATCATTAAGGGAAACCAAAAACTGATGCTGTCATCGTAATGAAAAGTACCCTTCAACGTACCCTTCTTGGATTTCAAAAGTTCCGGGATTTCAGTGAATAATAATAATTAATATACAGTGCTAGTCAAAAGTCCCCTCCCCCCTCGTATCTTTTGAACGGGTATACTTATAATAATGAAATTTGGAGGGTGGAAATAAACGGATGTAGGCTTCTCAACTGGTCATAACAGGTGACGCAATAGTCATAAATGACGTCACAAGGCCACTGTGACCAATAATTTTAAATGGGACCCTATGGCAAGTGACAGCTCGTTTGAAAGGTATTGAAAATACCTATTCAGTCATACCAATTTTGTTTGGGTTTCGGCTGATTTTGATTGATAAATTGAAGAAATACGAAAATTATAGTTTCGCATTTAATTAATAAAGATTTTAAAGTACGCCTCTGGTTAATTGTCAAAAAGATTGACGTTTTTGAATTCTCTACTTGTCAAAAGTGTTTATACCTTGAAAATTTACCTAAGCTATTGTTTAACGAGACGTTTAAGTGTTTACATAGGCAAAATGGTACGTACTGTAGCCGACAAAGTAGCAGCTATCTTAATAATTGGTGAATGTAGAAACAATTTCCATGCAGCGGAACGACTGTTTAATGAGAGGTACCCCGATCGCCCTATATCGAGGGTTTATTTGAGGGAGCTTCTTCGGAAGTTTGAAGCATCAGGTAGTGTTCAAGATGCCAAACGATCTGGTCGACCAACAATTAGTGATGACAAAAAAATTGACATAATTGGAGAAATGGTAGTAAACCCTACTTCTTCCACAGCCCAAGTTGCGTCTATCTGTGAAGTCAGTCAAAGGACAGTACGTAGGGTGTTGGCTAAAAACAAATTTCATCCATACAAATTGAAAATGGTGCACCAACTTTCAGATGATGACCCCGACCGAAGACTAGAATTCTGTGAAACTATGTCCAATAAAATGAACCAACAACCAGGCTACATACAGACAATTTGTTTTAGTGACGAAAGTACTTTCTTTCTCAATGGAAATGTTAACACTCAAAATGTGAGGTATTGAAGTGACACAAATCCTCACATCTTTCGTGAAAAACATACTCAATTTCCAGAAAAAGTAAATGTTTGGGCAGGTATTTTGGGAAACCACATAGTTGGGCCTCTTTTTCTCAATGCTAACTTAACCGGTGAATTGTATCTGGAGATGTTACAAAATGATATTGAGGCGTTAATTCTTGAAATTCTAGAAGATAATCCAGATGAATTCGACAACTTGGAAATAATGTTTCAACAAGATGGTGCTCCTGCACACTATTACGGTGCAGTAAGACGTTACCTAGATGAAGAATATCGTGGTAGATGGATTGGACGACGAGGTTCGATCGAATGGCCAGCTCGGTCACCGGACCTTACACCATTAGATTTTTTTCTATGGGGGTACTTGAAATCTAAGGTTTACGCTACAGCACCTGACAGTATTGCCATTCTGAAACAACGAATTGTTGAAGAATGTAGGGCAATTTCCGCTGACACACTGGGACGAGTACGACAAGAGTTCAGCAATAGGATGCATTACTGCCAGGAAGTGGATGGAGCACATTTTGAACACTTATTATAAGAACTGGTTCTTAAATCTTTATTAATTAAATGCGAAACTATAATTTTCGTATTTCTTCAATTTATCAATCAAAATCAGCCGAAACCCAAACAAAATTGGTATGACTGAATAGGTATTTTCAATACCTTTCAAACGAGCTGTCACTTGCCATAGGGTCCCATTTAAAATTATTGGTCACAGTGGCCTTGTGACGTCATTTATGACTATTGCGTCACCTGTTATGACCAGTTGAGAAGCCTACATCCGTTTATTTCCACCCTCCAAATTTCATTATTATAAGTATACCCGTTCAAAAGATACGAGGGGGGGAGGGGACTTTTGACTAGCACTGTATATTCAATTTTCACAGTCATTTATAACTGACCATGATTTATAGTAACAGAAACTCGACTGAAGACAGATAGCATATGAAGCTTAGGTACAAATGGATATATCATGTGTGTCAAACTTTAGTTCGATAGTGTATTTTCAAATATATATCATCATATCAACAAACTGGAGGCCACATTTTTCAACTGAATGGAACGAAATTGGGCACAAACATATTTCATATCAATGCCTAGGACAAGTTTGAAGATGGACCAAAATGGCGGCTTTTGAAAAATTGAAAAATCTTCTCAATCTTTCATTCTCATACTAATATTGGCAAACTATATGTCTTTTGATAGAGTTTTGTGAGCTCTACATTTTTTTTTTCATGTTCCAAGATGTACACACAAGTTAAAAAATAAAAAATCTCTATAAATTGCCATTCACGAGAATTAATAATTTGTTTTCACTCTGTATGCTCCTTTCATTTGAAGTTTATTCGCTCATGTCAAATGGATACTAGTTGAGATTTCCTTCTGCGACAAATAGTACATCATTGTATTTTGACATTTCTGGATTTCAAATTTCAAAGTTAAATATTAGATATTATTTTTCTTAGTGATATTAGGGTTGAAACTCAAGTAAGTACCGTATATATCCATATGTGCTGGTTAAACTTCTTTCTTTCGATTTGAGTTATTAGGAAGAATTCAGGGAGATTTGGATCCTTCACCAACTTTTGATTAAAATTTATACAAAAATAGAATTTTTGTTTTTTTTTTATTTAAACAGATTACATACAAATATCAAAAGCGTTACGACTCATCTCCAATTTTTCATGGTAGAGTTTAAGGTTCATAGAAAATAGAAATGCTGTTTGTGTTTCCCAGTGAATAAATTTCCTATTTTTTCTGACTCATCAATCGTTAGCTTGATTGATGGCTTTTTTAGAATCAATGATTGAATTCTGAAATCTACCCACCCGTCTGGCCGCGCCATCGGTTTTTTTTACGTTTCAGAGCTAAAACTATATATGGATTTGTAGTATATGTAAGTTACGAATATTCACATACACGGAAAAAAAACCATGCATATATCCATAATATGACGAAACATTATAAATAAAACAAATTAAGAAATTAAATATTTTTAAATTGTTAAAAAAATTCGCAGTTCAAATAGAGACCTACCTTGTCTAGTTATTCGGATATATTATACTACTATGATGATTAAAATTTTGGGGTATCTCATGGAAAATATAGTTTTTCTGTGAATAGTATCTGGTAGATCCAATTCAAATCGGCTTTGTGCAACACCGAAATAAAAAATAATTCAGGAAACTACTTTGCAAACAAAAAAAAAACAACATTCATATATTGATTATAACGGTGCTAAGTGAATCAGGAAATGATTTTTCAATACGACCGTTCAATAAACTTATGACTGTTTATCGTCGTTCAACTCAGTCACAACGTTACCCACGGTGTTACGGTTACAAGCCAATATATGCCAAATCCTAAAACATATTTTCCTCAATATCTCACCCACACCGACCGCCGCAGAGCAGAACAGAAAGGGAGCCACAGTAACCTGGTGACCAGCCAGAGCAGACACCACGGGCAATACAGGTAAGCAACATAGGTCCACAGCTACTGAACGTGAGACGAGAGGGGACCGAGAGTAGAGTAGAGTTTATTTGGTGCAGCTGATTATAAAAATCTTCACAGTCATTGAAAAAAGACGCACAGTCATATGTCCATATAAGTCAATGTGAACACATATACACTCACATACACATACTAGAAAACACAAAAAAAGATGTACACAATAATATATAACACAATGAGGTTTGAATAAATATATGAAAGTATAATAACACAAATAGTTAAAATCTATGTGTGGAAAAGGGAGTTTGGTAAACTGAAGTAGTCGTGTAGATTATATATAGTATTCGTGGAAAGAACTTTGTTCATTATTTTCTTGAATTTATAAATTGAGAGGTTTCTGGTTTCCTCTAGCAGTTTATTATGAAGTTTTATGTCCAAGCTATTTTTAGCTGAAATTTCCAATCTATATAATTTATCAACAAGGTTGTTGGCGTTTCTTGTTTCATAGCAATGAATATCTCTGTGAGTCTGAAATTGTTGATTCTTTTTGTGTATTTCTACAAGAGACTGATAGATGTACACGGCTGGAAGAGTCATAATATGTAGGCTTGAAAATAGGGGTCTACAAGAGTCCTTATAATTTGAGGAGTCCACACTAACGAACGTTTCGAACCTGCCATCCGCACTCCAGGAATCCCTGGAAAAGCAGCAGGAGGTGGGGCATAATGGATCTAATCAAGTCGCAGCGCATTCGTCACCACCCACTACCACCAATACCGATCAAGTACATGGTATTTGTACACGATAAGATATAGCAGTTATGTGTCTGTATTTTCGAAAGGTAAGCATTGGGACAGGTCCAATGAGTTTCATTATCCCAATCACTGCATTTTCAAAGCTTTCTGTTGAAGTACATCCTAGCATCAGGTCAGATTCCGCTATTCCATTATACCGACTATTGAATTTTTGAAAACCTCCACGTTAACGTGAACCCTAGCATTGGGTCAGATCCAGCGAGTTCCACTATCCCGACCATTGCATTTTTGAAAAGCTCCCTACTAAAGTAAACCCTAGCATTGAGTCAGCTCCTGGCGAATTTATCATCCCGGCCATTGCACTCCGACCACTGCATTTTTTATAAAAGCTCCCTGATTCCGTGTCTGGAAAAAAGACAGAGCTTTCCGGTAAAAACAATCGGAAACAGCGCCTTATTGAAAGTTAATACCCGTCCGAAGATCTCCCCGCTTCGTTTATCGTGTCTTCGCAAAGTAAACCCGTTGAGCTGAGATCCCTAATTATAGACGTAGCTTGGAGACTACTAGTGTTACTGGATGAGAAATTGTTTTGGTTTGTATTTATTTTATTGTATAGTTGACGCAGTCAACATCCAGATAGACAGCGAATGTAAATAGGTAACTGGGTAATCAAGTACGTACGTACCAGGAATGTCTGGAAAAGCAGAAGAAGGTGGGGCACGATAGATCTAATCAGGTCACAGCGCATTCGTCACCACCCACTACCACCAATACCAATCAAGTACGTGGTATTTGTGCACGATAAGATATAGAATATATGTGTCTGTATTTTCGAAAAGAAAGGTCTAGCATTGGGCCAGGTCCAATGAGTTTCATTATCCCAATCACCGCATTTTCAAAGCTTTCTCTTTAAGTACACCCTAGCATTGGGCCAGGTCCAGCGAGTTTCATTATCTCGACCATTGCATTTTTGAAAAGCTCCCTGCTCACGTAAACCCCAGCATTGAGTCAGCTCTGGAGAGTTTTATCATCCCGGCCATTGCACTTCAACCACTGCATTTTTGATAAAAGCTCCATGATTCCGTGTCTGGAATGAAGACTCAGAGCTTTCCGGTATTAACGATGGGAAACATGGCCATAAGCCTGATTGAAAGTAAAGTTGTCGTGTCTCCGCGAAGTGAAGCAGTTGAGCTGAGTTCCCTAATTATAGACGTAGCTTGGAGACTACTAAAGTAACTGGATGAGAACTTGTTTTGGTTTGTTATTATTTTGTTATATAGTTGAGGAAGTCGACATCCTGGTGAAAAACCAGACAAGGTCAAGTAAAGTCTGTCCTTCTGGCTTCCAGATTAAAAGTAATTAGATCGACCCCTGGAATGTAATTTTTTCACTGAGACTTCCTAGAGCAGGTGGCCTTCCCACGGTAAACAGAAGGTGGCGCCCGAGATAACTGAAAAACCATAATTGGGCACCAAAATTTTATTGTAGCGGAAAAAGATCCTTATAATTTTTTTATAGAGATATTTTTCCTATCAGTAATTTGGGCTTTATCGAAATTAACCTCGTGTCTTTCTGGGAAGTGGTATGATGCTGAGGATGATTCATTCGATTTTCTATATGTTTTTCCTTATAGTCATACTATTGTTGCTGAAAGCGAGTTTTTAAATGTCGTTCGGTCATTCAGATGTACTAGTTAAGATACTATATTATACTAGCGGACCCGACAGACGTTGTCCTGTCCAAATTTCTATGTTCTCCAAAATGTTTTTCCCGGAAACTCTCGTCCGCGTAGAATTTCTTTTTTTCTATGTTTTCCTTTATGTTGTTCCATCTAGATTATGCTTTTGACTCCTTCCGCTTCCTGTTTTCCCGTTTTTTCGTTATCCCGTTATTCCCATTATCCTGCTTTCCTGTTATCCCGTTTTTTATTCATCCCGTTATTCCGTTTTCCCGTTATTCCCTTATGCTGTCATCCCGTTATCCCGTTTTCCCATTTTTTCGTTATCCCGTTATCCAGTTATCCCGTTATCCCGTTTTCCTGTTATCCCATTTTATATTCATTCCGTTCTCCTCTTATCCCCTTATCTTGTCATGTCGTCATCCCGTTTTCCCGTTTTTTCGTTATCCCATTATTCCCGTTATCCCGTTTTCCTGTTATCCTGTTTTATTTATCTCCTTATTCCGTTTTCCCGTTATTCCCTCATCCTGTCATCCCGTTATCCCGTTTCCCGTTTGTTCGTTATCCCGTTATTCCCGTTATCCCGTTTTCCTGTTATCCCGTTTTTTATATGAAATAAAAAAAATAAAAAAATACGGGTTGATCGTAGAAGGGTGAAAATTAAAAGTAATATGAATTTTTTTTTTGTGTCATGACAAAATAAAAATGAAAATTTCGACAAAAAAATAGGAGTTGATCGTAGAAGGGTGAAAATTCAGGGTTGTATGTATTTTTGAATGCTGTATCATAAAAAAATAGAAGTATTTTTTTTTCCAGAAAATAAAGAAAAAATTAAGGGGTGGACCACCCTCAACATTTAGGGAGATGATTTGTGAATCTAAACCATCCAGGGCGCCACCCAAACGCATACAAAAATTTCATTCCAATCGGTCCAGCCGTTTATGATACCGACTGCAGCGCCATCTGCCGGGCTGATTAGTGAATCCAAACCATCCAGGGCGCCACCCAAACGCATACAAAAAAAAAACATTCAAATCGGTCCAGCCGTTTAGGAGGAGTTCAGTGACACACACGTACAGTAGAATTATATATATAAAGATATACCAAATTAGAGCAGCCGAATGTTGGTGTTTGGTCTTTGAGTTTTATGAATATACTTTACTTTTAATTTTTGGAAAAAAGGCCAATTTCATTTTCGAGTTTTCAATCGGTATTTTTTCATAATTTTCTTATATATGGAAACATTTAAAATTGAGTGCAAGTGTCATCGAATTCTTTTTTTTTCAGTATAAGAGGGTTATTTCATACACAAGGTATTTGGGGTATTTGGGATATTTTCAGTAACTTATTTAATCTGAATTCGCTGACTTCGTATAACTCTGTGCTACTGTGATGATGGGCTCTAGAAAGTAGATTCTCAATGGTACTGATTTTGTGTGGATGATTAGGAAATTGTTGGTTTGGGATACCAGTTCGTTCTCAGATTTCCATCTGATTGTCTTACTATAAGAGTATCTAGGAACAGTATACTTGTCTCAACTTCGGTTCCTGAAATAAATTGGGGCCTAGGAATCATCAGATAATTAAATAAGTTCAAAACGTGACCAATTATATTTTTTGAAATCGCCAAAGTCGTGTCATCTAGATAGACAAGTCCGAAGACAAGAAAATGTATGAAACATATGATACAAAATACTGAAAAAAAATTAAATCTCTAATAACACTTTCCAATGTTTTTCACGATACCAAAGATTGTAACATATGACTGTTTCTGTAATTTCAATTATTTTTAGAAAAAAATGTCAGTCAGAATTTGTTTATAACAAATTGTTGTATGAATAAACAATGAAATTATTCATACAAATTTTTTTTGCGCTATTGAGAAATGCCAATTATGATTTTTGAAGAAAAAATAATTTCTCAGCTAATTATTTAAACAAGGCAAATATAAAAACAAGAATAAAAATATGTGATTTTTTTCAGTCATTATTTTGTCATGACAACAAAATGTTATTAAATCAACTAGTGTAATAATGGTGGCGGTAAATGATCAAGATATTTTAACGCGAGGGCGAAGCGAGCGCGTGAATGTTCGAGATCATTAATCGCCATTTTAATATACGAGTTGATTACAAAAAAATTCCGTCGACCTTGTACCTGGGGTCAACGTGAAATTTTCGAATTCCATTTCTTTCAACTAGGAGGAAACTTACAATTTTTGGATTTTAAAAAACATAAATTTGACAGCGCGAAGGTATTATGATTTGACATTTGAATAATATTCGAATTCGTGTATGTTTAGTTGCCTATACCACAATTATACATTAATGAACCAAATCGACCATTTACATATACATATATCACAATTATGCATAAATAGAGAAATTGAAGGTCAACGATCGATTTCGTATAGATGAAACAGACTCGTGCATACGAGGTCGCCTGAAAAAATGTTTTCCTCTTTAGGAGTGTTTCCTCAATTATCAATTCTTTTTTGAATTATTAGCAAAAAACTAAATGCCTTTTTTTCCCTCTTAATTTGTTAATAACAATTGCAATTTTTTATGTGCTATAAAATCATCGGAATACATTCTACTCTACGTCATTTCGAATCCAATCAGCTATCACTCATATTTTTAGGAGCTATATTAATAATTAACACCGTTTCGAACTTGTTGATCAGATTAATTTGATATGTAACTGTTGACATACATTACAATTATATTAACATTTCTTTTTCATAAAATGATTCATCTATTGTTATGATTATAATCAATTTTCAATGAAGAACCTCCTATGCTTCCCGCTCATTTTTCCTATATCTTCCCACTTTCCATTCTTTTGTTCTCTTCTGTCTGTCGGTAACTCTTTTTCAAGCACCCAAGATGCACTTCCTTAATAGGATACTTCTGACTCATGGAAATTATGGAAGAAAGGATACCAACTAACCTCTGCCCACTCATTTCCTACGAAATGTTTTAATCTAGAATATGTGGCGATCAATCTCAGATTGGAACTATGGTAAAAAATCTATGGAGAAAGAACCAAAGAAACTTGGCATCCCATGTTGACTAACACTGTTAGGAAGTTTTTATATTATTTGATCGAATATACTGGATCTCTTTCTTTAATCCCATAAAGAGCGATGTATTTTCCGAGGATCAAGAATACACCACTCCAAACTTTTAACTACGGCAATAACAAATGAAAATTATCAAAGAGATCTATAAAGCAGAAGTTCTCTCGCTTTCAGCGTTGAGACCGAGTTCGAAACTTTTGGAGAATCGTGATTTGGAAGTGAATTACGCAATAAACCGAAGTTGCAGACGTGAGGATCACAATATCAGCAGCAGAGAATCCTTGAAAAAACCCACCTGAAATATAATTGCGTTCGAAGAAACTGGAAAATATAAATTCAATTTTATCATTGAACTGATAGTTTCAAAAGTATGACACGGATATTGAATGTACCCTGAGCTGACTTTCTTGGAAAACTAGCAACAGATGTAAACTATTTTAAAATTCATACATAGAGCGAATCATTCTGTTGGGTTGGCCAACATAAACTCAAACAATATGGCAGTTTTTGATTTCAGGTCATCATCTACAATATTTCTCCTAGATAATGGAGGAAATATGTTATCGCGGAAAATTCGTGGTTGTTATTTTTTTCACGTGTACTAATTGTTTGTTGCTGAAAGAATAATAATTCGTAATTGTCAACTCTTACCTCAATATCATTTTGAAAGGGGAAGTACTTCTATTTATTTATTCTTGTGTACCATTTTGGTTCTTATTATATTATAAAGTATCCCAATTAGGGGTTAAATAAATTTAAATAAAAAAATTTATCAACCGTAACAGTAACAATCCTTAGAACTGAGGGTCCGGGGAAGTATAGGTAGTTGTTTTCTGTTAGATATTACAAGAAATAACTTGTCGTAGATTTGAAATTTTCAGAAAAATATTTAGATTTATTATTCAATTGGTAATGTTTCCTTTTTCAACATCAATACCTCCCAAGATATTATCTTGAACGATGGAAGATAGTGATGGAAGATGTTCATCTTCCACTCGCAGATGATTTCACAACTGAATTCATGAACACTCCGTTCAATTTTCAAACAAATCGATGAGAAATCGTTAGAACAACAAACATATCCCTTCAGACGTCAATGTACTGGATGTGTTGAGTACTCAACAGATTCTGTGGGGACGTTGGTTCAATTGAAGTAAGGAGAAACATGTACATTCTTGAGTAGAACATTCACATCATCACCGATTTGGATAGACAAATTTTGGAACATCTCCTGGAGTATCAAGAGAAGATAGAGAGGGAATCGATACCCTACCAGATATCACAAACTGAAATGGAAAATTGCAACCATGACTTCACAAGATAATAAGAAAAGCGTACATTCTAAAGTGTAAGCTGAGACTTCCAAAAACGATACTGAAGGAGTTTGGGATGATAGAAGCGATGAACAATTAGGATAAATTCAAATATCTGATTCAAATAACATTTTGGAACTGCGAAACTCGTCTGATGGTTTGGAGTTATCTATCAACTGGTGACATTCACCCAAAAGACATAGAAACACTGGAGATTAGATTCGATAGCAAAGAAGGGGGCTGCTGGAATTCATTTTGAATAATATCTCTAACCTAACTTACAGCAGTTATCTGCATTATAACATAGAATGGCAACTGAAAATTTGGACGTCAAAACTGTAACTTGTGCTGTTAGGTTTTCTCTGTTGACAGAATTTCGCCTTCCAGATTTGATTAGAGTGGAGAAGCAATGGTTATTATGGTGATTCTTCTTTGAAATGATGGTTGGAGAAATTGATGTTATTCCTGTGTAGTGAGTTGTGAAGAATATGTCAACATGTTGATTTTTTGTTTCGACATAAAGAAAAAGAGAAGAGGATATCATATTCCCAGGAAATAAGTAGTTTCTGTGGACGTCTCTATTAATGGAGATTGTCAGGTGGCACTGAAATGGACGGTTCCAGACCGCAAAAAATAACTCATGGAAAGAGGGTAGCTCAGCTGAATGCCAACTTCAAATAAAATATCACAAATACGATAGCACATATTCACCTCTCATAAGCCAGCAGTCAGAATACCAGTATCGAAGTATAGTACTTATACTGAAGTGAAATTGTTCGCTACCAACGATAGCACAAGGTGAGCTGGTTCCGGAGAATCCCCTGCAGGCCTATTCACTTGGGCCCATTGTTCTCCCACATTTTCTGAAAATCAGCGGAGCATGCCGATTTTTCAGTCGAAATTCAGGAGTTTCCTCACCTGAATCTCTTTGACGTTTTTTGGGTTCAGAATTATGCTCCCTCCTATGGTGCACCAAAGCGAGGAACACAGTGACGATGTCTCATCATCCACCATCCAGGCACCATCTGCCTGGGGAATTGTCTGTGTTCCGGATGAGTTCCATATGCCTGTTCAGTAGATTGTGTCCCGATACAGTCTTGATATTCCTCTGTTGAGTGACATGATCTCTTTTCAGAGTTTCTGTATATGAGCTTTGATTGTCCCGTGCATGGCGCCTCTTGACATGTTTTGATGGACTTTTTTATAACAGCCCCTCCATGTTTGAGATAGTCATGCTACTGGGTATTCTCAAAATTAGTTCCGGTCCTACTGGTGTCTTTCCCGATCCTATCTTGGCTAATATATCTGCCTCTTCGTTCTCGGGATTCTCATATAAGTTAAACAATGAAAAATATATAATAAAATATGAAATGAGCGCATTCAGAAGAGAGATATGAGATGTTGAAATTATTCCAATCTAAATTCCAGTAGTGGCAGACATATGGAGAAAGTTATTCATGGCAAATAGACTCAAGCTGAGTCATGATTTGGCATTTGGAAACCTCAGACTGTGGACACTGAATTCCACTTCAGTTACATTCCCGATTTGTTATGATATCAAAATAACAGACTTGTAAAATCTCGATATCTTAGGTACTGCCACTCCACTTGACAGACTACAGTATGATGGACACAGCTGAAAATACAGGAGGCTTTCCATGAAAAGAGGACCCCTTCGAGTGGATATTTGGCAATCACTGAAGATGACCTTATAGGTCGAAAGCCCTTTGTGTTTAACAAACAATAAATTTCACGGAATACAAACATAAAACTATTGGTTCTGCCCTATGCAAACAGCCCTACCACTTCCACTTGACAGACTACAGTATGGTAGACACAGATGAAAAATACAGGAGGCTTTCCATGAAAAGAGGATATTTGGCAAGCACTGAAGATGAGCTTATAGGTCGAAAGCGCTCTGCGATTGATAAAGATGATAAATTGCATGAAATACAAACACAAGACTATTGGTAAAGGAATATATGACCTGAAAGGGTTCATCTCCTGGAAGATTATCACTGTCCGAATTCAAACCAATCCTCAAGATCGCTTCTACTTTCAATCAAGTTGATTATTGTCTTATTCCACACTGAAACTGAAACTGCCTCCATAATATTTTTATGTTCAAAGTGACCTCCATCTTGTTGCTGACAAAGGCGAACTTCTCTTATTATTGCTCTTACAACGCTTCTCAACTGTTTAGGTGTAATTCTATGAATAGCTGCCCTTACTGTATCCTCTAATTCATGTCGAGTGGCAGGAGGTACATCATAAACCTCGTTTTCAATAGAAACCCATGAAAAAAATCCAGAGGCGTAAGGTCGGGTGACCTGAAAAGTTTTTTAAAAAGGAACAAATAAAGGTATAAATTGAAAACAACCATATTTTCCTTGCCAGCCACCTAACTGGACCCATATTGCCAATCCAGTTTTCGTTGTATGTTTTATGCAGATATTCCGTAACTGCCCGCAGGTTGTGTGGTGGAGCACCATCTTCTTGATATTATAATCCAGCTCAATTTATTCATGGAACTTCGTCCAAGAAATGCTCAATTTCCTGCGTGAGGAAACTTAGATATCTAGCCCCTGTCAGGACACCGTAAAAAATTATAGGGCCTAAAATTCCA
Source organism: Gonioctena quinquepunctata (assembly GCA_018342105.1). Lineage (NCBI taxonomy): Eukaryota > Metazoa > Arthropoda > Insecta > Coleoptera > Chrysomelidae > Gonioctena > Gonioctena quinquepunctata. Next base: position 111,547 of record JAFIRS010001252.1, on the reverse strand, counting down.
ACCCAACAATTGAAACGAAACCGTTCTTGGAAATTTCCTTCCTCCATCAAGTGTAAATTTGCATCGGACCAATATCGCTTATTATTTCTGTTGAAATGTCCCAAATTAGTGAAACGCCTTTCGTCAGTATACAGAATTTAATATGGAAATGTGTCATCCTCCAAATATTTTCCAAAGAACCAATTGCAATATTCAAGTGTAGTTGATATTTAAATGAATGATATTTATGTTTCTTCAAAATGTTAGCTGCAGAAGACTTCGAAATGTCACATTCTCTTGCGATCTCCCTGAGTGACGTATTAATATTTACTTGAACGTATGCCAGAACATCTATTTCTTTTTCTCCACTCACAACGAACGAATCGTTCCCATCATTATCAGGATCATTTCGCATTTTTTAAATCAGTTTTGGAAAATAGTGCCGGGTCGGGTGACGCCGATCAGGATATCTCTGTGCGTAGAGACGTGCAGCATCGGTTGAATTTTGCCTACACTCTCCAAAAACTAATAACATGTCAACTTTTTCAGTTCTTGTGTATAAATTGTTATTTTCCATGATTCTCAAACGATGAGGTACACAATAACTACCTAATTGACTTTGTAGAAGAGATGTAAAATAATATGTCGACACGTCAATTTTTATCGCAACAATTTAATGGTTTTATTTCAGTTGTGTTGGTCACAAGCTACTCGATGATTTTAAATCTTATTTTAATCCCAATGAGATTCTTCATTCAACGAAAGTTCTAACGTTATATTTTCAGTTTTTTATCGAAAGTTTTCTTACAACCTAATAGAGTGCGGTATCAAATTAATCGTAATAAAATGCTCTTTTTTCCTAAAACGACGAGCCACCATGTTGCCGTTTGAAAAAAAATAGTAAAACAAATTTTAAAATCAAACGTCACATAGCTGAAACATTTTGATCGAAAACAGTAAAGTTGTATTTTTGCAAACATTTTAGGACTGAAATTAGTTATTAAAACGTATTTATAGCCCTCTAGATTAAAAATTCATTTGAAATTTAAAAAAAAAACAGTCATAAACAGTAACAAATGATACTTGGTTGTATTCTGAATGTCATATGGAGACAAAAAAACTGAAAATATACCCGGTGTCCCATTTGAAAATCGAAAGTTTATGTCACTTCCGGTGAATCCGGAATTTGCATGAAGTTCAGTTACTTGTCGAAAAATGCAGTTTTATGCATTAAACAGATCTTCCAAATTTTATTACTTTATCTCCGAAAACAAAAAAGTTATAGGGGCGAGCCACCTTCCGTGGACACCCGGTATATATATTGAAATTCAGATCATGATCAGCTGAATATAATTCTGAAGATGCCCAGACTACCTCAAAGGAATTCAAGTTGGGATGATATGAAGGGAGTCCGAAGACAGAATGGTCTCTCTTGGCCATTTTTCAATCAATCTCGAATGTTCAGGATTATATTCTTTGAATAGACTGTAAACATCAATTATCTGATCCACTGCCGCATCTCATCCCACATTTTAGCATTTGTCAACCTGAACCCCGTGGTATGGATCATCATCTATCACTCGGACACGATCCCGATATGAATTAGGAATAAGCATTTCCACATTTTTATAGTCCATCTCACTAGGACTTCGTCCGATTTGGTATACGGTTTCCATTTTGGACAAACATTTTTCAAACTGTTTTTGCTACATATGTGAACTATCAATGATCTCCGCCCTTTTGAGATGGGACAGAGAAATCTTTGATTAGTTTAATCATTCCAGATTGTTGTGTAGGAGTGAAATTAACAAATATTACATCCAAATAAACTATTGATCCAGAACTGTTTCATGCTCCTATTGGGAACTTCCTTCCTAGCTGCTGAATATCTCGTTTTTCAATGGGTAGTTTTCCAATATTTTTTGTTTTTCTTCCACGAAATCTTATTTCATGCATTGCTTCTCTCATGTGTAATCAACCCCAGCGATGGGTTTGTTATGTATATACCGCAGTTTGAATTTTTTTCTATAGTATAAAAATGAATCACGATTCGACGTAGTAACCCCTTATCAAGAGCTGTAGCATGATGTGTAAATCAAATAATACTCTCCCAGAATTAGGCCTTCGACGCTAAGTGGTTGCAGGCGTAACTTTTCTGCTTGGGCTTAATTTATATACACCTGAAATGGAAGATTCAAATAATTCTCCACTGAGGTCGAAAGGCAATTTTACGATGATGGCAAGCAAAATTAACAGTTTGTTTCGATCCAATTCTGAGATTATTTTTTCACTGGGCATACATTTTGTGTACCACTTTATGGTTGAGTTGGATTGTCATTTCAATCTGTCAACCAATACTTCATAAAATAAAAAATGTTAATTTAAAGAATAAAAAACCCGACTGCGTAAAGTGTACTTTAAAAAAGATGGAAACAAGATGACCAGAAAATATTGTCAGAAAATCATGTTTTGAAAGGTCACCTATTATACTTAATACTGTAAACAATCTCACGTAGTCGGAGGCATCTTCTTCAATTTAACAATGAAGATGTATTATTGCCTCCGACTGCATGAGATTGTTTACAGTATTAAGTTTGATAGTTAACCTCTCAAAACATAATTTTCTGACTATATTTTCTGGTTATCTTAATTCCATCTTTTTCAAAGTACACTTTTTAAGCAGTCGGGTTTTTTATTTTTTAAATTAACTGTTTTTATTTAACACTTTTCAGTTGGGATAATAAGACGGTAATAATCTTAAGTCATTATATAAATTAACTTTTTTTATTTTACACTTTTTAGTTAGGATTATAAGAAGGTAAATTTTTTGTGGGTGATTGGCTATTATAACTGAGACGAATTTGATCTCTAACGTGTTGCAATGCAATCTTGTCGCGATTGGGTTCTCGGGAAGTAAAAATCACTGGGCAAATTTCAAGTATATCAACACTAGCTTGCCGCTTTTCATTGTTCCTAATTGAATTTCGTATTGGACATTGCATACTAATGGTGTATGCTATGCTAGGTATCGTGTTTCTGATACATCAGATCCAGATACATCAAAGATCCTATTAGGGACTGATATGGATACTTTTACATTTTCTCATCAGATTTCTATTTCAGATATATCCGTTTCGAATTTGCATCAAGTGGTGTTACTATTATTTTGCATTTTTCCATTCCCATCTCTTCAGTACTCTCTGTGCATTGTTAATGTTTGTTCTATATCGACTTTGATGGACTCACAAAACTCATAAAAAGATCAAATTAACTTAAATTACGTGACAGAAATATGTGAGCTGATTTCCTCAAGACTGCTCACTACTACTACCTATACAATAGGTGTTTGATCGAACATCCATCAGAAAACAATTACTTTCCTGGCTGATGGCTCGACGAATATTGAATCACATACGATGGATAACCCCAAGAAGTTCTACAAGATTGAATTGCAAATGTTTGTTGCGAAATAGATGAATATCAACCACCTCATTTTGACTCACCACCTATATGGCGGTTTCGGAATATTTGCTCCTCGTGAGTACAGAATGGGTCAAGTAGACAATGATGAATGTTCGCGAATGAGACTATGAAAATTCATCCATTTCCCAGTCTTCCTTGGGACGTCATCAACTGAGTGGAAAACATCACAAGCTAACGCCATCTCAACTATCAATCACAACACAATCACAACACGTGAAATGTAATCTTGAATATCGAAATAGAAATCTGTAAAACGTGCCAGAATTCTGGGGCATATAATTGTGAAAAATATTTTATTTCTCAAGACAGCTCACTTCTATCAAGTCTTTTATGTCCTACAAGGTTACATTGCAAATGTTTTTTGCGAAATGGATGAATATCAACTTCTTCATTTGGGCTGATCACCTCTAGACATCCCAATGAAGACTGAGGATTGGATGAATTTTCACCTCCACATTCGGATTGGCAGATATTCATCAATGTTTCCTTGACCTATTTTGTAGTGATGAGGGCCAAATCATAAACCGGTCTACTGGTGTTCAACCCGAATCAGGTGGTTGATATTCATCCATTTCACAACAAACCTCCGCAATGTAACCTGATGGTTGAATTTGGCACGATTATTCATCGGATGTAATACAATGTTCGTCGAGGCATTGGCCACGAAAGTAGTTGTTTTCTAATTGATATTGGACCGACATAGACCCATTGTAGAGGTATAGTAGGGAGCAGTCCTGAAGAATGAGACATTTTTCTTTTTTCGATAAAATACTGTTTATTCTCTCTATATCAGGTCTGTTGGATTGGGGATATCATCAACATAACTATAAAATCAAAATTATATGATCTGCTTTTTGTATGAAATATATACTTTGATCAGTATTGGGTGGTTTCAGTTCCATTCCCAAGATCTAGTCTTCATGATATTCCCAATTTTTATTCAAAGATCTCCGGAGAGTTTTCATTGTTTCTAGATTAACGTTTCTACTTTTCAGAATTTCTTGCAATATACAATGCATTCGTATCGGATAAATTCAATAAAAATTAGAATGGGAGTTTTAAAAAATAAGAATGAAATGTACAGGGTATCTCATGAAACAGGTATGACGACATCAATATGTTTTTTAAATGTCAACCCCCCTTTTTTAACGCAGAATCAGAGGATGTGCTTTTCATGTACGACAAGGTGAATATGGATGATGATTATATATAGAAAATTGGAAAAAATTATCGCAAACATTAAAACTGAATAAATTTCTATCTAAATTAATTGTTCGAATCGAGCACCGGTAATAATATGACAGTAGCCAGGTGATTAATAAATTCACTTATGACAACTTTTTGTTGTTATGGGCAATGTAAGAAAAAGTTACCATTGTACATTTTGGTAGAATTATTTGACGTACTTGCACGTTAGTAAATAGTGTTTGGTCTTTTTGATAGGCGAAACAAGTGTGATCGTGAGTACTTCACCGATTATATTGTGAAAAATGAGAAAAGTAACTGAGCGTCAAAGAATTGAATTGTGCATGATTGGTTTCGGATATAGGTCGCGCACTCAATCAGAAGTGGGTGAGTTGTTCAATACAACTCACCGTGATCCTATGAACCATACATACCATGGTAAGCAGAGTTGAGGCAAAGTTCCGGGAATTTGGGCATGTTTGGAATATCAGAAAATCTGGTCAAAAGACAACAAGTGAAGAAGATCAGCTTAACATTCTCTTAGCAGTGTAAGATAATCCTGATACCATTATTACGGATACGGCTACTAATGTGGATGTAGCGCGATCAACTGTGCATAAAGTACTGAAAAATGTATGCCTACAAGGTATGACTACTTCACAAAATGTCGGGAGATTGAATTTCGTGGACAAATCAATTCTGTAGGTAATGGTAACGATAATTTTGTAAAAAATATTTTTTTTTCGACGAAGTAACATTTGCTTTAATCTGGGCCTAGGCCCTCCATGTATCTAGGCCGTCGGGGGAGTGCCTGTGATGATCCCAGATACCTCTAAGCAAACTCCAGGTCCCCTATCAGTTAACATGGTAGCATACCTAGTAGCTTCTGTGGCGGTGACACGTCACACGGTAATACGAGTATCAAACAGCGAAAGCCTGATGCGGCGGAAACCCATCAAACGAAGCATGATAGTTGAATGATTTTTTAACCTTGGCTGTGAAATGACAAGGTACATTGAAGTGAGTTTGTCTCTCACGAATGGGGAAATAATTTGAGAATCAATTTACCCTACTGATGCTTCCACTCACTAACAGCTAACTTATTCAAATAGAAACCTGTTCATATCTTCTGAGCTATCGGTATCGATACTTGGAAAGTTGAGATTTTTTTTAACTTTTTTTGTAATATTTGCAAACCTGAATGCAATTCTTGTTGTCAAAATAAATGTGTAAATTATTTTCAATAACATCATCATAACTGGACCCAGAAAAAATATTGATTTACTGAATGGTTTACCTATAATTGATTTAGGTGCCTAGGAGAATATATTGATTTTCTTTTTCTTGCATGAAGGTAAATTCATATCGGAGTAGATACAACGATAGATAAAATGGCCCGTAGAAACAATTACTTATGATACGAAAGAGGACAAGTCGAGTTTCGAAAAGTAACACTTATAACTGATTTATTTTACGCGGTCATCGATATGTTTTTGACAAGTAAGTAATACTTTGACAATTAGTTCAAATAACATTTAAACATCTATCATTCACTTACTTCGCAGGCAAGTACTGAAGATGACCTCATAGGTTGAAGCGCTCTGCGATTGAGAAGTATCAAATTGCTCGAAACACAAAATTAGACTTTTGTTTATACTCAATATCCTCCAAAAGTAACTGTGTGTGCTGGGATTCTTAGGAATACCATTGTAGGGCCCCATTTTTCTGACTGTACTGTGACAAGTGAAAAGTATTCAGAAATGTTGTAAACTCATGTAATCCATATTTAACTGCAACATTTCCAGATATTAATCATACTGTTCAGAAAGATTCTACTATTTGGTCCACATTATGCTCTCGTGGTTAGAGATTTTCTGAATGGAACCTTTCCCAATCGCTGGATTGGACGATGCGGTCACATTGAATGGTCCTCTAGGTCCCTAGATTTGACTCCTAAGGAATTTTTGTCTGGGGTTACTTGGAAAGTGAAGTATATATAAACTGACCTACCAATTTGGAAGACCTTAAAGAAAGAATTCGAACTGAAATTCAACGAATTGTCAATTGTCGATGTTGTCGAACGTAACCCAAGAATTCATCAGATATTAGTTGACAATATCGCCAACCCAAGGAACTCAATTCGAGTATTTTTTGTGAATGTGTTATTTGTTTATTCCTACTATGTAATGATTACTTTTAATATTTTCGTTGCAAAATAAATAATGAAATAAATAAGGATTAAGAGCACCTGTTTTCTTTATACTCAGTATACCGTAACTAAAAATGTTAGATATGACGTATGTGAAATGGTTGAACTCAGAAAAATTTGAGCTTTTAATTTTTGATATAAAAATTTACCCTTTCCATTTAAAAAAATTATCGATGGCGTCATATCTTGTAATGTAGTGGGGGTAAAAATATTTTTTTTGTAAAAAAAGTAGGGAACTAAAATTAAAAATCGACTTGTCCGAGTTCTATCTCCGAAAATGATTAACTCGTAAGATAATCGAGCGTGTCCACACTTTATGAACGCATTGTATATCTTATCTCTTTATTTTTGTAGAAGTTGGGTTAAAAGAAAAAATGCATATGCCACAGTGCAATTGTCAGTTTGACAGCGGCAAAAGTTAGCTGCAACTTTTACAGTGACAAATGCACTTATTCATTTGTTTATCAATTATCGCGGTGTTGGTTGCCAAAATTAATGAAGTTTGCATTGATATGTTTCTAAATTTCTTGTTCATTGAATTGTCCTGCCGAATTACACTCGATGTTTGTATTGATATCGGGTAAATTTGTGTTGTTCAACAATAGTTGACAGTTTTTCTCGTCTAATTGCTAGGCAACAGTTTCTCATTAAACAACCCAAATATACCCGATACAGTTATTTTGCATCTGTCAATTTTTCCAAAAAAAAATAAAGTACTCAAAAACGGCCCATTTTGATCACCTGATATGCTACATGAAATAAGATGGCATTCATAAAAGGAATTCAGAAATGGAGTGATCAAACATACGACGTCTCTTCATTCGAAAGGGAAATGTCACGAAAAATATTTTTTCAGGTTACACCATAGATATCGTATTATCACATAATATATTATTTCTATGGGTTAGAACACCTATACATATCCTATGAAATTTCCCAATTACGTCATCTTCAAGTATAGTACGCGTTAAAATATACCTACCCTGTATATTAATTAAGATTGCCAGAGAATTAGAACAGTTGGAAATTGATACATAAATTACTGAAGTTCAATTCAAGATAATGATCATAACACAACACATTCAAGATAATAAATTGGTCCTATCGTAACAGAATAGATGGAATCGATTATACACAAACCGAATCCGAAAATTTCAGGTGATCCAGGTAGACTTTTGGCCTCTCAGAATGCAACATATTTGAACTAGGAGTGTCCGATCGCTCATCCCACACACTGAGCCCACGTTTTTACTTGTAAAACGTCACTCTCCATTCTCTGGCAACTGAATATTATACTCCAGAGAAATTAGACAAAAACAATGGGGAGAATACAAATATATACAAGGTGTTTCTAAGTACCAGGGGGAAAACAAGGTGTGATTTCCTGCGATATTTTGTAGCTTCGATGCATATGTTTCTTAAACTGCTTTGATTGAATTAAATTAATCCCAAATATCCCAGAGAGTATAAAACGTTAAGTATTGTCTTCGAATGATACGTTTCAATTATATAAATGATCAATGTGTTCTAACAGATAATGGGATCTATCGATTGAATAGAATGTATTACATGAACAAAAACAATAGAATATTGTGTTATTAGGAATAAAATGTACTTTTACGCCGAATAGCACACACATTTTTTTCTTTCAACCCATTATGGAAAATCATTCGAGGACAATACAATTTTCCTTCTGCCAAAGTACAATAAGTTGAGCGAAAATATTAAAAAAAAATTACCTTCACTCTGAACCAGTCTTTTGTGCTGGTTTGAACGACGTCACTGCATGAAGTTTTTTTTTTTTTATAAATTAAATGAATTTAGACGGACACATTACCACTAGGTTGCCCAGTACAGCCAATATGTCTGAAAATACAAAAAACTCGATAAGGGATAGTTCCAGGAATTAAACGCCACTGGTATGTCTGAAATAGTTCCTGACATTAGGTTTCACGCATTATTTCACGAAAACACGTTTATTCTGCGAATCTCTTTCATTGGAAATGTATGGCCTTCAAGGGCGTTTTCAAGATTTATAATAGAAACGCTCAGAGTATTCTCACTTCAATTTGCGAAAATGTTTTGCTTTCGGATTAACTGGAAGTAGTAGAATATAGGTGATGTTCAAGTGAAAAAAATATTTTTATGCAATAATGCGCCGAAATCTGATACCAAATCTCGTTAAAAAATTGTAGTATAACAGTGGCATTCCATCTACGATTTTTGTTTATATCTTCGGATATTTTCCAGGGAAATCACATAATAATTTTTTAAGAAAATATTGATATCTACAAAAACATACTATTATATTATTCGGAAAAATTGGTGTCCCGAAAGTTTTTTCCAAAAATGGCAAAAACCACCAAAAATTATGTATTTTGAAGACAAATTGGCCGTCCTGGCTAGACACACAATTGGCAATATGTATGTCTATACTACTATACTACTATACGAATACTGAACTAATAATCCCTGTTGAAAAGGAAAACATTCTCAATTGGATATTAAATAGAAAGATTTTTCTGTGAATTGAAAAATCCGCGCTAAAACTCTAGTTATTTTTTTATCGTGGATTTTTCAATTCACAGAAAAATCTTTCCATTCAATATTCAATTGAGAATGTTTTACTTTTCAACATGAATACCTCACAATAGGTTATCTTGAACGATGGAAGATAGTGACTAAAGTATATCTTTCAGTCGCAGCTGATTCCACATCTGATTTTATGAACATCATGTTCATATTTTCAAACAAATCAATTTATCATACCCCAAGACAGGTTTCAATGTCAGAAAAACAATAACTTCAAAGTGTCTCTCCATATTTGCAAAGTAAGATTGCTTCTAGAAAATGTGTTTCCCATTTCTTCGGTCTTCCTGATGATCGTGAAATAGATTTTTCATCGACAAAAATGTATTGAAGACCTAGTGAATGCGATGCCCCTCTTGCGTTATTGTTACAAATGATTTCTGGTGAGTCCTCTCTTTTGGAAAACATTCTTCTTTGCCTCATTCACCTATATGACTTCTCAATTAAGACTGGAATAACAAATCAAATAACTATCTGAATAAAAATGCAAATTTTCAATTTCAGATTTTTTCTCATGAGTTAAGGTCCTTTCAGAATATCTATCAGATGTAGTTCAATGTTCAGCGTGTTGTTTTCTGTTGGGCATTTACAAAAAATAACTTTATTTTCCTTGTGGATTTTCCAATTCACAGAAAAAAAAAAATAATTCAATATTCAATTGAGAATGTTTCCCTTTTCAACATGAATACCCCACAAGAGGTTATCTTGAACGATGGAAGATAGTGACTGAAGTTTATCTTCCAGTCTCAGATGATTCCACATCTGATTTTATGAGCATCATGTTCATATTTTCAAACAAATTTTTTTTGTGCAATTCACTGTTTGGTCTAGGCTCTATTGACTGACTTGAGTTTGAAGAAATCATAATAAAATTTCAGTTACTTTCTGGAATTATTCAAAATCAAATGAAATCAAAATATAATTTAATGTCATTAGATGAAATCTCGTGGACAAAGCAATAATAAATAAGTTCAGAAACAACACATAAAATTCAGGAGAATCAACACAGGAATATCAAAAAAGATTGATTGTTGAAAAAGAGAGATAAAAACACAAATAAATATAAATAAATACACACAAACATATATACATCCTAGATGGACGAATAGTCATAAGTTAACAGAACATCAAAGGAGTAAATAAATAAAGTATATAAATGAATAAGATAGTTTGAACCCATAGTCGTTACACCGTTTTGTAACTCGTAGTGACTATTAGCAGTGAACATATACAATGGTTGAAAAAGAAATGATTTCATGACAGTATGCCATCCATATCTTCATCAAAGTATTCTTGAACACTATAAAATACCTGGTGAATGAGAACTTGCTTTACAGCCTTTCTGAACTGATCAATTGATTGGATATCTTCAAAATTAGTCGGAAGATGATTATATATTTTAGCTGCATTATAGATCAGCGATTTTTTAATCAAATTTGATGATGGAATGGGCAGTCTCAACTTGTCATTTTGGCGGGTGGATCCAACAACAACATCGTAGGATGATTCGTTCTCATGTACCAGGCACACAGTTTCTAGAATGTATAAAGAGGAGAGTGTAAGTAATGTTTGCTCCTTGAACAAGGGTTTACAAGACACTCTAGGCCCAACTTTGCACACATATCTAATGACGCGCTTTTGAAGAATGAATACTCTATTGAAGTGCTGTTGGTTACAGGTGCCTCAGAATAGGTATGTCATACCTTAGATGCGATTCAACTACAGCGTGGTACACAATTTTGGCGGTTACAATACCAAATTCATTCGACACCATTCGTAAAGCATAACATCCCGAAGCTAGTTTTTCAAAACATATTTTCTTCAACACTCCATGTACTCATTGCTTCAACAAGATAGTTCAGCGACTGTCAGTATTTGCGCATTCTCAAGTTTCTATGATTATTATATGGAACAATATCGATGGAATTTACAATTCAGCGGAATTCTATGATTATTAGTGAGATTTTTACACGCGCATACTCACTTCCCCACAAAAAAATTTGCTGATGCGCAGTATATTGTGATTATTGATCAGTAACGGTGTAGATATTTGTAATATTGGGTAGAGATGCACAACGACCTGACTAGATCTATTCTGCCCCTCCTCCCTCCGCTATAGCAGCCCTTCGAACTGTTCCACTATCAGCTGGTATATTTCCAGGTTCCCCAATATTTTTTGATATACAGTATCACACTCCACCATAATGTGGAGGGGACTTTCTAGTTTTTTTTCGCAGAAACTTCATTTACTGTTCTCCTCTAAGCCAAGCTTCACCTCAGGTGATCTTTGTATTTGCAGTGCCCCGTTGGCTCAAGACTTCTCTTGTTGGGGATAACTAGTGCTTTGGATGTTTCTCTGTCGAATTTTCCAGGACGTATGCCTGGCAGTCTCTGCCATTGTGTTGTTCTCAATGTTTCTTTCCCTTGTATGAGCTTCTCCTGGGAATACGAGTTTCCCATGCCACAGAATGGCTCTGGCCCGATCAGTGTCGTCGCATGCGCTTGTTTATCATCCCCTACTCACTCTATTCGTAAGTAAGATTCCTTAAGAAAGGACGAGTTTCCTATCTGTTTCGATATTGAATTAATTCACGCATGCGCAGATTTTATCCAAAGACGAGAGTATACCCAGACAAAAAAAACATGCACAGATTTCAACAGGAAGTTGATCTCATATTTGGTTTTTCAGTAAGTTGTGAAGAATAATCTACTATTTTTAGACAAAAACATTCAAATTATTATTATGAAAAAAAACTAACACAACAAAACTGCACTTTTTGCAGTCGTACGAGGAGTGAGAAGCATTTTTCACACCCTCTTACGGTAAGGGCCACGCTCTCATTTGTGCAAAAAGTTTTTTTTTTTCAAAACTTTCTGCATAATATACTGTGTGCGTTCCAAAGAAAAATATGCACCACCATGTCAAATTTCAAATTGTTGACATCAACCAGTTTCCTTCTAGAGGAATCCGTCAGTGTTGTATATGAGGTATCATTAAACACTTGCCCCATCAACGTAGGTGTTTCTAAAGGCTCTATTCTGGCACCTACACTTTTTCTTCTACATACTATCGACCTGCTGAAATCCTTTTCATTCTTTCGCAGCTTTAGTCTTGTGTTTTCTCCAGAAAACCGATTTGAGTATGTCCAACGTAGCGATGACGGGTAAATCAATCAGCGCCCAATCGTTAATATATATGCTTGGAGTAAATTTTAGCAACACACACATGGAACGATCACGTCAGAACCATAAGGAAATATGCTCCTCAAAAACTTGGCTTCCGTGCCAAGAACTATTTTACAGCACAACAGACCCTTATTATTTATACAGTTGGCACTCAATCAGAAAGAGCAGTCGTTGAGTTCACGTAAGAGTAATTCCCTAACTATCCTAGAACATCGCAGAGAAGTGGGAGATATATCTTTATTTTACAGATACTATCATGACAGATGCTCCTCTGAAGTCACTTTCCACCTCAAGCAGTTCCTGACAGATAAACTCGACACACTCATTCAGCCCCCTATACATTGTTACGTTTCAAAGTTTTCGAACATCGCTTCATAAGGAATAACGTTTCGCTGCACTTCAGAATTATGGAATGTATTGTCGCTTCCACGATGTTCTCATGATCATTACAGGGTATTATTCCGTGGATCACTCAAACTAAAAAACAGCTCTTGATCTATGAAACTCAAAAAATAGGAACAGGCCTCTTTTAGGTAGATATATAAATTCGAAATTTGGAATATACGTGAAGGAAGATTGTGGCATTTCAGACAGATCAAATTATAGAAAAAAACTATCTTCGAGCAGGATTCAAACCTGTGTCCTTCAGATCTCTAGTCGAACGCTCTACCAACTGAGCTATCGAAGACAAAAATATTTTATCAATGCCACGAATTAGTTCGAAGATGGGCTAAATAGATCTGGTAGTTTCAAAATGGCAACTGTTGAAAGATTAAAAAAATGTCAATTTTTCATTTTTATACCAATATTGGCAAACTAAAGGTCTTCTTATAGATCTCTACAACTCTCATTTTTTTTATTTTTTCTCTAAGATATACACATGATAACAAAATCGCTGTAAATTACCATTCATTAAAATGTATGATTTTTGTTCACCCTGTATGCTCCTTTCATTTGAGGTTTATTCGCTCTTATCAGTCAGATACTATTTGAGTTTTCCTTCCGCAGACCAATAAAACACTGTATTTTGAAATTTTTCTAATTTAAAATTAAATATTATTTAAGTGATATTAGGATTGAAACCCAAGTAAGTACTGTCTATATCCTTGTGTGCTGGTTATTCTTATTTTGTTTATTTGGGTCAGATTACATACAAATATTAGGAATAATTTAGGGAGATTTGGATCCTTCATCAACTTTTGATTGAAAAGTTTCAGGCTTATACAAACATGGAATTGCTCTTTTTGTTCCCGATGGAAAATTAAAATATTTTCAGACACATTATTTGTTAGCTTGATTGGTGGCAATTTCAGAATCAAAAAATGAATTCTGAAATCTACCTTTCCGACTAGCTGCGCCAACGGTTTTTTTTCCAGAATCTGGAGCACTGGGTTATCAGTGTTACTTAAGAGAAAAGTCCATTATTGAATGTAATATTAAAACGTTAGGTTTTCATCTCTAGCATAGGAAACAAAAATTTCTCCCGCAATTTTAAGCTCGTCATTCTACAGGACAAAAACTCTACACGCTACAAGGACATTCGACATTGTTAGACTTGAAAATGTTATCCAATTTTCCCGGAGTACGGCACCTCGCTTTTGGTAACTATCGCCGGCTCGATGAATTCTTAATTAGGTTGTTAATTCTTGAATATTGTGAAACCGCGGCCATATGTATAGAGACATTCATTCTGTTCTGTAAACATTACTATTGTGTGGGCAGCGGCACCGGATAATGTTTAGAGTTTCTACGCCAAGTTGATGATTTTGTGTCTATATAGTAGACCTTACGAAACAAAATATGTAATTGAATGTACCTGCAGATGTTTCTTCAGCTGTTAGAAATATTTCTTGGTATCGCGAAGATACATTCAATAACATTCATTTTGATGGCACATTCAATTCCTTTCAGTTGTTATCCATGCAAAATATCGTGGGTTCTTTCATATAAATTCCATACTTATGTTAGATGAGAGGAAGACGAGTGCTTTTGAAAATATCCATATTCAATATTGTTCACTACTTGTTCGATATAGGGGTTCGAAATACATAACGTGTCACCACCAAATAAGTTATTGCTTTGAGGGAAGGGGGGCCAGCAATCAAAATCGTTGTACTGAAAGGTGTTGCGAAGCTTGAAATAGACGTTCAGTAGGTTAAATTATAACATTCATTGAAAAATAAAATATTTCTTTCAGTTGAAAAGTTTCTAAATAGAATCATTCTGAAAATATTTACAGTGCAGCTCTTTCAGGAACGTCAAAACCCCACAGAGCCCCAACACAATATAGTTTATCTCACTTCTCATGGAAGCGTATCTTCTTTAATTGTTGACATAATCGTGGAATTTGCAGGATTGATAGATTTACCAAAAAAATGGTCTCATCGACATGATGGGTCATCCTAGGTTATTTACGCTGGAAGGGATGGAGCAACCGATATTTCCGAAAAATAATCTTAGAGGCAACACTTCGGATTCGTGATCAGAACAAAAAATTCACTGCCTATATGGTTCTGAAAGATCCAAATTTGTCTTACTTTTAAAGAAAGCACCGTTATCATTGGAGAGGGATTCTGAAATACTTAGATACATTATAAGAACAAGATGCAATCGATTATTCAGTAGGGTTAATCTCACATCCACACATATCGTATCCAATATTCGTTATTTCGTATCACTGAATATAAGAGTTACAACTTTGTTTGTGATTGTTGGGTTATGCTTAGTTTTGCGAGTGCCTGATCATGACAGTTGACATTGTCGAAATACATAGCATATTTCTTTGAAATAAATAGCATTTTCATTGTGGAGCAGACTTTTCTTCTGTCACCCAATGAGAGCTTTTTATATTGAAATTGAATTATTTTTGGAAATCGAATTTCTCATGGAACATATGGAGAAATGACTAAATCTAAGTCTGGCACAAGGTTTATTTGGACACTTTTATCGTTTACGTTATGTAAACAATAAGATGTATACATTTCGAGGGGTGCAGTCCTCATCTTCAGTGTATCCTACTAATCCTACAATAAATAACAATTTTGGTTGAACGAAGAAATATAATTTTCGATTATAAAAGTGTCTTAGCAAATATTTAAAGTGGGAAAAAATCAGATGTGTAACAATCCAGAACTTGACCGACACGGGCCTCGGGATAATGGGATTATTTTGAGATAAATCATTAATGAATCATTTTTAGGTCTGCATGAAGGTCAATTCAACAGTAAATTTACCGGTCAATTGACCAAGTGAGATATTTGACCCCAGTCCATTGAGCGGTCCTGCACTAAACGCGGGTGGTCCTAGTCAAAGCCCGGGTGAGCGGCCGTCTCGGAAGGTAATGCCCAAGAGAGAAATTAAACAGTCGTAGTTCCAGATTGGGAAACAGTGAAAGCTCCATTTGTTGACGCAATTTGATTGTTTTGTTGTGTTGACGGACGGACGGACGAACAGACGGACGGACGTACGGACGGACGGATGGCATAGTGGTTCCTAAGGTCCTTTTTTACTTTTGCCGCAATGAAAGTGACGTCGGATGTGTCACAACCTGATATGATAGATATTTAGGTGTCGAATTACAGCCCATGATTTGGTCTCCCACCCAAAAATCCCCAAAAAATTAAAAAGCCCAAAGCTTTCTCAAACATTAAAAATCATACTGTGTCACAGTGTACCTCAGCGCTATATGCCCTGTATCCAATGATATGTTAACCTCCAGTTAACCCCTTCAGGGGTTTATTTTACAAAAACACCGAAATGCGTATTTTTTATTTGTAACAGAGATCCCCCAAATTCCAATTTTCATGATCCTAACTTTGAAACTAACTATACAGACTTTCGACATTCATTTGCCCCTTCAAGGTTGGATTTTCAAAAACCCTGAAATAAATTTATCTCTATTTGTGAAGGAGATCCCAAATACTGATTTCCATAACTCTAATTTCAAAACCAACTTTCACCCCCCTTCTCACCCACCTTTTCAACACTCCAGGGCTATCAAAAATATATGCTTTAAAAATTTCAGCTTTAAGGTCCAGCGGTTTAATCTAGGCGTTGATCGTATATCAGTCAATCAATGAGTCAGTTAGTAAGGACATGTAATTATATATGTACATATTACCCCACGAAAACACGAAATTGATGAGATTCCTCGACTGTCTTTCGTCTCCATCATCAAATTAACACCGGGTCTCCATCATATTGTAGTGTTATCAGAACTACATATGTGTGCCAATTATCAACAGAATCGGTTCACAGGTGTGAAATCAATAGATTATCCCCTATTTTTCCTCGCTTAGGGGTGTAATTTTTCAAAAATTCAAATCGGATCAACTTCAAAGCATACCATATACAATAAAAAAAGAATCGTCTGAATCGGATAACCCAGTAAAAAGTTATGCGTGGTATATTCGGTTTTGACGAGTAAAAATTCGGTGGGTGTACCAACAATCATCTCCCATTTTCCTACCCTCAGGATATATCTAAAAATATATGTTTATTCTGGAATTGCCAAATAATTTTTCAGAATAAAAAATGCAATGTCTGATGGAATATCACTTATTCTAGGAGCAATGAGTGATAGTACCTTCTGTTTTTCGATGAGACATATGGGAAGTGCTCCATCAGATAACGGAGCAGCAAGGAGAATCCAATTTGGTTTTTCCTGGAATGTGATTCCTGGTGCTGGGGAGGTGGACTCCAACAATTTGTCTGATTTCAAAGTGTCCAAAGGAAATATTTCGCATTTATTAAAATTCAATTCCAAACCTACATCCCCGGAAGTAGAAATGACAGTGAGTAAGTTATCAAGTACTTAATCGAAATCTCCACTGACGATTTGGTTAATTTATCGATTGCTTAACAAAATAACGCTGGAACAAGAGGATCTCCCTGTTGAACTCCTCTTTCAGACATGATCAGGCTATCACCGAAAGGTAAAAAAGTTTCATTTTGGTAACACTGGTTTAGAAAAGGAAAGAGATTGGGAATCCTATACTCGATTTCGTCTAATAAGATGTTGCTGAGGATCGAGTTAAAAGCGTTCTTGAAATCTAATTTCAAAAATATTTTAGAAAATGGGTTTGGGTGATAATTGATGAATTGTCTAGCAGCATGAGTCACAGCCTCACAACCACCAGGTGTACTGATACTAAATTGAACACGGCGGAATAGTTCACCTAGTCGATCTCGTATGTCAAAGCATCCAAGTTTAGCAACCAAGCGACGATAAAATAATCCAATTGCGATTGGTCGGATTCCACCAGTTTTTTGTTTGAGAGCACAAAGTGTAGCTCTATACAAGATGGGACAATGGGATGGGATGGGACATCTTGGTTTACTTCACCTGCTAGCAGGAAGTTACATGTTAGTGATGATGAAAGCTTTCTTTCGAAAATCCTGAACTGTGGCTTAACAAGTCTTGAATGTTAGATGGCCTGAGAGAATCCAATCTACCAGAAGAGCCAACAAGAAATGATTTTATTATTTTTATTACATCAGACTCTGTAACTTGGAGAGTTTCATCGTTTGGAGCAGATATAGTGCATTGATTAGAAGCAGCGATGTGTTTTGATTGCAGCTCCGAAAGTGTTGAAGAGTCAAAATCAGCAACAGTGTCACTTGAGCTCATTATTCGAATGGCCAAAGATATATCTCCATCAGCTATTCAGAAGTGATTAAGTTTGAGGAATTGTTGATACTTTTCTTTATCAAAAAAGCAAAAGACTGATTGTGTTTATGAATACTATGAGCAATGATGAAAGTTCTATAAGCAAACATTAACAAATTCACCCAAGTTGCTGTTGTGATAATCACACACTCATCAATAACTTCGCTCAAAGATAAAGCAGCAGATATCCTTGCTGCTTTGGGTACTCTTTTGATGATGTTAGAGATTCTCTTGAAGTTAGAAAGTCGAATAAGGATTCCTTTGATAGAACTCAAATTATTAAACTTTAGAGATTCTTGTGAACTGTCTTTTTCAATTTTCGACTCAGGATGCAACGACACTGATTGTCTATGAACTCGTCCAGTATGGATATTCAACCCTTCTTTGTCTTGAAAGATTTTTCACAAATGATACAGGATGTGTTAGATTCAATATTCCTCATGTCAGTTGAATTTTTTGAATTATCCTGCTGCATATCTCGAAGTTATCGGAACTGAATTCAAATCACCATAAAAAATTTCTTAGTGTCAGCATGATCGAAAGTCAGATTAACTGTGAAGAATTTGGTGTCACATTCACATCTCAGAGTGGGCAAAAAGTCACTTTTAAAACAGGATACCTGAATCTGAACCACAAGTCTTCAAATGGCACACTAGAGCTTCCTTGGATCTTTAATTCACCAAAACTTCACCACAAAAGATCACTTCGATACAGAAGTCTGTGGCACGTTCCAATCCACTTTCTACCAGCCTTATGAAAAGTAATTGTGAATGTACTAACGAATCATCACAATCGGGATACTCCTTCTTAGGATTCCAAGATTGGGTCTAAATCATCTCCATAATTCGTATTTGATAGATACCCTGTGTCATAAGCACATCAAAGGCTTCAGAAAAGTTATTATCGCTATACTCCATTTATTTATTTATTAAAAGAGAAGAAAGCATTAACGAAATGTTAATTGAAAAATATTCAAGTGGTAGTGATCCGGAAAACGAAAAAAAAAAGTATGGCGATTGTGATTAATTAAAAGGCTCGTTAGTACATACGATGAACGGTGTGATATTATTGATAATTGGAGAGGTATAGCACATAATATTTATTTTCAATAGTACTGCATATATACTGTACTGTGACATGACTAATTTAACTAGTTCGTTTCAAATGTAACCTGTGTTGTATAATAGAGTGTAGTTATGGATTCGGTCCTATTTTTCTCAAACTTGTATCTAATAAAATGTATAATCTACCTATTGAATAGAACAATAAACCATAAAATTTGTTTTTTCGTGAATTACATCCTTAATTGTAATTGCAATTCATTTCAAAAAGATCAATAAGTGTATATTTTATCCTCGATCCAGGAATACTAGACGGGATGAACCCAGAGAATGCATTCACTAAAGAATAGGGTGGTATGATAGTACTAAAATATAATGTTTAGGATATTGGATAATGTATTGAAGAACATTGACAATAATAATGATTAAGACTCAACTATGTGCATAAACACCAATATTATTTCTAAATAGTATTTTCAAAGTATTCAAAAAATGTATCAAAGAATCAGAAGAGAAGTTGATTTCCACCACATTCGAAAGTGTGTTATAGGATTCACTACACCTGAGTAGAGGGGAGTTAAGGTAGTAGTTGGTGCTACTTTGATGGATATAAAATAGTGATTTTTTTCTGATGCAGTATGATGGAATATTGAATATTCACAATTTGGTTCGAATCGAAAAGGTTATTGAAAACTTCATAAACGAATGTTGTGTTCAAGGGAAATTAAGTTAAGATTTTTTTGAATGAGCTGTGTAATCTCAGTTAAATGGGAAACTAATTTTATGTTGACGTCTTTCAAGAAATGTGTTTGAACACGATTCACTTGCTCTATTTAGGTAGTGGGGATACATAAGTCATATATAAAGTACGAATAGAGTGATGATTCCTGAAATCTTTACTTATTATTCAAATAAATCCTAGCATTTCATATGCTTTTTCAGATATGTGACTGCTAAATGTGTTGATCGAAGATTAATTTCAAGTCGTAATATATGCCTAGATCTTGCTGAGAGGGGCATTATAAATGTTGTTCTGGTGTGTTTGTATGGTTTCATCTCGAGAAAAAATGATAGAATGATATTTTTTTCAAATTAAGGTGAAGGCAATTGTATGGGCAATAGCCGAAGAGAGTATCTTAGTCCTTTTGAAGAAGCTGATAATCGGTTATACTTGACATAGTATGAAACATTTTCAGATCATCTGCATACATGAGAAATTTGGCAAACTCGAAAGAATTCGCAATATCATCCACAAAAATGTTGAAGAGTAAGGGACAAATAATTATATGTATTGCCTGGCCAATATGTTAGCGGTGAATTGTGAATTATGAATTTTTCTAGACTCCTATTTTGTATATAACAGAAAACATTTTCAACGTTCGAGAGGACACTAACGGATACTGGGAACATATTTTTCTGACGTGGTTCCACTAAATTCAATTCTCACTAAAACCGTATACAAAAATTGACAGAAAATTCAAAATATTGCACATATTGGTACCGATGCAATCTATCAGCTCATGACGCCATTCTATTCTCAACGTGAAAATACTATAAGCATCAATAACAGTAGAACACGAAGTGTATCGTCTTCAACTCTGAAAATCTACTCCCAAGATCCACTAGTTCCCTCTTCCGTTATTTCCCTGGAGATGAATATCATTTCGAATGATGAAATATGTAGTTCACTGCGAAAACAGATGGTAACATATTCTCTTGAAGATCACATAATTCCTCAACTGGCAGGGAAACAATGCTGAAACAATTGTAATAGACCCCAATTCGGAACTGATAGAAATGGTTTTCTACCAGGGCGCAGCGATTCACTGCTGCCGTATACGATATATTTCACATCGAATTTCAGTTCATCATGTTCCTTATGCAATGAATAGAATCAATATTCTATGAATTTTTATAAAGGAAGCGCAATATTGGTGAACAAGAGCAAATAGTATCCTCAGAAACATACATTGAAGTGAAAAATCGGAGTAGACACTTTCATACTGAGTGCTCCATAACATTTGTAAAGTATGCAGCTATAGATTTGAATGACATTCAGATCTATTCCACTCCATTTCATATTTTTCGTTACTCACTTTGATCTTGTAGTATTTTTTCTCGTTTATTTCGATAAGGGGATTTGATTTGTCGCAGTGTTTGCCAATCAAAAAAATCATCTTAAAAAATTGGAATCATTTCCTTGTTATTTCCAAGCAATGAAAAATATTCAAAATTGTTTTGTTGTAACGTTTATTTGGCTCAATTCACATCACATTCACAAATGTACATTGAACATTTTTTTTTATTTATAATTTTCAAGGCGACCAAATTTTACCACAACCACAGTTAACTGATTATTTTGTTCATCTATTAATGAACTATATGTCTTGATTCATAATGCATAATTGAACTGAATTCTATTCATTTTGTTTCTTTATCTGAGAATTCATTCTGACTCCTCGATGATATAATAATAATAATGTTTATTTATGTTGTTAATAGTATTATGTTTACACTTCTATACATAATGTTACAGAAATAAACATAAAGAAATCCACAAAAGCAACGCCGCGCGTGGGGTTTTATTTGTTCTATTCATATTATTGAGAAAAGATAGTGGTTCATAAATCAAATTGAAAGATTCACTGAAAGAGAAAATACAACAAAAAAAATAAATTAAACTAAACATTGTGATCTTTTTTTTTCTCGCCTCCCCCCCCCCTTATAATAGTCATACCACATTTATAAAACGGACTAAAAAACAAGTTCTTGTAGCCCCCTGTTCTGAAAATTAGTGATTGTTAATTTTTAATAGTTCTAAGAAAATGGTTGCAAGATTCAAAATGGAAAACGTGCGGCATCTATTGCATGCGCCCCACATTTTTACTTGACTGCGCGACGCAAAGGAGGGGAATGTGTTTATCATGTATGTATGTTTGTTTCTGACATGACAGTAAAAATAAAAATTCAATAGGCAATAACCAGACGCCATATTGTGACAAAATTCAATATGACGACAACTTGACGCCCTATTGTGAAGAAAGTTAGGATTCTTCACAATAGGGCGTCAAGTTGTCGTCATATTGAATTTTGTCACAATATGGCGTCTGGTTATTGCCTATTGAATTTTTATTTTTACTGTCATGTCAGAAATAAACAAACTGTAAAATGAAAGGAATAAAATCAAAAATTAAAAACCCGACTGCATAAAAAGTTAATTTAAAAAGAAGATGGAAACAAGATGACCAGAAAATATTGTCAGAATATTATGTTCTATATCTCAAATCTTACAAGTATTTTCATAGCTATTAAAAATTCACAACCACACATTTTCAAGACAATCTGTATAGGGGTTATAAATCTGTATGGTACTAGGAGAAATTATTTTATACTTCCTAGTCCGTTTCATGAACGTGGTATATTGAAAAAGTTATTCCTTATAAATAATTATCCGCTGCTTTTCAGTCTTGCGTTTGTGAAATTTTGCAATCGATTTTAAACATCTTGATGATATTATAATAGAGACGTGTAGCAAATTTTAGGTTCATTTCAGTTAGTTTAACATCGATTTCTCCCGTTATTGTCACAGACAAACAAACAGACAGACAGACAAGAAAAGGAGTAAATATTGCATCGTTTTTTAAATTTCAAGTATCTAGGTAATCAGGAAGTTAGTTCAAAATGGATTGCTCCTCAATAGTACTATTATTATTATTATAGACAAACGGACAGACAAGAAAGCGAGCTAATATTGCATTGTCATATAGTTCTGAGCTATGTTTGAAGTTTCAAATTTAAGATCATCGGGAAAATATTTCAAAATCGATTGCTTCTTGATATTATGATATTATTATCTCTACAGACAAACCGTTTATTTTCACTATCATTTCGTTGTTACATTGAGCGAATATTTGGAAGGCAGTTGAATTTGGGTGATCCTAACCTCACTTTTTGTACTCCGTAAGAAAACGAACAAACAGACAGACAAGAAAATGAGTTAATAATGTTTTGTCATCCAGTTCAGAGCTCGTCAAGAGGTTAGTTTGAAATTTGTACCGGACAAACAAAAACTAAAGTGAGCTTTTATAAACGTGGTAATAAAATACAAGTCAGTTCAATTGATATTCCTCAGTCAAGGATCTTGTTTGTGATATTTACATTAATAGTAGTTTATGTAACAAGTACGCGAAGTGAGGTTTTAGCGGACGAATCGGAATGTTTACGGACGAGGCGCCAGCCGAGGTTTTAGAGAAAATCAGTGTCTATTTATCATCGAATATATGTCTTGAAGAAATCCAACCAAGAAATAGCAATAAACGAGCTAGAAAGATGACTACTGGAAGAGGAAAGCATAAAAAAGTCAAAAAGACAACGAGACGAAGATGAGTGGAAACTTTTAGAAGAAAACCAATAATCTAAAATGAAACGAACCTTAACAAGTTCCTCGAACTCAGACGATGATATGGAGGAAAAGTAAGCTCCGTCTCTGAACTGGTTTTCTGAAGTGAATTTAAAGATATAAACGAACTTTTGGAGGACTCTTGAAGTGTATGACTTCAAACAGGTGGAGTTCCAACAAGGAAAAAAAATTGGCGGCCTTGTAGAAGATACCCACGATAATTAGCAACCTGTCGAAGAAAATTGTCGAATTTATTATATGATGAACGAAGATGTTTGATTATAAGTGAGGACATTGTGGTTAAACTATATTCAATAAAACAAAATCAAGGCACCTCAGGAAATCTGATGTTTTAGTTATAAAATTCGGTAGTTTTTTCAGTTTTAGGAATGTGTTTTCGACGTTAATTCAATGTCTAATTTTCTAATCATAACCTTTAGTTGTTCTTTGATTTTTATGTATAATTGATGTATATCAATACATATGTTTATGAATTAGTCCAATTTATCCCCAGCCATCTTCAAATGAACCCCATTGCTCCACAATTGGACAATTGCACAATTTCAAATAATCTGATTTATGAACATCCTGTTCATATTTTGAAACAAATCAATTCAAATAATTATTTAGATATTTTTTTTTCAATGGGCCACGTTTTTATAACGGACTGAAAAGTAGAAAATTATTTTTCCCAGCTCCATACAGCTTTATTACCCCATACAGATTGTCCTGGGAATTTGTGATTGTGAATTTGTAATAGCTATGAAAATAGTTGTAAGATTTGAAACGAAAAACGTGGGGCGCAACGGGATAAAGGGATAATGAGATAACGGGATAATGGGATAACAGGAGCGGGATAACTAGAAACGGGATATCGAGAGAGTGTATAACGGGAAACGGGATAACGGGATAATGAGATAAATGAGATAACGGAATAAGCGCACAATGAGATAATGGGATAAAAGGAAACGGAATATCGAGATAACGGAAAGCGGGATTACGGGATAACGAGAAACGGAATGACAGGAAACGGGATAACGGCATCACTCATAAGCTGAATTTAACAACACAGAAAATTATAGGAAAAAATACAAACTCCTCGCAGACGAAGTTGCGGGTACCAGATAGTACAATATAAAATGGGTCAGAAGAAAAGTTCAATCAAGCACCAATTAATGTCAGGAATAAAATTTTCTGAGAGAGAAATATAGAGAAAGTTTACCATTTGCTGCATCTTTTTTAACCAACAAAAAAAAAGGAGGAGGTTCTCTAGTCGAATCGTATATTTTTTTATGTATGACCACGCATAACTTTTTACAGAGTAGTTAGATTTCAATGATTATTTTTTTAAACAAACATTACACCCCTAATTGATTTCACACCTTTGAACCGATTTTGTTGAAATTTGGCAGACATTTGTAGTTCTGATGACTCTACAATATAATGGAGGCCCGGAGTTAATCTGATGGTGGATCTCATCAACGGTTCACATCAGCGACCTCGTATTTGGGGTAATATATATATATATATATATATATATATATATATATATATATATATATATATATATATAATATATATATATATATATATATATATATATATATATATATATATATATATATATATATATATATATATATATATATATATATATATATATATATATATATATATATATATATATATATATTATATATATAATATTAATATTTGTTTTTTTGAAAATATAAAATACTATAGATATATATTTTTGCCCTGTATGATAATTTATATGTGGTAATAATAATTGCCAACGAACGTCACTGTTCTCTCGTCACGTAGCTGACAATTGTTATTCCTTTTCTCACCACAGCTAGCACAGTTGGTACGCCCTCATCTCAGATAGTCGATTCAAAGCAATTTAGCCCTCACTTGATATGTCAAATTCAAGTTATTCAATGGTCGTAGGTATGTTTGTTGATCATTGTGAAAGAACAAACAACAAATATCAAAAAGCAATTATCTCCTTTATTCAGGAAGACTTAAAATACCTGGCCTACGAGAAATAACTTATACTAGTGGGAATATACAAATATTCACGGATAATCATAAAATTGAAATCATGGATAGATAAACAGAACCTCACTTTTTCCGTATTATTGAAGTTTTCTGTTATTGTTCAAAATAGAGTGACATAAAGTTCTTCGAATGTGAAATTCGTTATTGGTGAAATAGTTCAGGACCGGAAAATGCACTATTAAAGTTTTTATACCTGTTGGAGATGTCGGTGTTTCAAGATATGCCCTGAAACTGGATACCTTGTCACTACAAGCGCTATCAGGAACTCCAATACCATAACTCAGGAACCATACAGATGCGGAAATCAGCTTTGGAAACGTGGAAATGATATATAATTAAGGTAATACTAGTTTTGCTCTTCAAATGTTGGAATTCTTTCAATTTTTGTTCTCTCAAAAATTTTGCGTCCATTCCCTTCTAATTTTATTTTCAATCTCCTCGTTGGCTTTGTTTGTTGTTGCCTCGATACAAGTTTCTCTTCCTGTTTTCCCATTTGAAATTTTGAATTCGCGCACTAAATTGTCACATTTCACTGTTTAGGTTTATCTTACTCAATTTATATATCCAACTATTTTTCCATACTTATTACTATTTACAAATTCTAATAATAATTGTTTATGATATCAACCAATTGCTATTCCTTCACAATTTCCAATTTTTCCCCCTATTCTCTATTGGCTATTATCATGAAGACGTTTGCTGTTCTACCATTGGTTACTTTTAGTTATCTCCAATTTCATATACTGTATGTTACAAATTTACAAATGTGTTGATTACCTTTTATTCATGCAAATTTTGTAAATTTAGACTTTTTGTTGGCTTTTTTCCAATATGATCATTATGACAGTGTATGAAATTGATTGTTTTATATTATTTTGACATTTAAGGTTATAAATAAAAGAACTTCAAAAGTTATTCAAAAAAAAATCTCTTGGATCTAATAACTAATCAATAATTATTCTTTTTTTGTGGGTTATTTCTTTTTAAAATATTTAACTGGAATAACATAACATAACATAACATAACATAACATAACATAACATAACATAACATAACATAACATAACATAACATAACATAACATAACATAACATAACATAACATAACATAACATAACATAACATAACACAACATAACATAACATAACATAACATAACCTAACATAACATAACAATATATATATATATATATATTTACATGTCCTGACTAACTGACTAACTGACTGACTGATTTATCAACGCCCAGACCAAACCGCTGGACCTAAGAGCAAAAATTCTGACAGTATATTTTTTTGATATTCCATCCCTAAAGGGGTGAGAAGGTGGGTGGGAAGGGCGGTGGAAATGAAAGTACAGTTGGTTTTGGAATTAGAGGCATGGAAATTAGTATTTGGGCTCTTCTTCACAAATTAAGATACATGTGTTTCAGGGATTTCGAAAAATCAACCCTATATGGGTAAAATGGGGGTTGAAAGCCTGTATAGTTAGTTTTAGAGTTAGGATTATGCAAATTAGTATCTGGAGGTTTCGGTGTTTTTGGCAATTCAACCCCTAAAGGTGTGGAATGGGGGTTAAATTGGGATTGGAAGTTTGTATAGGAATTCCGTTAGTTTTCAAGTTGGGGTCATAAAAATAGGTATACGAAGTCTTCGTTACAAATAGAAGAAATATGTATTTCAGTGTTTTTAGAAATCCAACCCCTAAAGGGGTGAAATGAAAATTGGGGGAATAAGGATAAGGAAATACATGTTTTGGTGTTTTTATAAATGCAACTTCCAGGAGGGTGAAAGTTTGTGTAACGATTACGTTAGTTTTGATGTTAGGGTCATAAAAATTGGTATTAGAGGTCTTAGTTACAAATAAAGAAATACATGTATTTTCAGAAATTCCGTACTCAAAGGGGTTAGTGAATTCGTAATTGTCGTCACAAAAAATACAAAGTTCAACGCGGACAAAGTCGCTGGTACCAGCTAGTTATAGTATATAACAATTATTAGTTAAAGTAAGGTGGGTAAGTAAGTATTTTAAAAGAAATCCAAATCAAGTGAGTAGCAGTAAGTAGATTTCAGCCACAAAAAATTAAGGAGTAAAAACTTGTACATGTTGACCAATAAAAACTTTTCAACAAAAAATTAAACCGACAAAAAAGATACTGAAAAACGAAAAATAGAATGAACCTTTTAAGTCTTGATAACCAAGCTCCTAAACTAATGTAAATAACCAATTTGAGTCAAACAAACAATCAACGAAGATAATTGAATTACTTTAAAGAAATGATCGAAACAAAATAACATAAATATGCAACGTGAAATGTCCAGCGATAAACAATATCATTCCAAAAATGCGCTCTCCACACGACCATGCCCAACGATGTGTGCCCGTTCGAGTAGCTGTCTCAAGTCATATTGACGCTCGGAAATTTCCGGGACGTGCCGTCGCACATAGGGAATTCACACCAAAAAGTTGTCCAAAATTATTTTGTAAAATGAAATCGCATTAAACTCCTTTATTCAGTTCACCAACATCGCGAATGACAATAATGCGGGAATGTCACTTAAAAAATTATTTGAATTGACATGATATGAGTGTGTATTCAATATTATTAGAAAAAAATATTATTCCAGTGAAGAAGTCCATATTTCATCATCTGATGAATTTTCAACATGAACAACAGCAATTTATCCATCAGATGAAGCTTTCTGGGATGAAAAATTTCAGTTTCTACGGGAAGAAGCTATTTCTATTGGTTCTTAGGAAGGGCTTTCTTTGGAACAGGTCGCATACCTGATATCAACGGATCAGAGCTGAGCAACAATCTATTTATCACATCGTGATTACATGATTCTCTGCCGAGTTCACTTGCGCAATTCAAACGATATAATTTGTTATGTTTGTTTCTTGCCCTAGCCGTCTTCTCCGATAGCATTCCAATTGGTAGCAAGGCTTTTCCAACAATAA
This sequence comes from Gonioctena quinquepunctata, assembly GCA_018342105.1. Lineage (NCBI taxonomy): Eukaryota > Metazoa > Arthropoda > Insecta > Coleoptera > Chrysomelidae > Gonioctena > Gonioctena quinquepunctata. The sequence goes on along the minus strand of JAFIRS010001252.1, from coordinate 82,771 downwards.
TAGGTCTATGAACATACAGTTTTGCAGTATCTAAACAATACATTTCAAATTTTTTCAAGTTTATTTTATAGCCACTTGATATGACCTCTGAAATCACTTTTAGCGGATACACAAGGCGATGATCGATACTCGTGATTTGAGCTGCTGAATCGGGGTCCATGAAAAATCGTCTACTTGTATTGCCATCATTGCTGTTCCCAAAACCTGCCTTAGGCATATCGACTATCAAACCCAATTCATTTTTGAATTCCTTGTATAATATCAACTTTCTTTCCTTGACCATTTTTTTATAATTTTCATTCTTTAGTTGGCATTTCTTCACCGGTAGTTTATAGACCAGGGCTGAAACCTTTAAAAATGGTAAAAAGTGAAAACAAAATAATAGAAGGATTGGAAAAGGAAGATGATATAATGAGAATGAATGGAAAAATAATTTACGGGCGATCTGAGGTAAGTGAGTTTTTGAGGGTAAAAAACGGTTAATCTCGATTTCCGGCAAAACTACAAGTCCAATGGAAAAAAGTTGAATGGCACAGTTGTAGGTAATAAAAATATCTACAACATTTGTATCAAAAATTTTTTCACATAACCTCAAAATTTATATTAAAAATTGAAATTACCAAGTTTTTGGTTTTTTATTTTTATCTTTTGCAAAAAAAATAAAAAAATTCACGAAATAGGGTGAAAACTCACCTTTCCATGTCCCAAATACACTGTAATTTATTCGATTTGAAATATTTATTTTTTCACCTTATTTTGACTTAATATCGAAAAACCACCCTAATTTTCAATCGAAAATTCTCGCGTCAAAATATCGGCTTTTTTTAAAAAGTCGGTAGGCTTTTTATTCGTTGGAATATCTCCCTTCTGATGGTGAAAAAAATAAATACATTACTATGGTAAATGTTCTCAGAAAATGCAAAGAAACGAAAAAAACTCGAATCCGAAATTTAATAAGACATCTACAATATTTTGAGAAAGTTGTAGAATCTTCTTTAAATTATATGTGTAGATGCCTATTCATTGCTATTTCAAGATAACTTATATACCTGAGTGACCTACGGAAAATTTTAGCCCATCAAAAGGCATTTCATAGAGAAGTGGGGAAGGGGCTAGGAGGGTCTGGGCCTTACTACCTGTTATTTCTTTGCATTTTCTGAGAACATTTACCATAGTACTGTATATTTTTTTAAACCATCAGAAAGTAGAAATTTCAACGAACAAAAATTCCACCGACTTTTTTAAAAAAGCTGATATTTTGACGCGAGAATTTTTGATTGAAAATTAGGGTGGTTTTTCGATAATTAAGTCAAAATAAGGTGAAAAAATTAATATTTCAAATCAAATAAACAACAGTGTGTTTGGGACATACAAAGGTAAGTTTTCACCAAATTTCGTAGAAATAATTTTTTTTGTAAAAGATAAAAATAAAAAACCAATAACTTGGTTATTTCAATTTTCCACATACATTTTGAGGTTATGTGAAAAAAGTGTGAATACAAGAGTTGTCATTCAACTTTTTTCCATAGAACTTGTAGTATTGCCGTTTTCTACCCTTAAAAACTCACCCCTTCCACTTCTCGACCTCAGATCGCCCGTAAATTATTTTTCCTTTCATTTTTGTTATATTCTCTTCCTTTTCCAAAACGTTTCATACTACTTTTTTTTTTGGGGTTTCAAAAATTATCGACTTTGGTCTATTATAAGACAAATGGAGCAAACATTCGAAAAATCGAATTCGTGCATGCAAAATTGACAACTGAACGTTAAATTGCCTGATTTATATTTTTCCTTGATGTGTTTGTAACAGCATTACATACTTTCCCGTCAATCATGGTTAGCGTCATCACATATTCGACATAATATGACTTATAATATCGTAGACATGTTTCCTTGTCATGGTGTTGTTTTCTGAACGACCTAAAAAATATAAAAGGCTAATTGAAATATTTATTTTTTAACATCATTCCGAAATTTAAAATAAAAGAATAGTACCTGGTAGTCCGGACCTGATTTTTGTTATGGTATTTAGAAAAACCCTTCAACCATCACATTTTATGGAAATGAAGGCCGGACAAACCCGAAGTATATTAAAACACTTCGAGTCCATAATGTTTACAACAACAAATATGACAATTAACCATATTTTTCGTCGGCATATTTTTTTCAAAAATGAATTGTCACTTAATAATAGTCAATATATTGTACGAACCTGCCAATGAACAGTTCATAATGCGATATCCAACTATTTGTTGAGAATATCATGAAAAAACACTGTGAAATCGTTTCTGTTGAATAATGCCGAAAACAGTAACTCGTACACCAAAAAGACTATTAAATTCCGACTGAACTGTCAGCGCGAAATACAAAATAATTGCGGTATTTCATGGTGCATATACTCACCTACACGCTAAGAAAATACATTTAGTTTTAAGGGGGATTTGAAGGAATCGACTTTTGGTCAGATCCAATACGTTAATACTCCCCTGTGCGTCGCCGCGTACCCCGCTGCTGCCATTTTACGCATCAAGTAATCAATTTGTTTTTTTGTTCGGCGCGAGTCAAAATTAGTTATAGTTTTCCCAATATCAATTGCAGAAGCATAAAAAAATCTTGCGGCGAAATCCTGTGCGCAGCAGTGGCGGAGATAACTAATTTTATTTAGATATTTTAATATCCTAAAACGTATTTCGATCGGCACACACCAAGACCACAGACGCTACTGGTTTTTGATCTTTCAGAGCTATTAAAACACAAATATAACGCGTGATTTATGACCTCCCATCGTATAGACACACCTGCAAGCATTGATGTCCGACTTGATTGGCCCAGACGAATCGGTTGTAGAACAGACAGCAGTCACTCAAGTCCATGTTGACCAGCGGACTCTTTGTGCCGACGGAGACTGTATACAAGTAGTACAGATTATTTTTCATTCCGTTTCTTCGCATATACGCTCGTGTTAGCGAAGTGAGTTTTCATTTGCTCCCTATAGAAACAGCTTCTGCAATTGATATTTGATGGACTATACTTACTTATTAGTTTAGGAGCTTAGTCATTAAGACTAAAAAGGTTCATTTTATTTTTTGCTTTTCAGTTTCTTTTTTCGTCGGTTTAGTTTTTTGTTGAAAAGTTTTCATTAGTCAGCATGTACAAAATAGTCAATGAATAACCGAAATACATTCAATCACAATTTGCACAAAATTCAATCAAGAATGGGATAAAAAACAACTCTTACTAAAGATATCCGGAAATATTTGAAAATATAGTGAAAACACATAATTCATAAATGTCTGCAACTTTTTCGATGGAATGTCCCTGAATCAGCCATCTGATCAACAAATGTTTTGAATTTTTCGGATAATTCTGAAATCAGCCTGCTGTATAGCAGCTATATAAGTTATATCAACCTGGCACCACTTATCAGAACTATTATAGATACGCTTTTTCTGCCCACCAAAAAACATCACTCTCTGTTAAATGTTTAGAATGTTTATGTGAAAGGTAACAACGAAATATATGTAATGAGTGTACTGGAACCCACAGTGAACATTGATAATAAGTAAAATGTATTACATTAATTGATTTATTGGATATGTCATTACGAAAATGATATCCTCAAATTGAATAAATTGAAGCCTATGATTCAAGCTCATTTCAAGATAAAATTATATTTTTGGGTTAGCATCATGATGTCATAAGAAAAAAACCAAACGAGTGAAATCAATGACTAAAACTTATTCGTATCTCAAAAATTTCACACAAATAAAACCAAATATACCTCCCGCCCTCCCGATCAACAAGTTCTCACCATCGATTCCCACAAGTCACACAAGTGGCCTTACTGGTTACCGAAATTTTATTTTGACGACACATGAAAAACATTCATTGAAAGTGTTATTCTCACCATGAGTACCTATTTAAAAAATATAATTTATAGCCACATTATAATACCAAGTCAGTAAAGAACATTTCATTCACACTTTATTACCGAAATATGACAAAATAATATTCTGTAGTGTTTCAAATCAAAATAAATCTTTATAATGTTATTCATGAAGTAGGTTTGAGAAACGATGCACATAAAGCTGTGGGCATGGACACCGGCATGTAGGCAGGCTAGTTTTAGTAAGCAGTGGGCTGAAAGAACAGTTTATTCCATCTACTATATAACTTCAAAGCAATGAATGAAATCCAAGTCTATAATGGTATACTACCGAAGAAGAAAGGTGTCTAGAGACATTTCATTTATTCATTCGGGTTTCCTATGTAATATATTGAGAAAATATAGGAATATTGAGATACTTCTTTCATCGACCTCCTGTGGGAATATTCTTTTGATTTCCTCTCATTTTTTGGCTTTCTGTCCGAATTTTCCATGTTAATTTCAATTGAAAAAATATATAATCTTATACAGATTTGATTTCACGGTGGTTTTTTTCCTCGATTTCCAGTTCTATCTGATTATGGTAGTGTGCGAAAAAATGTAATACCTATGCTCCCGCAAAAACTGCGTTTATGTCTGATTGCTTGCTCGCTTCGCAGAGCAAGTGCAGATTCATTCATAAATAACTGAGTTTGTATGCACTCTGCAAAATGGTTACTTTGGAAACTGTTATGATGTTATTCCAGCGACTAATGTTTTTGTTTTCAGTAGATTCATTTTTGCTTTTTTAAAAAAAAATTAGGGAAATAAAGTAGGGACATTTGGCTTGGAAATGCTTTTTCGATCAAAATGTTTGATGATGATGACATACAAATATACAAATATAATCTATTTGGTCGAACAATTTCCTTAAGTTCTCAGCTCAAATCATGGCAAAAAGGAGAAGATATAGATGTAATCTAGTTGCGATAATTCACAGGAAATAATTTGGTACAATCCCAACTTTTAAATTAAATATTCATGAAATTCACTTTATCCGCGTAGGATTTGTTTTTTCCTGTTTTTTTTCTATTGTTCTATCAAGGTTATGCCTGTGACTTTGCCGGTTTCCTGTTATCTTGTCAACCCGTTTCCTGTTATCCCGTTTTTCTGTTAACCCGTTTCTCGTTATCCCGTTGACCCGTTCCCCGTTATCCTTTCACCCCGTTATCCCATTATCCCGTTATGCGAGTTATAACAAAATAAATAGCGCGAAAATATTCTCCGTGTTCGAATATCTGTGTATACCGATTTTCATATCGAGCGGTTGAACGGTATAGAAGTTGATGCCCTGCAGCGCTATCTGTGAAGAGTTGAACTGAAACGGATAGCATGAAAACTTTTTCCATGAAGATGTGCCAACTTTAATATATACAGGGTGAGTCAACAGGATTCCCGTGGTTCATTGCTCCTTAAAGTATCACTATTTCGATTTCTTATATTTTTTTGTCAAAAGGACCATCTAAGACCACCTTCCAAAATTATCATACAGGGTGCATCATTGATGCGTGGCCAACCAAAGTTGTTCTTTTTCAAATTAAACACCCGGTATATTTTCATATATTCCGATCGGCTGTTCCATTGGCTGCTCAACGATTTTTTCAATTTTAAATCCTGTTGCGGCGTTGCCGAGTTATTCAAAAGAAATCTATTTTGTAGACTTTTTTTCGGAAAATTACCTATGTCACATTTCGAAATATTCAGTAGAGATAATTGAGAAATCGTTGGTCGATATGATGATGTTCATTGAGAATATCAAGAATTTTGAATAAATTGTACAGGATGTTCGATACAACAACACAAACTTAGCCATTTTTAAACCTCGGTATTTTGGTTTTTTCAAATGGAACACCCTGTATATTTTCATTTAAATCAACTCTTTTTTTAAAGCTCTACACTTTTCCTTCCCCATGTCATATACCTAAAACAACTCGTTTCCGAGATATTCTGATTTAAAGGAATTATCAAATCAACAATTCTATAGATTTTTTTATCTACATGTTTGTTCATAGAAAATACTGATACTGAATGATGTTTCAATTATTTTTTTCCATCTTCAGAAGCATTCTTGGCAACTCATGAATAACTAGCATAGCAAAAGAAATTTTCAAATGTAACTATTTTTTCTAGTTTAGTTATCCATGACTACCACTGAAAAAATGATTATCGGAATTTTTAAATAGAGATAACTGTCAAACTACAATCCAGTTGTGTTAAAAATATTCTGTCATTCTGAATCATCATTTAGAGGACATGGTTATAATGGTGTATGCTTACTGGCATCTAGATTATACGAACAAAAGTTTCCTGAGAGAAGACATCCAGACCAGCGAGCATTTCGAGACCTCAAAACAAGATTTGAGGAAACCGGAAAAGTATTTTACGAAAAATTTGATCGTGCTTGTCCTGTAACGAATGATGAAAATACTCTTGATATTGCATTGCATATTACCGAGAATCCCCATGTGAGTACACGTATTTTCAGTAGGGAGTTGGGAATATATCAATGTGGTGTTTCTCGGATGGTGAGAAAATGTAATTACCATCCATATCATATGCAGTTAATGCAGAAGCTGACTGAAAAAGATTTTCCAAAGCGAATGCGGTTTTGCCAATGGAGTGTAGATAAAATCAACCAAGAACCTGATATTTTTTAGTATGCTCTATTTTCGGACGAAACCACGTTTCACAACAATGGCCATGTGAATCGGCATAATATGCACTATTATGCAACTGAAAATCATCATTCTGTTAGATATGTCAATCACCAACAACGTTGGTCACTGAATGTTTGGGGAGGTATCATTGGACGGCGTGTAATTGGGTCCTTTTTTTTCAACGGTCATCTCAATGGAAGAAAATATCTAAGATTTCTGCGAAGTCAGTTATCAAATTTATTAGATTATATTCCATTTGCAATAAGACAGAGAATGTGGCTACAATAAGATGGCGCGCCTGCACATTACCACACTGATGTGCGGAAATACATTGATAATGAATTCCGTGAAAAATGGATAGGTAGAGGAGGGCCAGTTCAGTGGCCTCCAAGGTCACCGGACCTTACAAAAATTTATTTTTTTCTATGGGGATACATTAAATGGGTTGTCTATCAAACTCCGCCTACAACTCCTGAAAATATGAAAGCAAGAATTCGTACCGCTTTCAGGGAAAGTTCAGAGGAAAAGCTGGCACATGTGGATACTAATTTCCGAAACAGATTGAGGGTGTGTATTGGTGAAAATGGCAGGCACATTGAACATTTGCTGCATTAATTATTGTTATTTTCTGTTAGGTTCGAATAAATATGATTTTTATGCAAAGTTTAATTCCAAATATGATACCGAAGGCAAACATTGTCAATATTTTCTGTGGAAAAATATCCATCTTTTGGATGTAGAATATCTCGGAAACGAGTTGTTTTAGGTACATGACATGAAGACTGAAAAGTGTAGAGTTATTGAAAAGGAGTTGATTAAAATGAAAATATACAGGGTGTTCCATTTGAAAAAATCAAAATACTGATGTTTGAAAATGTCAAAGTTTGTGTTGTTGTATCGAACTTCCTATACAATTTATTACAAATTCTTGGTATTCTCAATGAACATCATCATATCGACCATCGATTCACCAATCAACTTTACTAAATATTTCGAAATGTGAAATAGGTAATTTTTCGAGAAGAAGTCTACAAAATAGATTTCTTTGGAATAACTCAGCAACGCCGCAACGGAATTCAAAATTGAAAAAATCATTGAGCAGCCAATGGAACAGCCGATTGGATTATATGAAAATATACTGGGTGTTTCATTTAAAAAAGAACAACTTTGGTTAGCCACGCATCAATGATGCACCCTATAGGATTGAGGATAATTTTGGAAGGTGGTCTTAGATGGTCCCTTTGACAAAAAAATATGAGAAATCGAAATAGTGATACATTAAGGAGCAATGAACCACGGGAATCCTGTTGACTCACCCCCTATATATATATATAATATAAATATATATATATATATATATATATATATATAGATTTATTCAGTCACACATGTCACTCGCCATAGGCGTGTTTGAACACTCGTATGTAGTGGATAAATTAATAGCAAAACATATTAGGGAGTGATAGAAGTCAATTAAAAAAATGCCCAAAGGTAGCTTATGAAAAAAATAATATTTAGACAAATAGTTGGATGTTATATCCCAAACCAACCCGAACAACCTTGTTATAATCTTATGAAACTCATTAATTGGCGCAAATATTTGCGCATATCTTTTAATTTTATAATGATAAATGTGGAATACTTTTCATAATGAGTGAGGATTGGTGTATATATTTGCGCACAAGCAATTACTTAACAATTTCCAATATTTAATGCTTCACTATGTTGCATGTAATTTTGTTCAAGAATTGGTGCATTACTTCAGTGAATTTTATGGGATAAGTGGTAGCATCCAATAAAAAAAATATAATAAACCTTTTTAATCTTAATAACCAAGCTCTCAAACTGATGTAAGTTACTAATTTTGAGTCGCTGTCAAACAAACAAGCAAATCAACTACGTAAAGCGTAAAATGATGGCAGCGGGATGCCGGAAATTGCCGAGCGTTCCCGAAGTTGCGAGTGGTCGTGCGGAAAGCGCATTTTTGGAATGCTATTGTTTATCCCTGGAGATTTCACGTTGCATTTTTATATTTTTTTGTTTTGATTATTCCTTTAGTAATTTAACCCTCGTTGATTGTTTATTGACTCAAAATAAGTTAATTACATTAGTTTAGTAGTTTGGTTTTGAAGACTTAAGAGGTTTATTTTATCTTTCGCTTTTCAGCTTCTTTTTTCGTCGGTTTGATTTTTTGTAATTTTTTTTTCAATTTTTTGTGGCTAAAATCAACTAATTACTACTACTTGTTTCTTGACTACTTTTGAAATACTCACTTACCTACTTCACTTTAACTATTAACTGTTTTATAATATAATTACCTACTCTAACTATTGATCATTATATAATACCTATGAATACTCACTCACACAACAATCTCCCCACACCACTATCCGTATTACTGCAAAAAATGCTGCTCAAATGGAAAAACGATATTTAGAATAATCTAAAAATCAATCATCCCCTATTTTCAACCGACGAAACAAAAAGGAGGAGGTTCTCTAGTCAACGCGTATATTTTTTTTTATATATATCACCACGCATAACTTTTTACTGAGACGTCCGATTTCAGTGGATAGGGTGTACTTCGAAGTTGGTCCCATTTGAATTTAAAAGATGAAATCCACCTCTGAGGGTAGCAAAATGAAGGATATTGATACCTTCTGAATTCTGGTCCGTTAACCGATTCTATCAGGCACAACTTTAGACTGGGTTCTTTGATTTGGATGATTATTTTTTTATTAGATAGGGTATACCTCATAGTTGATCATATTTCGAATGGAATCATCCACCCTCATGGGTAGAAAAATAGGGGATAATTGATTTTTCACTTGGGTAACATAGGCACACATATGTAGTTGATAATGACAGATCGCTATTGTCATTATTTTTGTTCTCCTACATCCGTCACAATCATTATATTCTATGAGAGGATGGAATGATATACACTTACCAGAACAACAAAAATAATTTATATTAGAACAAATAGTAAAAGTTAATAATCATATTATTTAACTGGTAATAGTTGAAGTAAGGTGGGTAAGTAAGTATTTTGGAAGTAATCAAAAAACAAGTTGGTAGTAATTAGTAGATATCAGCCCAAAAAATTGAAAAATACAAACTTTTTAACAAAAAATTAAACCGACGAAATACGGAACTGAAAAGTAAAAAATAAAATAAACCCTTTTAGTCTCAATAACTAAGCTCCTAAACTAATGTAAATAACTAATTTTGAGTCGGCGCCAAACGAACAATCAACGAAGATCATTGAATTACTTCAAAAAAATTATCAGAATGTCACCGCGCAACTCGATGCCATCATTTTACGCCTTACCTAATTCATTTGCTTGTTTGTTTGGCGCCGACTCAAAATTAGTTATTTACATTAGTTTAGGAGCTTAGTTATTGAGACTAAGAAGGTTTATTTTATTTTTTACTTTTCATTTCCGTATTTCGTCGGTTTAATTTTTTGTTATTCTACCATAAGAGGTAGATTTTTTTTTCAAATTTAAAGAGGATCATTTGCCGATTCTAACCTATTTGATTGTATGACCTTTCAATATAAATTGACTATTCTGAAAATTATCATTGTGTTGAATATTATTGTTTCATACCCTACTGCAAAGATGTTCGAAGATATAGCAGACTATGAGGATTGTTTTGAAGTTTTTGATAACATTGCCCCAAGAAGAAAGAGACCTATATTTAGACGACGTAGAAACCATTTGGAAGAATAAACAGAAAAATAATTTTTAAATAGTTTTTCCTTGCCAAAATAAATCGTCCTCAACTAACAAAAATACAAAGAATCACCCCTCAAATGTCTTCAAAGGCAAAATCGTAACAAAAAATAAATTTCCAAATAATAATCAAATCTTCATTTTTCATACCAAAAACGTTGGTCATAAAAAACTAAAATTAAATCATCACAATTGCAAAATGAAAAACTGCATGATCTCTTCTCAAGAATCTCTAACAAATGATGATTTACTGTTGATTTATTGTTTCAAAGATAATGTTTGTTTATATTATCTCAATCATATGGGTTTTCTCTAGATTTTACTCTGCAGTTCCAAGAAAAATTGGTGTTTTTCTATCATGTCTATTAATTTCAACTTGTGTTCTACTTCGAATGATCCTTTTTGTAAATCCTAAAGATCTGCTTTAGATAGACCTCGAGTCTGTTGTTGTTAAGGCGCTATTTCTTTTTTTAAACCTCCGCAGATGGTATTGTATTTATTACTTTATAATTAGTAACTGCCTCTGTTTTTTACGTTCTACAATATCTTGGTATTTTCATTCTCTTCTCAAGAGAGGCATCCAATTTATAGAATACACTTGGGTTTTTTTCAATCAAGTTTTCTGTATATAATCCGAGTTCAGATAATCGTTTAAACTCGCATTGAACAACCGGCTCTTAGGGGTGCAATATCTTTTGAAATTCAAATGGGACCAAGTTCGAAGTATACCTTAAACAATAAAAATCACCAAAATCAGACTACTCTGTAAATAGTTCTGCGTGGTCATACATAAAAATCGGATGGCGCGGCCAGTCGGAAATATAGATTCCAGCATTTATTTGTTGATTCTGAAATTGCCACCAATCAAGCTAACAAATCAGGTGTCAGATAAAATTCAAATTTTTCATTGGATACAAAAACGTAAATTATATTTTTCTATAAACCTTAAAATTTCCAATCAAAAGTTGGTGATCGATCCAAATCTCTCTAAATTCTTCCTTATATTTCTATGTAATCTGACTCAAATGAAGAAAAATAGGTATAACCAGCACACAAGGATATAGGCAGTGGTTACTTGGGTTTCAATCTTAATATCACTAAGAAAAATTATATCTAATATTTAACTTTGGAAATCAAGAAATGTCAAAATATAATGATTTATGTTGATGTTTGTCGGCCGAAGAAAGCTCAAATAGTATTTGATTGATACGAGCGAATCAATCTCAAATGAAAGGAGCATACAGGGTGAATAAATATTATTAATTCTCATGTATGGTAATTTATATCAATTTTGTATTTGTGTGTTCATCTTGGAAAAAAATAATAAAAAAATTTTAAGTTGTAGGGCTCATGGAGCTCTATCAAAAGACGTATAGCTTGCTGATATTGGTATGAAAATGAAAGATTCAGATTTTTTGTATATTCCAACAGTCGCCATTTTGATACTGCTGGACCGATTTGTTCCATCTTCGAACATATCCAAGACATTAATAGCAAATATTTTTGTGACAAATTTCGTTCCATTCGATTGAGAAAAATGTGTCATATTTTTAGCCATTCCATTTTCACCGACCCAGACCCATCCTTCGAATTTCAAATAGAAAACCCTGTATATTTTTATAGTTTTTCTATTCTTCACGAAAATCTGATTCCGATGGTAATACTCATTTAAATATCCAGTCCCATATGAGGTCCTGTCAATTGTCTCATTATATTTAAAGTGACTATTGGACTGGAATCAGAAGGTATGCACTTCAACTACTTTTGCCGAAAGATCATTATCGGTTGTTTTGGTGTGAAATTATTGGTTCATGACACGTTATAAATACATTAACAATTTTTTTCTGCTTTTATAAGCTTTTAACCTATCGGATTTTGGATTTGAATATTCCTCTGCAAGGTGCTCTTGAGCTAAGAGGTATGCTATGGAAACAACAGAATTGAATGTCATGGAAATTGAAATAACAAAGTTTTTGACAGCTTCTCTGAAATTATGAAGTTGTGATTTTCATCAAGTGGTATAATGCTGACTTTGCAGAAAAATTTTTAAATTGTACTCATTTGCGGAGAAAATACAACTCATCGATAAGTTTCGAATATTTTAAATGCACGAAAGAAATATCCCATAGTCTACTCTGAGTAGAATCAACTCAGTGTTCAAATCGGCGGGTTCAGTGCAAAATACTTGAAAAAGTCTTCATAATCCAATAGTTTATAATGAAGAAGCTCAATTAAGGGTATGCTTGAATGTAATAGAGCATGGACAAAATAGTACACCAGATATTTGTAATAGAACTGAAAAACCGTGAGAAAAGTTTCACACAATAATGAATTCAAGCCGATCAAATCAAAATTTATAAATACATTGAATGAACGAGATTATGGAGTTCGGTTGGGTTTCCTCTTTTTTTGCTTTCAAGGACAAACAGAAGAAAATGCAAATTTCAGTTGTCAAATTTCATGGGTAGACGAGACGACTTTTACCTTGAATAAAAATAAAAGTTGATGTGGGAAAAATATGTTCGTTTTCTTTCGCTGGACCTACGAAAGGCGTTCGACACTGTCGACCATGGTATTTTCATGAGGAAGCTCTGTAACATTGGAATAAGACGATGGCAAATTATTGGTTTGTGAGTTATCTTAGTGGTAGAAAACAACTGACCAGTGTCAATGGTGCCTGTAGTGTCTTCAAAAGAATCAAATGTGGAGTTCCACAAGGCTAAATTCTGGGCCCAACCCTTTTTCTAATGTATATCAATGCTATTTCCTCCAAACCTCTCATTGGTGAAATTAAATTATATGCAGACGACACAACATTAGTATATGTCGGTGCAGATGTGGTCTCTATCAGAAGAAACATAACAGTCGATTAACAACTCATCTAAGATTGGCTGAACTCCCACAAACTAACCCTCAATATAGATAAGTCGTCGTTTATTTCCCAAATACCAATGGATGAAGCCGATTCAATTCAATTAGGCAACAATCAGCCCTCATATAAAAAGGAACACATCACATTGATGGGGTCCTCTCAAGGAAAGACCACATAACATTTATTAAGGAAAAAATGTCCTCCTTTATTGGGATAATGTATAAAATCGCTCGATTTATTCCACTCAGAATTAGAAAGCGATTATATTATTCACCTATTTATAGTCACCCTCAATACCCTATCTCGGTCTGGGGAATAGCCCGGGAATCTATTACGAATCCTCTGGAAACACTACAGAATAAGGTCTATTAAGAATTTCCATCTTCTACCACTCAGATATCCCACTATCAAGTTATACTCCCCCCGAGGGTACCTCTCACTGAGCAATATTTATAAATATAAAATTGCGTTATATATACACTATTTCAAAACTTACGAAAAATATTCTCCTAATAGCCGAGTCTGACATACATCAGTATGATACTAGACTAAAAAATAATATTTATTTACCATAATACATGGTATGAAATCTATTTATCATGAAGGCTTGAAGGTGTATAATAACATCCCCATTACTATAAGGAACGCCCAAACGTCAGCATACTTGTTCAAACAAACGAACAAGTTGAAACACTATCACTTGATTGAAATGTATTTGTTATGGGACAACAAGCTCTCCAGAATATTGTTCGCTCTCCATGCCATGTATACAATTTTTTTTTTTGCATATTGTAATGTAATTTTGTATACTAATGATGTACTTATGTAATTGTCCACACAGACAAAATCTTACTAACAAACTCATGAATTACTATGTGCTTTTAGTTCCTAGTAAGATCCACTGTAATCTTCTTGGTATGAATAAAGCACTGCAACAACTCAAAAATGGGGTAGTCAGCTCATAAAACTCTAGGTCGTCGGCACAAGAAATCCCAAAGTATGTGAAAAAATACCGAGATCAATATTATTTTGAGACAAATGTGTGGTGCGGTGCTTCAAACAACAGGATGATTGGTCCATATCTCTTCCGAGAAAATTTTAATTCACTGAGATACTTGCAGTTTTCAAGTGATGAAATAAGTCAAATTTTAGATGAAATACCCCTTGATGAAAGCGAAAGTTCCGAAGTGATGGATCGCCAATTCATAATTGAGCAGGTGTTAAACAGTGTATCTATTTCAAGGTAAGGTAATTATATGAAACAACCCTGGTCACCCAGGTCGCCAGAACTTACACACCAGATTTTGTCATCTGGGGGTATTTGAAGCCAAAATTTCAGAAGCGCAGTCCATTCCGAGATGTCAACCATCTGGAGACAGAATATAATTCGAGGATCTATATCATTTATTACTCCTCAGTTTCAAAAAAACGCTGTCAACGAAGTTTCCAGGCTAACACCATTATTTGCATTGAGCGTGATGGCAAACAAACCAGTGTTATAATTAATATCCACCCACATGGTACATACATTTGTTATCATTAGAAATCGCCTTATAATTATATTCAGATCTATAAATATGTATTATGAAATAATTCTACTTTAGTGTTTCTTTTTTTATTACTACATTAATTTATTGCACAGCATAACAAGAGCAACTTGATTAATGTGTAAGCATTACTTCAGAGAATAATTTTTAAAGATTGAATTAGCAAAAACTTTGGATATATTGATTTGGAAATGGTTTCTGAAATTTAGAACTAAAGCCACTTTGCATCAAGTATGACATAGTTTTTAGCATATTCGTATTCTTCCAGAAATATCGTCAAATACGGAACGTTGTGATTTTAATTTGACATGTTTTTTTACAAGTCTATCAGACATAACACTCAGTTAATCAAAAAATTCATGTTCATGTTTCACCATCAAGGTATCGAATTACAATCTATCATCCACTTCACTAATTGAAGAAATAGGTTCAATGAAACGAAAGTAAATCATTGGCGACTCCACACAAAAGTCAGCAATAATCGAGAAATGGGTTTTTGGAGACAGAGGAAACAGTGAGTTGGTTAGTCAGTGTTAGTCACTTTTTTACACTTCTCCTCAGACCTTGAGATGTACCATTCAACCGTGTAGGTACAGTTTTCCATATTTGTAATTTTACTTTGAATAAATCTTGTCATTGTTTTTCACTTGAAACATTTAATTTTGGGAAAGATTCACCTGGGAATAATTAATCATATCGGCAAGGACTGCTTAGCACTAAAAAAGGTTTCGCGACAATATCCAAATAGAAACATATTTAGACAGGAAAACTATCTCCAGCAGATGAGTGTATTACATGTCAACTAATATTTTCAGATTATACGAAATTTGAATGAGCCGAAAATTGTAAGGGCAAAAACAATAAAAACTAGAACCGACGTCAGCAACCTAAACAAAATTGATCACAATTTTATTCGAAAAATTAGACCACTCATCTATCCTCCACTTACATCAGAAATTAACAAACGCCTTTGAAAAAGTATAGAATTAAAACCATTTTCTGCTATTGCTCACGAAACTTTCCTCAGTCGCAGTATCTGAATTCGGCAAGGTAATAAGATAGCATCGTCATCAATTTATTCGATACCTATATGAAGAGGAAGACTAAAATAATACAATTATTCGCTGTTATTTCTTCGAAATAATGATTCAGCTACCACATCTTTGGTTAGTGAGCGGTATCCTGACGCCCCGTGACACACATGGTGGATTTTTCCGATCGGATAATTTACCGTCGCTGCCAAACCAACAGAAGTCCACTGAAATAGGTTAGAGCTTACACATTAGACAGAAAAAAAAACGATCATTTTATTGGACGTCGGCAATAGCTGTGCAGCCGCTGAGTGCCACTGGAGCCGACGGAAGTTTTACCGTCGCATTGAACTAGTGGTCCACGTTACCAAATGCATGTTTACAAACACAGCGTTTTTTCCTACCGTTCAAGTTATTTGCCAATTGTGATTTGAACTGTATTCTTGACAGTTTTTCAATATATGCATCAACAGTTTCGTGGACATGAGTGACATAGATAATGAAATTCATATTTCATTAGTATAAGAGAGAGCTGTACTATGGGATAAAACCCTAGACCTTTTGAAGGATCGAAATGCTTGGCATGAAGTTTGCCACGGATTGCGGAGGGACTTCAATCAGTTGACGTAAAAAAAAATTTTTCCCACGTTAATTAATGCCATTGTTAGATACAAAAACAGCTGTATAATAACATTTGTAGACAAACATTTTTTAACAACATTTTTTTAATATTTAATTTTTTGTTCATTTAAAAAAATTATAACAAACCAAATATAAAACTTTAATGAATTTTTATCACGTGATCTTTTGAGTATGTATATAAGAAGGGCTCCAAGAAGCAAAAAATTCATAATTATTTAAACTTTTATGTCGACTTTTGAAAAAAACAGAGATTGCATAAAAATGAGTTAATTAAGAATCGAAATAAAAATGTTTTTCTAACGGGGTTTTATTCTTTCAAGTATTTTGATGACGCCATAATTTTTTCAAATTGATATTTATGACTATAAAAAAATTATTTTGTGTGATATACCGTCACCAGCGGTGTTGCGCTCATGCCGTAACGTCATTGAATAAAAATTATAAATAATAAAGATAGAATTCTGGTATTCGTAACTTCTCTATTGGAAATTTCCTCCCTCCTCTTTAAGGATCTTTTTTCAAAAGTTCTTGAATATTGATAGTTTTTGAGTTATTAACGAAAAACTGAATATCTTTTTTTTTCCTCATCTTATTTTGTTAATAGCAATTGCGATTTTTTATGTGCTAATAAATGCTCGAGATACAGTTTTCTAGACGTCATTCCGAGTCGAATGAGCTACGCACATATTTTTAGGACCGGGAACAAGAATTAACCCGTTTTTTAACTTGTTAATCAGACTTATAGTTAGTATTTTCATGAAATCTACTTGCCAGTCGATATGGTACAAATTGTTTCTCACTTTTTTATAGGGCAGAAAATTAACTGTATTTTGAATGAATTTCTGGGAATTTACTGAATTACTGACCATAAAAAAGGTTGAGTAATAAAGGCTCATATATCGGGAGTAAAGTGCCATTTCCTGCACTGAACATTCATATGGAAAAATAGTGCACTTTCTCTTGTTAATTCAAATAAATAGCTGTGAACTGAAGAACAATTTTCAAGGTTATTGACCGTTTGATTTTACTACGCTATCCCCGTCGTCGGGTGTAAATTCTGCGAGGAATTCACGAATATCAAAAATAGAGCATGTGTTTACATAGTTCTTAAACTCCGTCTGATATTCATAACAGCTGCATGAAACATGACTTGAAATTATCTTTCATGTTATGATCATTTATTTCTACCCAGTATGCCGAAGTTCGACGAAGGGATTTTAGATCCTGAAATAGAGGAAGTATGAGTGATTAATTGGAAAGAAGGATAAACCCAATCGAACATATAGTCAGGAGTATACAAAAATACCATAGCTAGTGGATAAAAATATTTTACAAAAATTCGAAAAATATTTTCCTGACTCATATTTAAGAATTATCGAAATTAAATTTGGCGGGTTTGATTAACATCGTGTGAACAACATTTCGAAATATTTGTATCTTTTTCAGCAATTCTGTTGCCAGCTGGAGCGAATCCATATTTTGAATTGCAAATTTATTGATTTACTGTAGGAACAACAAAAGATCAACTAACTCGGTCATCTGTATCTGTAGTACCTACACATTAACGCTGCCGTGTAAATTGAAAAGGGCGTATCTACATTTTTCTCGTTTTTGAGGAGAAAAATCTCTTCATGTCAAGTTCTCGTTTCATCAAGAAAGGAAGGAGTAACTATTACTACATTTCTAGTAAAACACGAATAAAGATAGGCATATCTGCAGTAACAGCTCCAAATATTAGTGACAAAAGACGTAACCAACATTGTTAGTATGGAGAGACGTATCTCCCCACCAAACGGTAGAAACGTCTTTCTATTCTAATATTGCGAAATAATTAGATGAAAAAGGCGTAACTATCAAAAGTTCCATTTACGATTAACTTAACGGAAAGCATTGCAGGAAGGGAATTTTTAACAAAAATCATATGTTCGTTATACAGAAATGTGTCTTACACAAACTGACCTGCTGCAGAATGATGTTGTATGCAGTTGCGCCTTAACACGACAGAACAACAAAACAAAAGAACAGTTGAATCTAAGCGAAAATATCTAATACTTCAAGGCGCTGGGTACCACAATAGCATTCGAGCACCGAATACCAATCAAGTTACGAATGTAATATCAAAATATCAAATTATCAAGTGTCAAACTATCAAGTATCAAACTATCAAGTATCAAAATACTAAAGTATCAAATATGAAAGTGTCAAGCTATCAAATATGAAAATAGCAAAGTATCAAATATCAAAATATTAATGTGTCAAGCTATCAATCGGTAAAAAAATATTATTCAAATGCCCTAAATTTTATTCAAATGCACTGAAAAGTATTCAAACGCACTGAAAAGTATAAAATCATTGCTTTGGATGAGTGACGTAGGTTATTCCTTGAGTTATCGATTCAAAAGCTTGTCAGTTCGAATACAAAAGCGACTTGTGCTCTTGAATATACGCAATAACCTACGTCACACATCTGGAGCGATTATTTTTTACTTTTCAGTGCATTTGAATAAAAGCTTGTCTTCAAAAAGTTTTTTTAATAATTATTTTATTATGAGACCTTTTTTCCTGTAAGTTCTGAGCTATCTAGTCCTTCAATGAGGGGACCCTCTGAAGATGAAATCTGCCATCTTGGAGTAGCCATTTTCAATTTATGAATTTTAACTAAAAATTATTAATCTTCGACTAAATTCATAATTTCCGACCCCGAAAACCCCGACATACATATTTTGAATCGATTCGGGCCATAATTATAAAACTCTTCCGCCATCTTGAATTTGTGAATTTTGAAAACCCCCACATACCAATTTTGAATCGAATCGGACCATAATCACAAAACTTGTCCGCCATCTTGGAGCCGCCATCTTGAATTTTTGAATTCTGACAAAAAACCCCCACATAACTATTTTGAATCGAATCGTCCCATAATCACAAAACTCGTCCGCTATCTTGGAGCTGCCATTTTGTTTTTCCTCTTACAAAAATGTTATAATGCATTGTCACCGGAATTATGAACACCTGCCAAATTTCAGCTGAATCGGATGTCGGCATGTGCTCCAAAAACGGATTACAAATTTTGAACCAGAATGATTGACAGAATGACAGAATTACAGAATTACAGAATTACAGAATTACAGAATTACAGAATTACAGTATTACAGGATGACATACGAACGAAGCAAGTTAAATGAAAGCTTGTAATAAAGAGCCAGGCAAACCCATCATATCCATACCCATATACTCGGAACTTGGCAAAATAGTAAAATGGTCATAAATTACTATTGAGAGGTCATTCAACAATCAATTTCTACCAAATTCACTATAAGCTATCAAATATTCTCAAATAATTCCAAAAAGCTTCAGGCCAGCCCAAATCCCGCTTAACAATGGCCTTATCAATAATAAACAGTAAATATAGGCCTGGTAGGTAGTATATAACCATACCGCAGGTGGGATAATATCTATACCATGAACAACAACACAAGTGAATACAACAATAATACGCAATAAATGTAGTGCCTTCTAGCATGTAGGCAATATCGCATGGTTTATACGAAAGTATAAACAACAAATCGTAAACAGCAAGCAAGTATAAACAATATTTCAGAAACAACAATAAACTTGCGTGATCCAGTTCAAACATGAAATCCCGTGATGTGTTTCTTCCTAATGAGGCACCATCATCGTCCATCGTCTTGAAAATTCTGGTGATCATGCCCTTGTGGAATCACCCTGTAGACTAAGGGACTGCATTCCACCAAAATTCGGGATTGGTCAACCTGTAGACTATGAATTGGGCCATCATGTACTCTCAAATACTCAAGGGACCATTGGTTACCCATCACAAAACCGGAAACTAAATCCAGGAACCAGAATCTAAAAACCATGAACTTGAATCCAACTCCAAAACTAACTCTAGAATCCAGGAACCCGAAGGGACAATTGGCCTTCCTTAAGAATTAAGTGGAAAACCAAAACCCAAAATTCCAAAAAGTTCAAAAGGTTCAAACCCTATGGAAGGAAACACCAAATTAGAACTGTCCCATAGAAAGATATCAAAGAGCAAAATTATTCAACCCCATTGGCTTATAGCAATGCGAAATAATGAGCCCCATATCACCCATAAAAATCACAACAGTATATGATTCTAGAAACCGAAAACTCATCATAATATATATACACCAAATTATCAATGAAATAATTGAATCACCCTGTATTAGAATAACCATGAAATGAATGGAATATTCAACTCCTGATCACTAAGTGCATTCAGAATCATTATTATTCTTTCTGGTGATCATATTACTCGATGAACATGAACTGCCCATTTGATAAAATCAACCAATGATCGTATCATCGGTTAAAATAATAATGGTTATCCCAATCTATCATTTTATAATGAACTCAACTTCGACAAAGTGGAATAATATACACATGAAGTATTTCATAAAATCTACCCACATTACTAGATGAAATGTTTCACTGGCAACACTGCCCCAAATGAAAATTCGTGACATTGGAACTTTGCGAAATGAGCTAACTTTCGGAAAAACCCCCACATAACTATTTTGAATCGAATCGTACCATAATCACAAAACTCGTCCGCTATCTTGGAGCTGCCATTTTGTTTTTTCCTCTTACAAAAATGTTATAATGCATTGTCACCGAAATTATGAGCATCTGCCAAATTTCGGCTGAATCGGATGTCGGCATGTGCTCCAAAAACGGATTACAAATTTTGAACCGAATGATTGACAGAATGACAGAATTACAGAATAACAGTATTACAGAATGACATACGAACGAAGCAAGTTAAATGAAAACTTGTAATAAAGAGCCAGGAAAACCCATCATATTCATACCCATATACTCGGAATTCGGCAAAATAGTAAAATGGTCATAAATTACTATTGAGAGGTCATTCAACAATCAATTCCCACCAAATTCACTATAAGCTATCAAATATTCTCAAATAATTCCAAAAAGCTTTAGGCCAACTCAAATTCCGCTTGACAATGGCCGTATCAATGATAAACAGTGAATATAGGCCTGGTAGGTAGTATATAACCATACCGCAGGTGGGATAATATCTATACCATGAACAACAACACAAGTGAATACAACAATAATACGCAATAAATGTAGTGCCTTCTAGCATGTAGGCAATATCGCATGGTTTATACGAAAGTATAAACAACAAATCATAAACAGCAAGCAAGTATAAACAATATTTCAGAAACAACAATAAACTTGCGTGATCCAGTTCAAACATGAAACCCCGTGATGTGTTTCATCCTAATGAGGCACCATCATCGTCCATCGTCTTGAAAATTCTGGTGATCATGCCCTTGTGGAATCACCCTGTAGACGAAGGGACTGCATTCCACCAAAATTCGGGATTGGTCAACCTGTAGACTATGAATTGTGCCATCATGTACTCTCAAGTACTCAAGGGACCATTGGTTACCCATCACAAAACCGGAAACTAAATCCAGGAACCAGAATCTAAAAACCATGAACTTGAATCCAACTCCAAAACTAACTCCAGAATCCAGGAACCCGAAGGGGCAATTGGCCTTCCTTAAGAATTAAGTGGAAAACCAAAACCCAAAATTCCAAAAAGTTCAAAAGGTTCAAACCCTATGGAAGGAAACACCAAATTAGAATTGTCCCATAGAAAGATATCAAGGAGCAGAATTATTCATTCCCATTGGCTTATAGCAATGCGAAATAATAAGCCCCATATCACCCATAAAAATCACAACAGTATATGATTCTAGAAACCGAAAACTCACCATAATATATATACACCAAATTATCAATGAAATAATTGAATCACCCTGTATCAGAATAACCATGAAATGAATGGAATATTCAACTCCTGATCACTAAGTGCATTCAGAATCATTATTATTCTTTCTGGTGATCGTATCACTCGATGAACATGAACTGCCCATTTGATAAAATCAACCAATGATCGTATCATCGGTTGAAATAATAATGGTTATCCCAATCTATCATTTTATAATGAACTCAACTTCGACAAAGTGGAATAATATATACATGAAGTATTTCATAAAATCTACCCACGTTACTAGATGAAATGTTTCACTGGCAACACTGCCCCAAATGGAAGTTCGTGACATTGGAACTTTGCGAAATAAACTAACTTTCGGAAACAAAGAAAAATTGTACAATCACACAGAATTTCGTGAGGTTAATGTGAAATCAACATACTCTGGTCGATAGGGGTTTTCTCCTGGCACACCACCACTGCGTCTCGTAGTTGAACAGGACACACTCGGCCTTAACGCATCTGTAGATGGTACTCAATAAAATGCTTTACGAAGCCTTCTTAGGCATAGGCGAAACAAACACATTCCTGTTAAGTTCAATGTTACATGTCTCAGGAGTCCGACAAACATGTCGGCGTGATGTGGCGCTTCAAATCCTTCGAAGAGTGCAAATACGGATAGATATAAAAAAATATGCCAGCAGCCCCAACCAATGACGGATGATTCGAAGATCACAAATGTTTCATAACCAAATCCACGCGCACACACACGCTCTCTCGCAACAAGTGACAGAAAAAGAAATTTCCCTTTGACATCCAATAAGAGTCATAGTTGACCAATCAACTTCGCCCACCTCAAACATTGTTTGCACACTCGCTTAAAGATGCCACTTCTCCAGAGATTCCAGAGGATCTAGAACCTCCTTTCGAATATTTCCCGTGTTTCATCTCGTGAAATACGCAACATATGCACTTCAACATGATGAAACCATGATAACGGACACTTACGATAAAATACGAAAAAATCTTTCTCCGCCTATCGATGACAAAGTCCAGAGAAATTACACTTGGATGCTTGGCAACATTGAATCACCGACAATCACGAGGTGCGAAGAAACGAAATCCATTTCAGAGTTGGCGAAAAACAGTGGCTCGTATCACAATATCGTTCTCTAAACATACTATGATGATTCAAATAAGTGATATGCCAATTGAAATAAAAGTATGGTACACGAAAACTATTGAAGTTCATTTACTCCAGAGGAAAACATTCTAAAGTCAAAATTGAACGTAACAACATAACCTATTTGAGAGGAGTGCACCGCACAGTGGACCGTTTGGTACCTCTAGGTAATGTATTGACAATATCGACCAACTCGTCAAAACAATTGTATCACACAGACAACCACTAAAGTCTCCAAATATAAAGTCGGCAAAGACCATTTCATCACTGAAATTGATACAAATTTGGAAAACTAAAAGAGAAGGAAGTGTTGGTTCACTCTCATTCCGAAGAAACTATATTCCTGAGCTGTGAACGCCTATATATATATATATATATATATATATATATATATACAGGGGTAACATAATACGTTAAATATTCAAGTGACGATTCCTGAGACAATTTCAAGAAAAAAAGTCTATATAAACTTGTGTCCGGAAATGCTTCGTTTCGGAGATATAGGGTGTTGAAATTGAATTTTTTTGTTCGGTTTTTAAAAATAACTTTTGCAAAAAATAAGTTAATTGCACGAAATTTGGTACCCCGGGTTTTTTTGACGTGGAAAATGATAATTTCGTATTAATTTTCATGTAACATCTAGAGGGCGCTGCGTACGCTGTCATTATTTATTTCAAATTGCCCTAACATTTTTGACAGTAAACTTTTGGTACTTTTCATGGAAAAATCTTATTTCCACACCGTTTCCAAGTAAAAAAGGTACACTTCCCCAACAACGCTGGAGGTGATCGTTTTCGAGATATTTACAATTTTCTATATCGATGCATGTTACTTAGCTCCTAGAGCGCTAAGTGAAGTTGCTGAGAACATTACAAAAACTAAGTATGTGGAAGATCTCGTCAAAATGAACTACTTTTTTCCTATGAAATGTTTATCGAAAAACGATTTGTTTTCGAGATACAGATTGTTGAAATTTTTCAAAACATGGTTGGTTTTTGTCAAAAGTTTTTTTTTTGCAATTTTAGTTATTTTCATCAAACTTTATACGCAGTATACCCGGACAGACTTCTTCTAAACTGAGCATTATCAAACTACTTAATCAGTATAGCCAAATTTAATTTCAATAATTTTTGTAACTCTCCGCTTGCAAATTAAGTTAATTAAATCGAGTAGGCTATGAACGTTCTTTTATAAAAATAGAAGTTCGCTGTCACATTTTTAACTATTCATTGACAAATTCACAGTTCGGAGTTTATAAAGTGATTTTTTGGTACCATGCCCAACTTTACGAATGCTGAAATGGCTGATATGGTTTTTGCATACGGCTTGGCTGACGGAAATTCAACCGAGGCCAGACGCATCTATCAGGAAAGGTATCCCCAACGCCTCACTCCCTGTGCAGCGACATTTGCGAATCTTTTCCGGCGACTTTCCGGATCTGGAAGCTTTGAAAGAAATTCTGCAGTAGGACGGCCACGGACTACAAAAACTGTGGAATTGGAGGAGGCGGTTCTCGAAGAAATTAGTGAACATCCAGAGACAAGTACAAGAAAAATCAGTCAAACACTAAATGTGAGTCACATGACCGTTTACAGAATTTTAAAGGAACAGCAAATATATCCTTATCATAGTCAGCGTGTCCAGGCACTTACGCTACGTGATTTTCAACCACGTATCGAGATAACCCACATGCGATAACGCAAACTCATTTCCAAGACAGATTCACTTTTGATGTATGGGTAGTCATAATTGGGGATTATTCAATTGGGCCCTATTTTCTCCCTTTACGTTTGAATGAAGATGCTTTCCAACATTTTTTGGAACACGAGTTTCCCCAGCTTATGGAAGATGTTCCCATTGGTCTCCGAAATCACTCTTGGTTTATGCACGATGGAGCCCCTGCTCATTTTAGTCTGATAGCAAGAAATTTTTAGTCGTAGCATATCCCCAACGATGGATAGGAAGAGGAGGCACTCAGCATTGGCCCCCGAGGTCACCGGACCCCAATCCCGTCGATTTTTACTTTTGGAGACACCTAAAATCACTAGTTTATGATAGCCCCATTGAAAACGAGGACATGTTAGGGGATCGCATCATAGCTTGCTGCGAAACGATAAGAAACACTCCCGGCATTTTTCAACGGGTGCGGAATTCTTTGATGAGGAGAGCAGAAGCTTGTATTACTGTTGGGGGTCGTCCCTTTGAACAGATGATGTAATAGTTGTTTCGTCCAATTTTTATATGTTCAATTGCCTAATAAATAACATAGTACTTCTCCGAATTGTTTTTTTACAAACTCCGAAATGTAGCACTTTCTAATTGAATAATTAAACCTGATAATTTTTTTTTTATTTAGATTGATTAGGCAGTTTGATAATGCTCAGTTTGAAAGAAGTCTGTGTTTGAAGCTTGATGAAAATAACTGCAGTTGCAAATAACTTATGACAAAAACCAACCATGTTTTGAAAAATTTCAACAATCTGTATCTCGAAAACAAACTATTTTTCGATAAATATTTCATAGAAAAAAAGTAGTTTATTTTGACGAAACCTACCACATACTTAGTTTTTGTAATGTTCTCAGCAACTTCACTTAGCGCCCTAGGAGCTAAGTAACATGCATCGATTTAAAAAATTGTAAATATCTCGAAAACGATCACCTCCACCGTTGTTGAGGAAGTGTACCTTTTTTACTTGGAAAAGGTGTGGGAATAAGGCTTTTTCATGAAAAGTGCCAAAAGTTTACTGTCAAAAATGTTAGGGCAATTTGAAATAAATAATGACAGCGTACGCAGCGCCCTCTAGATGTTACATGAAAATTAATACAAAATTATGATTTCCCACGTCAAAAAACCCCCGGGTACCGAATTTCGTGCAAATAACTTATT
The DNA here is from genome assembly GCA_018342105.1 of Gonioctena quinquepunctata. Lineage (NCBI taxonomy): Eukaryota > Metazoa > Arthropoda > Insecta > Coleoptera > Chrysomelidae > Gonioctena > Gonioctena quinquepunctata. The sequence continues at coordinate 56,502 of JAFIRS010001252.1, read as the reverse complement.
TTTTGCAAAAGTTATTTTTAAAAAGCGAACAAAAAAAACAATTTCAACACCCTGTATCTCCGAAACGAAGCATTTCCGGACACAAGTTTATATGGACTTTTTTTCTTAAAATTGTCTTAGGATATTTTAACGTACTCATGTTACACCCTATATATATATATATATATATATATATATATATACAGTGTCTGCCAAAATCTGGGAACCATATGAGATTTTTATTATTAATAGTTTCTCTGAACATTTCAATCTTCATAAAAGTTAGTGCATTCAATTAGACAAAATACGCGCTTAGCTGTTATTATCAGTGGCGTGCAGCTAAGCGGGAATCGGCCGATATTCTAAATTCACTATGGAGTAAAGTGACAAGGAAACTATGGAAAATATCGAAAAATATTATTGAAAAAAGTTGTTTGCAATTGAAATATATTTCCACTTATCCAGTTAGGTAGGTACACCTACCTACCAAGTATTTTGAGGTTATTAATTATTCAGCAAATATTTTTCTAATTAAGATTGACCTCTTTTTTGAGGATTCTGGCTTTATTTCATTATCTTTCCATAACTGTTTTTTGGGCTCATCTTCACGTTTTTGTTAGGTCAGTTGATTGCTTTGCCAGACAATTTATGCTAATTTAGTAATTTAATACCCAAAAATTATTGTCGATAATTCCCAAAAAAATTGAGACCAACTAATTGAGCAGTTATTGAAATTAGAAATTCGTAGACTAAACTGGATAACTGGGATAATCTTTTAATTGCAAACAACTTTTTTCAATAACATTTTTTATTTATGGTTTAAAAATTTCGGCGGACACTGTATATATATATATATATATATATATACCGGGTGTCAACGGATTTATTGAACAAATCATAACTTCTAGAATATTAGGTGTATCGAAATGAGATTTGGTATACAAAAATGGTATGTGAAGGGGAGAGTTTCCGCATATTTTTCACTTTTCGGTCATGGCTCCGGTTTTGAATTTTTGAATAGAACACCCTGTGTATTGTAACATTTTTGGATTTCTGAGATAATTTTGGATCAGAATGTGACATTTCAACAAGTTTTTACGCCTACTTATTTTTGTTAGAGTCACTTTTAACATTGCATCTAGGTGACCATGATCAGACGTTAACTAATCTGAGGACCTCTGGTGATGTCAGAAAATCACAATCGCAAAGTTTTAGTGACTAGTATCATAGAGGAATAAGACAAGCTGACAAAATTACATTTTCGTGTCTATTATTTTTCAAATGGCGACCATTTTTTTACAAGCACTTTCCGAAAAAAGAAATTCTTGACGAATCTTACGATACTGATTTATTTGCGATTGGATGAAAAATAAGAACTATTTTCAAGTGTGCCATGGATACAAATTTATTTACTTTCACTGTAGTGAATTTTCACAGTGCATTTCTCCTTGTTCAAGACACATTTCAGCTAGTTCAATTGTTTCTCTCAACACGTTTCGTAACATTTGAGGCGTTATACTTCTAATTGCATGTAGAATTATTTCTTCTGAGATTTCAAGAGTGGCTGGGGCTGTTGCGTGATGAACCTTTTCTTCAACATACCCCCCAATAAAGAAATCGAGCCCAGTCAGATCCGGTAAGCGGGCAGGCCACCGTACTGGACCATTGGTTGCAATAACTTAATTATTGAAATGATCCTCGATTTCATTTCGAAGAAAACCTGAGTACCTAACCCCTGTTAACTGACCTTGAAACGATATTGGCCCAATTATTCTGTTTCCAAACGATACCAGCCCAGATATTGACGCCAAACCTCTCTTGAAAATTGCCCTCTCTCATTGCATGTTGATTTTGTTAGGCCCAGTACCGAGTATTTTGCTTATTGAACATACCATTATTTGTAAATCGTGATTCGTCGGGAAATAGAATAAAGTTGATAAAATTTGGGTTAACCCTATGATTTTGAAGCAGCCAATCACAGAACACTACCGGTCTATCGCCATCATCAGCATACAAATGTTGACGTAACTGATATTCAAATGCTCGATATCCATGCTTTTTCAGTATTTTTCTTGCTGATTCGTGACTTATCTGCATTTCTTGACTAATTTCTCTTGAAGAAACAGTTTCATCAACCTCAACCATAGCAAGAACGTTAATCTCAGTCTCTTCATTCATAATAAACCTCCGTTCCTCCTCTCGATTTCCTTCTTGCCTAAAACGATTGTCAACATACGGAAAATACTGAGGGGCTGGATATTGCCGATTGGGATATCTCTGAGCATACAACTCAGCAGCATGCCTTGAATTTCTATGACATTCTCCAAATATCAATAACATATCCACTTTTCCACTTTGAGTATACATTATTTTGGAGAAAAATTAAACTGAAATCCATCGAAAATTAAGAAACTTTCACTATTTGCTCATAAAGCTTATGTCATGGTTTCACCGGGAAACGGGACGCTTGATGTATTTCTTGGTTATGTTCACGTTAACGAAACCGGGACAATTGACACTTATTTAATTCACATCGAAATTAATTCACTTCAAAAATTTGTGATGAGTGGTGTTTGAATGGTGTTTGAATGGTCAACGAGGAGGCGTATACCAATCGATTTATCCACAGGCACAGTGAAGTAAGGAACAAGTTATGACAGGAACAATTTTATTCATTTCAAAAAGTATTACATTCTCAAGATCGCCCCGCAATAGTTGAAAACTGTGATAGAAAATTTGCACGTGGCATATCGCACGGGTGAATGGAACTCGCATTATTCCACTTAGTTAAATGTGTTAAACGTGTTAATTTATTAGGGGACTCTAGAAAAGTATATTATATAATTGATATAGTATCCGATACTATACAAGTAGAATGTCCTATTTCATCTACTAGCGTGTGTGCTTTTTAATATAAATTCACTTCAACAATGCCAACCCGCAATTATTTCAAATGAGGTTGTTTCATTATGTAAAAATTTCATCAAATTCTGCACTATTTTTAGCAACACTAAACAATGCGCTCATGTAACCTCGATTTTATTTCAGAAAAAACAACTCCATTTGGTCTACTATCCCATGCTGAAGATATTGCACTAGTCACTACCTCAAAAATATTCGTTACGATGGAGGATATGTGTTGTATTTCGTGTTTGCTCTTGATACTCTTTCGTTAGTTTTGGTGAAATAATTATTATGATTTGAATGACTGACAGAACAACTCATTTATTAGTTTGACAACTTGATGACAATTCTCTTTTTTTTTCATTTCAATCAGTTGTTTAGGGCGATATATGAAAATATTTTAATACAATGTGATTCTCTAAAATAATGAAACCGAACAATATGAATTTCTGACGATATAGAATTTTCACCTTTATTATATGTGCCTTATCCATTTGAGATATTTGTTCCATCTGCCAAATGACAGTTACAAAATGGTGATAGAGCTAAACGAACAAGAAAATTAACAACTCAACTCGAAGAAAGGATCCCAAAGGGTTTCAAATTCGTTCCATTTTAATCACAGTATTTTGGATGGCAGTAATGAAACCGGAGAAAACACGACTGTATTTCACTGCTCTCAACCTAATTGCTCTCTTGATAGCCATAATATTAATAGACCGAAATCTGTACAGATGGTGGGTCAAATTAGGGATTTCATTTGTATTCTATCCTTTGCCGTATTCAAAGCAAGGATGAAAAGGAAATGTTGGAGGATATTCAACAAAAATATTATTGTGACCTACAAAAAAACAATAATAAACAATCCCATATCAGAAACAACAGAAAGTTACGAACGAAAAGGTGAATAAATAGTGTACGCTCACTGAAAAACTGTGATTAAACATTCCTACCCAAATAATCCAAACTAGATCGAACGAGTGATTTTATAGCGAGCGCTCGTTGTAAAGAGATCGTATAGTGAAAAATATCATCAATGAACTTATTTTCGAATTATAAGCTGAAATAAAGAAACCGAATGGAATCATAGTTGAACAAAATAATACAATAAAGAGCGACTTCGAAATTTTGAATGGAAAAAAATAACTATTCTACAGAATGATTTGAATCAGTAAAAAAAAAGATAACAATGTGTTACTGAATGAAAATAATTTTCTGAAGAAAATTCGAATAAATACAATGTATTTATAAAGGGTTCGGTAGATGAAGAAAAAACACTGACGAAGTGAATTAGGCATCGAGGGTTCCGATATCAGAGGTAGGCAAACCTGAAGGATCTAGAACTAGACCTGTAATTATTGAATTATCCATCCATAACCTAAGATCTCAGTCTCCAGAGCAAAACAAAAAATTACAGGAATTTATATTGATCTCGACCATACACAGGAACTGTATCAGAAAAAAAAAATTTATGGTCAACTCAAACTAACCAGGGAAAAGGGAAATATAGTGAATGATGGTATCTTAGTGAATGGAGAAAAACATACATTTGAGGATCTGACGAAGTCCCCTGGAGAAGAAGAAGAAATCCCAATTGAAGCTAGAAGAAACTGATGCAGTGCACCATCCACTCCGGCAATTGATACAGTAGATGTATTAGTTTTTACACTCACTCCGAGAGATTGATAAAAAAAGTAGAAAAGCGAAAGAGCGAAAGAAGAATTACCCGTGAAAAAAACCACCAAAATATAACCAAATCTCATCCTGTAACTCGTTCAAAAGACAGACAAAATACAATAAAATAATCTTGATTAATTTTTTTATTTTTTATTTTGCCTTTCGAGGGTATCCATTCATGTTTTTCCCTACAAACTATGTATTTGCTAAATTTTTAAACATGTTATCGAGTTAACTTCAATTCTGTAAGTAAATAATATAAATAATAGTTTGAAAAAACTAAAAAACACGCTTTTATAGAAAAACAGACTAAAAAAATAGAAAATAAAAAAAAATATTTTATTTAAAAAAAAGCGTGGGGTGCATGGTATCGCCTCGGACAACAATTACATGACATTTCTTACTTTACTGCCTTAGGTGTGTGATGTACTATATAATCATTGATACCAGGACCCCACGCTTTTTTTTAAATAAAATACATGTTTTTCTTATTTTCTATTTTTTTAGTCTGTTTTTCTATAAAAGCGTGTTGCTCAAAGGAGTCGGTTACAAACAAACAAACAAACAAACAAACAAACAAACAAACAAACAAACATACAAGTGAAGCTAATATAAAGCGTGTAAAAAATGGATACATATGTGAATGTTTGGATTGCTCGAGAAATAATATAAAGATGTTCCCTATGAATATAAGGAGTGTAAACGAAAATCTGGAGCTCCCGAAAGTTATATTGAAAGAAATATCGTTTGAATTGTATATTTTGATGAGATTATAATTCTTTCGAATAACATTAAAATCACAAAAATTAAATATAAGTTGGATAGTTTGGAGGAATATTCACAGGAAAATAATAACAATGGTAATAAGGGCACATTATTATTCATTGGCGATATTAATATAAAAGACCAAAATGAAATATCGAATAAGTACATGAGTCTTATGACTTCTTACGGATATTTATCGGACATTAACGAGTATACAATTGTCTCCAACGAATGACGATCCTGTCTTGATCACCTATTCATCAGTGATGTACACAAATATTTTCAATTCAAACCCATAATATTAGAATCTGATATAACCGACCATTTCTCCCCCTGAAAAAATACAAGTAGAAAGTGAGAAAGTAATGTCCCCAACAACAACAAAAATTAATTCTTCGTAAGCAGAAACAAACTGAAAAGGAATAAAGAGAAAGAAAATTGGCTAATTTTATACTGTATCAACAATGTTAATAGGCAATTGGTATATTCATAAAAATATGCAAAATATCATCAAAATGAAAAATACAGAGTTCGAAAGAAATCCACGGATGATCAAATCCCTAGTGATCAGTAGCAGAAAAAAGACATTCTATGCTGAACTGAAGCGCAATCCTATAGTACAAAAATGTCAAGAATATAACAGATACATAAAAATATTTTTTGCAAACAAGTAGATGAACCTAAAAAGGAAATCGTTGCAAAAAAATGAACCATCTAAACCCTTGAAATAAAAAAAAAAAAGGACCAAGGAAAAAAAGGGGACCAAAAAAATTTTTTGGTAATATTGGAAGGGAATTAGTGAAAAAAAAATCTTGCGAAACAAACAAACAAAACATAATTTCCCTGAAATGAATTCTTTCAAGTCTATTTTCATAAAAGAAATCACTGAGGTAGAATTCTCAACTAGACAACATCAAATCAGAACATCTGGAAGATATTGTTCAGGATATTACTAAACCACTTGCATATATCATCAATATGACGATCAATACCGGAATATATAATTTGTTTCTTCAACTTCAGATACTATACATTTTTGCGCCATATTTTCCTCATAAATAATATTTCACTACTAATCAGAAAGAAGGATTGGTTTATCCAAGAATAATCAGAAAAAATTGCAAGAATCATAAAAAAAATATATATAATATCACCATCATATGGACGGATATCAATACAAATCCGTGGTATAGTATCCAAACTTTATATTCGCTTTCAAAATTAGAATCCCTTATATTAAAATTAAATTGTTTGACGTGCAGTTTCTGGATTTTCTATAAGCCAGCTCAGTGAAAACTTCATTGAACCAACACAATAGAGTTTAGAAAAAACATATAAGCAGAACGATCTATTTATCCATACACTTATATCGCTTTTGAGTGCACATATCAGCTCTTATGAATGTCACCGACCGCCATTTTCTTGAACAAGTTTATAATTCTAACCATAGAAAACGCACCATATTGCATGTTTTTCAATGAAGATAGCATTTCTAATAAACCCATCATTTCAAAATAATTATCATATATCAGAATCAGAGAATCATATTATTCATGGGGTAAATGTAATTTTTCATAATAAGGCATATAATTTCATTTCTACAAATTCAATTTTGTTTTCAAAAGTAGCTCTATTTTTTACTATCTTCCAACTAATTCCAACTTAACATTTGAGGTGATTTTGATGAATCCATGTCCCTAACAAATTCAAAAAGGATTAATTAGAAATGTTTATGGGACTGTTTCGATTTGCTGAATATTCCTCTCAAATATTCACTTTATTGCTATAATATTTCTTGTTTCCGAAGGAATACCACTGATGATTTATTTGGAGTTCTTCCAATTTTATTTTATTTTTGTATCTTCAATAGTCCATACCTAACACGTAAGTCGAGTCAGTGAAGGTTTTTACTTCTAAACCTTCCAAAACAGCTTGGATTTTTATGGTGTTTTCAAATGTGTGTTATAATAAAGTTTCCAAATCAGAAAACAGTTGGGTGCGGCACTTCTGTATTTATATTGATCAAACAAACAAAAACACTTCAACTTCTTTTTTATGTTTAGAATCCCAAGTGAAACTGACTATTTTCGAAATTTGTATGAGGAATAATAATTATTGAATCATTCAGAAGCGAAATTAGAATATAAAAACATATATGAAGTTTCAACAGAAATAATATAAAGCGTGTAAAAAACATTATTTCATGAAAAACATGTTTACTAGAAACAGATCTTTTGTAGTACAGACACACTCTACCTTATTGTGGAATTCAAGGTCAAATTTCTCCTATCTTTTGGTGAATACAGGTACGGTTGTCTTAGGGATTCAGAAATGTATTTGAGGTTATTTTTGCTTTGACAAACTTTTTTAACACTGACTGTCGACCATAGAAATGAGTATTGTTGAAGAAGATCAATTACTGATTACAATTCATTAAACAGTATGAATCGAAAACAGATCGGAAAGGTAAATATATGTCATTTGTTCCTAATTGTGGTGGAGATAATTGGTTTATGTGTTTTGAGTTTGTTTATGCATTTCAAAGAATTAACTTTTTATTATAAAACATTAAAATGCTGTAAAATCATTCTTCTTTGTATTATAATCACGTAACTTGCATTACAGCAAATTTGCTCTAATTAGATATCAGTTATAGTTGAGATGTTTCCCATTCAACAAATGATTACTCAATCTCAACTGAATTTTGTTTGGCCATTTGAAACGTATTGCTTCAACAATTCTAAAAGTCTAAGTCGCTTATTTTTATTTCACAGTATTTTTTTCAGTTTTTTGGACGTCACGTTCGTCGTTAAGATTATTTGCAAAAAAATATGTGCTAAATCATCCTTCGAATGTAATTCATTTTTTCATGTATGTATGTAAGAAGCATTTTTTAAATTATTACATGAACGGCTACAAGATACTGTACACTCTACAGGAAATTGTTGTTGCATTTGTGTAGACCAAGAGAGTTTATCTGAATTTCTGTACGTGAAATAATTTATATGACTAATAATTTTTTTTGCATAATTTACCCAAATTCCACAATGATTCGTTAATTCCATATACAATGTCTCGTTCGTAAATCCTCTAGGTTTATTTCTCTTCTGAAAGACTTGAAGACTTCCATATTTCTCCAAATAATTACAGGAAACTAATAATTATATATTAATTCTGATAGAAAATTCGTAATAAGCAACTTGGAAACTCACACCTATCCCAATCCTATTTCTCTTGTGATAAACATTATTACTCAGTAGTCAGCTGCCCCAAATCCACATATTTTTCTAAAAACCAGATACATATATATATATATATATATATATATATATATATATATATATATATATATATATATATATGTATATATTTATATAATTTCTGTTGAATTTTTTTTGGGGTTTTCGATTCTTGAGAAATACTAAAATTGTTTAGAAGACGTTTCGCCCCTGGCCAGGGGCTTTCTCAATTGTTTTTATTAGTTTTCTAATAGCCTGAAAAAAAATAATTCTTTTACATGTTCCTATTAGAGATTTCTTTGGTGTAATCAAGTTTTTGTTAGGTTTTTAAAAGGAAAAAAATAAATTCGAATAAAATTTATAATTTGAGGCATAATATTTTCAATAATGACTAGAATGGATTGAAATAGAATAGAATTTATTGCTTCAAAAACATACAGTTTATAGCAGGGGTTCGAAAGTACAGGTACTAACGAACTGAGCATGTGTACAAAAGAGATATAAACTAAAAAAATACGAACAGGCAAAATAAAGGTCAACAAGCGATAGAAGAGATTAAGGTATAGTACATAATAATGAAAGAAAACTCATTCATTTATCACAAAAGATCGAAGTGTCAAGATATTCCAGATATAATTGGATATGACTTTGGCAGATTTCGAAGAAATATTATCTAGAGAATAGATAAGGTTGTCAAGGCTGGATTAAGAGTCAGAGTTTTGGGGTTTCATTGCACAATGAATTGGACACTAAAATAAAATGTGTTCGATGGTTTCCAGCTTATTCATGTTACATATTGTAAAAAATTCCCTCGGATCTATTCTATAAGTGGAATCGTTCAGGGTGAATTCAATAATGTACTCATTACAAAGACGGAGTGGTGCAATGGATCTTTCAACTTGAATAGGTATATTGAGGCTTAAGCAATCTTGGTTTGACCTGCTGACTCTGAAGAAACAATGGAGAGAAAGAAACGTAGCACGACTTGAAAGTGAAACATCATCTTGGAATAGCTCTTCCTGGAATTTGAATAATATAATTTCATTATGGGTAGTGATAGAACCACGTTTGATTAGAGCGTTGAAGAGACTTTTCAGTTGCAGTGTTCAGTTGTAGGTAATTTTCGTCGCAGTTGTCAAGTGCAAGCTGTCTTTTGAGACATATCTTAGTTAATCGGGTTTCATCCATGCTCAGTATTTTGGTTATCCAATTCAGACAGAGTTTGAGAACATTGTAAATCAATTTTACTCTCCCGGTTTCTAGTCTGACAACATAGTCAGGTGACGTAATAGGCAGAAGTAAGATTCTTTTGAGGAAAACCATCTATACCCGATCCAACAATTCAGCATATCTGACACCCCAAACAATTGAACATCTCACTACTAGGCTATCAAAAAGTTTCATTTTGCATTTCCAAGAATGTGTATTGCACCTATTGCCTGTTTACCTTCAACCACTGAGCTAATTGTAATTTCTCTAAAGAGAGAAGAAGTCAATAATGACTACGAATTAATTCTCAGACTTGCCTAGAAATATTAGTTGTTATCATTCAAATGTATTGAAAGATAGTAGAATTTAGGTAACTCCGGAAGTACCTAATCATCATTTTTAGTTTACGGCCATTTTATTTGAAATCATCAGGTCTTATTATCAATTCCGAAAAATGATTTTATATTTGTAACAAGTATTTTCAATCAAATTGCTGTCTATTTTAAAAATTTGCTCTCAGAAAATTTCTTATGAATAATTTAGGAATTTTGAGGTAAGCATATTTTTTTGGGGAATCAAAGTTAGAGAACTTCTTCATAGGATATGAGCACTTATTGTATTTTTTCCCTAACATCATTCAAGTATGAGGGGTATTTGGGTAGTTGAAGACAATATACCATTTATCTTATGTGAAGGAACACTTAATTCATACTTTCTATGTAATCGAATCACTGGTGAATATTTCAGGGTATACAAATTCTACCATTAAATGATATGAATAATGTGAAGAATTTAAACTAACTAACCTTTAGCAGAAAAACTTCCGGTCACAACACAAACTGATGCTGCAAAACATGTTTCCGGTCCTATTATGCACAACCATTCAGCACAAAACCTACATCCGCACAACACATAAACATTAGATAATTACTAGTTTATTTGTCCTTCTTCATCACCGGAAAAATCGCATAATACATCCATAATTCGAAATGTCACTCTTTTTCGGCCGTATCACTTAATTAATTTTCACTAGAGTTGACACGAAAAAGGGCTGAAAAATATCATAGAGCCTCATTTCTGCCCTTTTCAGAGGTAATTCAAAACAGGTGGCCAAATTACGTTCATTCTTCGCTCGATCAGCAGGCGGCAGGGCTGCAGGAGACTACATGTGCTCTCCTGCGGCTGCAGGAACGAAGTGTCCATCTGGTTTGGCCCGTTCGGAAGAAGAGAAGAGATACAGAGCGCGATAGGCGAGAGGCATATCCTATGCTTGCATAGCCGCTAGCGCCAAAGTGGTTATTTGAAGGCATTATAGGAATTATAAATAAAAAGGAGTCGGGAGGAAAGCCTAACTACTTCGACTGATTTGATTGAAGCATTCACTGATGGGTTTCTTCTTTGTACAATGAAAAAGTTGAACTAATTAAAGCGATTGCTTTTATAGTATTTTTCAATACAGAAAAGTGCACTGTGTGTGAAATCCAATTTGATTGAACGCGTCTTTCTAATGAAATATGTCAATAGTATGTTTGTTTGTTAAGCAGGGCTCACACGTCAGATGAAACAGGATATCCCTCGACTGTCTTCCGACTGCATCATTAGATTAACTCCGGGCTTCCATCATGTTGTAGTGTCATCAGAACTAGATATAGTAAGTAAGTAAGTAAATTTATTCAGGTTAGTATAAGTTTCATCTACAATATCAGTTCATTACTAAAACTAGAAAGAA